>ML789734.1:739044-773215 GCA_009831015.1 Picea engelmannii
CTTGTACTTGAACATTTAAGTGGGGTAAAAGGAGGTTGCCCCCTCGAAGAGGCTTATTATCTGAAATTATCTCTTTTTCAAGGCGTTGAGTACTTTTCCTGAGGTTTTTCTATGCTATATTGATGTTTGGTTCTTAACAGAGATGAAGGAAATCGATCCATGACTATGATCGATTTGTAAAAGGAAAAGGGGATTCCAAGTGGAACGTTGAAGACTCAGATTGATGAACTAGTGGTCCCAAATTTATCGTAAATGAACAAGTTAGTTATAAATTTTTGCACAGGTCGACTCAATAACTTAAAAGTTTTGAGCATAAGCCACTATAAATAAAACCATGATTGGTTCACTTGAAATGGTGCTTGTGGCTGAAGCGTGGCTTGTGAAGTGAAGAGGCGGATATGGACCTGAGGTCCGTGCGAATATAAGAGAGAGATGTAAAAGCGAAGATGGTGTGTAGAGATCAAAGAAAAGATAAAGTGAAGAAGGTGCAAATTTCAGTTAGAAGATGAAATGCGGTGATGAGTGTTTTATGATATATCTCTGATCATGAGATAGAGTTGATTCTATAATGGATCACTACTACTAGAGTTGAATAAAATCTAGTTGGATAGACTGGATTCTATTAGCAAGCTAGGTCTTGTAGCAAGTTGGGTCTTGCCTGAGAGTTGGTGCTCTCCGAGGAGTTGGTGATCCTTACTTCAATTGGTGATGAAAAAAATTAGTTGGTGCTAAGAAAATCCTCTTTCACATATATTAATATTACTATATTCATATCAATTATACAGAATCTTATACAAACGTCTGGTGTCTATGTGTCCATTGTAATTATGATTTGATTGTTCTTAATTTGTTCAAATATGTTTTAACTATTAACCTGTGAGAAGAAAAAGTTAGAATAGTCCACACACTAATTCACCCCGCCCAACTCTTAGTGTGGGAAGTGTGTTCAACAATTGGTATCAGAGGGAGTTCCTTCAGCACAGTTTAACCACTGGAAGGTAGATCCTGAAGAAATGGGTGGACATATGTCTCTCTCTGCAATTGGAGCTACCTTATTTTATGGAACAGATTATGCATCATGGAGAGAAAATATGAAACAATATTTGAAGTCAAAAGCATCTGAAGTTTGGAATTCAATAGTAAGAAAGCCCTGGGACTTAACTACATCAAAAAATCTATCAAAGATTATAGTCCAAAGAAGAGAAAGGAAAAACAATGAAGTGACATTGAAGATTCTTCTCAACGGATTATCAGATACAGTCAAGGCAAGCATAGTACTATGCACATCCGCCAAGGAATTATGGCTGAAGTTAGAAAATATGTATCAAATAAGAAATGAAGACACATAAGACATTCCTATCAAGGATGAAGATGAATACTCGAGAATCAATAAAGGTAAGGACTCTCCACAATATTTTGATTGCAATAAAAATGATATTGAATCCTCTCCTGCAAGTAAAGAAGAAGACTTAGATACAACAACAAAATATTCTGTTAGCATTTATCCCATTGAAGAAGTAGAAGAATAACTATCAAAGGCCAAAGAAAGGGTTGATTGGAGTATCTGGGAATACTGCTATGACCATAATGAATCGGACTATAGCTATCTTCATGACTACACTAAAGAATTTCTTGAAAAGAGTCAAAAGCATGTCTTGGAAATAAAGGAAATGCTCAAGGACAATGAAAAGATAATATATGAGCAGGACAATCAGTTAGAAGAGAAATAAGAGGAGATCGAGAAGTTGAAGAAATAAATTAGTCAAGTAAAAGAAAAGGATAAGGAAGATGATGAGCCTAGCAATTAGAAGCATATATTGGAAATAAAAGAAAATCTCAAAGACAATGAAGAAATCATGTCTGAGCAAAAGATTCAGTTAGAAAACAAAGAAGAAGAGATCAAAAGATTGAAAACAAAATTTGTTGATCTAACAAAATAAAAGGAAGAGGAAATCGAGAGACTAAAAAATGAAATCAGTCAAGCAAATATAGACAAAATAGAGAGACTGAAAAATGAATCAGTCAAGCAAAATAAGAAAATAAGGAAGATGATGAACCGAGAAAAAAACTTGCAGATCTAAAAGAACTAAGGGAAAAATATGTCAGTCTTAAAATCCAACTTGAAGAAGACAAAAGGAGAGAGGAGGTAGTAAGGAACCAGTTGGACAAAAAAGGAAGAATCCTGTCATGAGATGGAAGAAGAAGTTGTGAGTCTTAGAAATAAAGTTGAGAAGTCAAACACCCAAATCAAGTTCTTGAACAACTCCATGACCCTGGATGAGATTTTGGATAGTCAGATATCATCAAATGACAAATCTGGTCTTGGATACAACAAGGAAGAAATCAATACTCCTAAGAAATCTGATGCAGGTCCTTCATTTGTAAAAGGTGAAAATAGGTCTGACATAGTTCCTTCAGTTGTAAAGGATGAAAACAGGTATGACACAGGTCCTTCATTTGTAAAGGATGAAGACAGGTCTAAAACAACTCCTTCATTTGTAAAAAGTCAAAGCAGGTGTGACTCAGGTTATTCACGTTCAAAGAATAAAAGCAACGCTACAAAATTTAGAAGATCAGATCAAGGAAGACATCCAAAATCTATTCATATACCTCAAAGCAAGTTCATAAGAGAGACACCTTCATGGATGAATCAAAGAAAGTATGAAAGTGTTTTTAACGGTTATTTTTTTTCTTGTAATGAATATGGTCCTAAATGTAAATTCTAACCTTGTACAATATCTACTACAAACTGATATTCAAAAAAGAACAGAAAAGATACAATGGCAAATACAAACATTACACAGAGATTTTTCACCTGGAAACCCAAACCGGGAAAACCAACATATATTATATTCATACATTTTTTTACATTGTTTACAATACAATATACATATAGGAGCCAGCGGCATTCAAAACCCTAACCCAATGACCTGGATTAGTCCAAAACCCTAATTCCTTAAACGGAAATAGAAAACCATCGGAAAAAACCATGTGCCGAAAAACCACCTAATATCATGTGGTCCTGGAAATATATTGTCCCGGTAATATGTCGTCCCGGAAATATGTCATCCCGGAAATATGTCGGCCCGACAGAAATATGTCGACCCAAAAAAAAAATTCCGGGGGCGCTGCCCCCGAACTCCCGCGTGGGGGGCTCCGCCCCCCCTCTAGCCCCCCTGCGCACCCGATACAGGTACCATATACAAAATGAAAAGAAGTGCCCTGAGGTTTCCCTACTAGTTTTTCCTTGGGAAAATTCATGGAGAAACATAAGGGATGCATGTCTACATTTGTGGATGACATCCCTAGAAAACATGTTGGCATAGAGTAGAGTGCCTTGCTACCCCCTCTCTCACCTATGGCTAATTAGAGGAGATCATGTCTCATGACCCACAATGAAGAGATGATCCCCATGATGATGATCAATAGTATCCATAGCCAACACACCTCCCATATGCCTCATTCCTCATTAGCATAGCTCATCACACCCAATCAACGTGGTTCATTGGAATATGGTGGTCCAAAACATTATGAGGTACATTAGTCCTTGCTTCATTTAAAGTTTCATATTTAATTCATTTGACATGTGAATGAGGATCATGGGTATGTTGAATTTAGATAATGAATCATAAGCTCAGAAGTTGTGCTATTTTCCTTATTTCACCTTGGTGGCCATTTTTAGTATCTTAGTCACATGTTGTCACTCTTGAGGAACATGGGTACTACTAGGAGGCTTTGATAACGGTAACACATTGTCCCCCCCCATACTTAACACTTTCTATTCCATGGCCTTCTGCAGTGTAATAAAATTTGGTATGGTTGTTGCATGTACACCAAAAAGGCCCGTGGTTCATCCTTCTATGAGAAGAAGGGATACAATGTCAAGTTTTATGCAATTTATAATATAAATAAATAAATAATGATATAAAAGAAAGAAAGAAATATTAGATGAATGACCAAATTTAAAAACCAAAGTCCATTTTGAGCTATGCCCCCTCACTATGAGACTTAATCCCAACATATCATAAATTAAAGGACTTAATCCCAACAAGAAAGAAAAGAAAGAATAAAGTGTTTGAAACTTGAAAATGGGACTTGCAAGGCATAAAATGAATATCAAAAGGCAAGAAATGGGTTTGGGATACACACATAACCGAGGAAAGGGTAACCCAAGAAGAAAGTGCTCCCTCTACAAAGGCTCTCATGCAAATGGACTAAGCATGGTGCTTTTCATGTTAATGACTCCATCACCATGAAGTAACCCCAATTGTTTTTCATCACCACACTTACACTCAGATGGGTCTTTTGGAAAATATCCCTCTACTTGGGTACTAGCACACCTGATAGGGTATTTTGATGGTCCTCCCATACTTAAACTTGTCAAATTGTATAAAGTCTTGAGCTAATTTTTATAACCCTAAATTTCTCTACACATGCATACCTGGCCTTTGGCCCTCTTACTTTCATTTTTTGCCAAGTCACTACTGAGTTTCTCTTCTAAAAAAAACCACATTTTTGAAGATGTATGTGCCCTGCACCAATACTGCTTGTGTACATACGTCTATTGCACCACAACAACCCGCGTACATATGCATGTTGCACCAATACAACCCACATACATATGCATGATGCACCACTACAATCCCTGTATACTTGCAAAAGTTGCAAAAAATAACAATTTGCAAGGAATTTGTTGAGATTACAGGCTATTGGGTAGTTTCCCAACTAATACACCGCCTATAGTTCGTCACCCAACCAAATAACCATCCTTTCCCATATAAAAGGAGGTGTTGGGGTCTCATTTTACATCTAGACATAAGAACAATGAAACTCTTCCCGTTTCACATCCCCTCCTTTCCCAAGTTATTGCATCCCTTTTGTGAGAATTGCCTCTACATTTCCCAATTAGCCCTTCTTCCTCCATCAGAAACTCATTTACTTCCCAAGAAGAGGTCTGAAGGTTGAGAGGAGAAGCCATACAAAGCTGTACTTGGAGCTTGGTGAAGAGGATCCTAGACCAGGTTCGTGGAGCAATAGTCAGCTTTGGTTTTAAAGGTACAATCATTGAGTTATTAATAAAAGAACTACTTTTCCTATCCCAAATCATGGTGTATTGAATGGTTTTATTGGTTTATGTTTTGACATTCTAACATCTAACCCTAATTTGTATATGGAATAGCATGCTTGTCATTTGTTGTTTGTCAATCTTTGGATGCAGGCCTACCTAGGAGGAGGCGTGCAATCAACAAATATTCCAAGCGCGAGGAGGTCATCACCGAACGTGGAGTAGAGGTATAGTTATCTGACTTTCCTCATCTTTTCTTTCCTTGTATGAGTTTTGGGTATGTTTGGGGTATTTAGAGAAGTAGTTGAATTTTAGACGGTTAATTGATCTACCTACATTCTGAACCCTAGTGTAGTCATAGGAGGTTTTCCCGCTAGCTGAACTGGCGACCATACTGGGGAAGCCTCTTGGGTTTTAAGGGATTTTTGAGTTGTCTGATTGGTTTTTCTACCTTTCAAGTTTATGTTGACTCATTTGAGTCTTTAAAGGGATTATGGTCACCTTCAGGTGCCATACCAGTTCTCCATATCCTATAAGTTTGTCTGTTTTCTTTCTTTTTGAGGGAGTACAGAGGTGTACGTGCCTTGCTGAGGGTCGGCACACGTACATATGTGCCTTTCTTGGTAGACAACCAACATACATACGCAAGTTGTTGAAGCACCAGTAGCATACATGGTTCAAGAAATGAAAAAAAAAAAAAGGAGCCAGTCAACCTCTTTCCTGATTGAGGTTTTAACTTCTCAGGGTTTCTTGATCTAGTTCAGTGTCTCTATTTTTATAGTCATAGCTTGGGTTAGATTTCAGTTTGTTTGTCTTCTTGAAGTTTCTTGTGTTTACTTCTGAAAGGGTTTTAAGCGAGTCTTTGAATTTTTGATCGGATTGTTTGGTGTCTTTAGTGATTCCCTGTGATCTGCAATAGGCCAAAGGTTTGTTTCAGTCTTGTCTTGTAGTACTTTTTCTCCCTTTCATTTTCTTTGAAAAAAGAGAAAAAAAAATATTTCAAGTTTTCCCTGTTTGAAGCATTTTTAAAGAAAGAAAAAGATTTTTCATTCTTAGTTTGGTAAAGTAGTTGGAGTTAGTTATTTTACTTAATAGGAAAAAGGTTCATTTTTAAAGTTCTTTATTGATTTCTTGAAACTTAAGTAGCTCATAGTCGAGTGAAATTTTATTTTAGGTCTTCTTTTTAAAGATCTTGAAAAAATTAGTTATGAAAAAGTTGGTTACAAAGAGTTAGTTGTAAATCTTTACTTTTGACTAGAAGTAATTTTGATTTCAGAGTTTCATCTTTTTCTCCTCTTTTTGTCTCTCATAAACATCACTAGTTTCACTTCCATATACTTTGAGTTAAACAAGCCATTAAAATGAATGCTAAACCTAAAATTAATTAGAATTTTATGTTTGTCGAGTCAACCAACTAGTTTAGGGTTAGGGCCTTGAATTAGGTTGGAGAGGAAACTCTTCAAGGATGTTAAACAAACATCAGAGTTAGAGCTAGGGAGTGTTAAAGTCCAGTGACATGAAAGTTATCCAGGACCCCCCTCTAACACAGGGGCTCAACACAAGGTCGCATGAGGAAAGGTAGTGGAGATAACCCCTCCAAAGTCGGACTAAACGTAGTGAGGAATGCATATTGAGGATCTGTCATGGGAATACTATCAATTGCATTTGCCTATGGAGTTTCATGGACCTCGAATCTGTTCGAGATCCTCTGTTGTCTTCCAGACCACTTGTTTTCAACACCCTCAATAGGTTTCAAACTTGTTATCCTGCTCATTGAGATCCACCCGACTGTCGACTGCACCCGCCTGGTGATTGTTTGCGAGCTGACAACTTAGTTGCCCAGTTTCAAGGGACTTACACAGGTGACTACGGGGGTATACCGCGGTACCTAGGGAAAATGTCAGGTCACACTTTGCAGGGTATACCCAGAGGGTGCTTCTGTGTTCGAGTTGCACTTGCACCGGTAATTTGCTCTGGTGTTGGTTGGCGTAACTGTTCTTCCTACTAGATAGTGGTTTGCTTGATTTGTCGTTAGGAAACTTTAGTGTGTGATATGTGCTCCCTAGTTTTCCATAGTGAGTTAGTCAATCATTGCTTTGGGTCTCTAACCTAAGGTGGTATAAATGCCCACTCCGCCAGTCGTGAGGACTTTTCTATCTTTCACTTAGAAATGTGGAGCCGCCTCTTTATAGGCGTTGTTTTGATAACACTAGTTCGTTGGTGTCAGTGTTTGAGACTTTTACAAAATTGAACGATCCCGCAAGGGGAGAAATTGTGCATAAGATATTCATGGAAAAATTTACTGACGATACCAACCAAGGAACCCCTTCACAAGGGGATTCTTGTGCTTTTCCTTTCTTCAGAAATGTTGGTGTCCCTCTGATGGCCACTTTGTATATTCCTGGGTTGAATGCAGGACTACCGATTTGGTTGGGTACCATTCCAAATGTCCCAAATTCTCTTGATGCTTCTTAGTTAATAACTTTATGTCATGGGCATCATGTTGATGTTCCTTCGTCAGAAAAGTCTTCTCCTCCTCCTTCTCCCATCTCTGGTGAAATTACAGTTACTAGTAACCAGAAGTCTAAACGAAATAGAAAGAGGAAGAATAAGAAGAATATATCACCAACCTCTGCGAGTCATGTTGGAGATGGGTCCTCAACCTCTGTTATTCATGTTGAAGACCAACACCCAACCTCTGCAAGTCATGCTAGGGGCACGAACCTAGTCCCTGCAAGAAATACTAGAGTTCAATCACCAACCTCTGCGAGTCATGTTGGAGATAGGTCCTCAACCTCTGAAAGTCATGTTGAAGACTAGCACCCAGCCTCTGCAAGTCATGATGGGGGAAAGTATCGAGCCTTTGCAATTCATTTTGGGGGAAAAAGTCCAGTCACTTCTAGTTATACTAGCAATAGGTCTTTAGCCTCTATGAGTCATGTTATCAACCCATCACCAACCTCTGCAAGTCATGTTGGAGATGTGCAACCTGCCACTGCTAGTCATGTTGGGGGCATTGATTATGTTGAGAAACCTAGACTAATAGGACGTAAGCCTAAGTTCCCTTGTAATATTTCCAAGGGAGATCACCTTACTAATTTATTCCCTGGCCTTCCAGAGGTACGAGGATTTTGGTCCCTGTTTGCAATCTCTTCTGATTCTGAGTCTTCTGAGGTTTCTTCACAGTCTATTCAGTATTTGGTTTATGAAGTGGTCATGTCGATGTAGTATTCGGTTGATACCACTCCTCTTTTGGGGGGTGAGGTGCCTTTAGATCATGTAGTCTCGCAGGCTATTCAACCATTGGTCGAGAAAGTGGTCATGTCAATGCAGTATTCGGTTGATCCCACTCTTCTCTTAGAGAGTGTCAAGTCTACCAAAGTGGTCACACTGATGAAATATTCAGATAATCCCACTCTTCTATTGGCGAGTGATGTGTCTACCGACTATGTTTTTAGCATTTTCAGTTCAGTACTTTCAGAACAAGGGGGAATTCCACTCACTTCAAGCACACCCCCTCCAAGCCCTAGGATGGTTTCCTTTGATTGGAATGATCTTGTTGAGCCTCATCTTCCTTCTTCTGCACCTTTTCAAATAAGGGTTGAAGTTATTTCAACAAACATTTATCGATGTATTGTGGATGAAGGAGCCTCCACAAGTATTTTATCCTCCTCGGTTTGGAAAGCTTTGGGTTATCATGAGCTTGTGTCTGCTTCGCATGAGTTGTTGGCTTTTGACAAATGTACTAGTGAACATTTGGGGATTCTTCCTCAGTTACGTATCTCATTAAGTGGGAAGACTGACCTTGTTGATGTTCTAGTGGTGCAAGGCTCGTTAGATTTCAATATGCTTCTTGAAACTGATTATGTATATGTTATGAATGTTGTGGTGTTCACGATTTTCTGGGTGATGCATTTCCCTCATAATGGAAGCATTGTCACTATCGACCAACTGGCATATAATAATCACCATCCTAATTCGACGTTAGTTCAGGATGCCCCTTTATATGTTCCTAGTGTTCGTGTCAACTCTACCCCGCCACGGGTTAATTATGTGGCGTTTTATCCTCGATGTTCAATTGATCCATGGTAGGAACTTGTTCACTCATGTTTTTCTTCTCGAGACATGGTCCTAAAAATTGATCCATTGGTTTATCCAATGGGGGCATGGGAGCCCTTGCTTCCCCCTCTTGATACAAGTGATCTCATCGGGATTACTTGAGAAAAGTAACCTTTGGAGTCTTCTTTGAGCCCTTTTCAGACTCTCTAAACATGAAAAGATTGTTGAGCTATCTTGTTGCCCTTCATGCTCGCCAAACTCAAATTTGAAGGCATGTCTGTCCGATGGTAGTTTACCCCTTTTTCGGTCCGGACGGTCAATTGTACAAATAAAGGTATACTCTAGGAACCTTGGTTCACTAGAAGAGTATTCTCAGGTATAATTTTAACCCTTTTTTGGGCCCGAGGAACTAAATTTACGAAAAAGGAACATTCTCCTTGGTTTTGGTTTATCACCTTTTTCGGGCCTTGGAGATTACTTATGAAAAATGAACCCCCACAGAGTCCATAGTTAAGCTCTTTTTAGATTCCCTAAAAATGAAAAGATCATTGAGTGACCTTGTTCCATCACACTCGTTAAATTGGTACAGAAGAATATCTACTGGCATGAGTTTATCCCTTTTTCCAGCCTATGGATTATGGAGGAAAAAGGTACACCTCAAGAGTTTTGTCTCGCCGAGAGAGTTCTCGTTACTAACTTTTATAATTTTTCGAGCTAAGGGGACTAAAATCGGAAAAACTTTGTGAGTCCATAGTTAAGATCTTTTCGGACTCCATAAGATTGAAAATATTGTCGATTGATATTGTCTTTGTCAAACTCGTTAAAATGGTTTTAAATAGACGTATTTTTGGTGTCAGTTTATCCCTTTTTCGAACCAACTTGACTATATCCAAAAAAGATACTCCTTGGAGTCTTCTTTTACGTTTTTTTAGACTCTCTAAACATGAAAAAAACTACCAATCTTACCTTCTCTAGGCTCATTAAAAATTACATTGAATGGGGTTTCATTGTGTCTTGCTAATCACATTTGAATCTCTGTGTCTTTGGCCTAATGTCGACTCCATGTTTCTCTCAATTGAACCTTTGAAGAATTCCTTATATGCAAGCGTTGTAGCACTTTGCCTCTATGACCTGACACCTTGACCCATGGAGGAATTTTCCCCGAGTGTCATTTTCCTGCACATGTCTCCTTGCTCTGAGAATTAGTGTGTTCCTTACGCTCAGAACTAGTATGCTTACTTGTGAAGCTCATTCCTCCTTTGTAGCATAGCATTCTTTTATTCTTTTTCAAGCTCTTTAAAAATTGAAAAAGAAAAAAAAATAAAAATAAAACCCAAAAAGAGGGGACCGGAAAATATCTTCTTTCTTTTTTACAACACAATGAGTCGTCCTTGGACAAAGCACATCCTTCTGTTTGTTCATCAAGAATTGGGATCTAGTATGACCTTAAGAAGTTGTTCTCGCTACATAGAGTTGTGTCCTCCTCCATTTGGTTACTCTTCCAAACACATGGAGAGTTTGTGTTGCCTCCTACATCGTGAACTTATGTCAATGTCATGCTGCCTAATTCTGATCATCTTTCGTACTTTTGTCCAAGGGAAGTTTCACCCAACCTGAGTCAGCCTTTCTGCAGTTTGTCTCTTGACCTCATGAGTCGGCCATCCTAAATTTCCAGCCAAGTCTTGATTCAAAATCAGTGAAGTTCTCTGCCTCATCATTGAGATCCTCTTGTCTTTTCCCGATGAGTCGTCAAATACCTCTTGGTAGTGACGTAATACACTCACATTGTACTCCTACCCGAGTTTTGAATAACTTGAAGTTGTTTCTCGAGCTATGAAGACCTCATCTCCATCCATCAGGCGTTATTGGCTTCTTGAATATGGATACTATACTTGTATATATTTGATTTTGAGATGTAGATCCATTGTGTATTGCTCGCGACTACACTTTATATAGTTATATGACATGGATCTGCAGTGTATTTGATTGGAAGCCATGATTTATTTCATACCGAGCATGGGTATGCCCGCCTCGGAGAGACAATTGTTATTTTGCAGATGGCACCTCCCGAACTCTGGTCTCGGGCTCACTCTTTTCGTACATTGGTGAAGATTTTGTAATGTATTTTGGCCATCAGATGCTCTTCAGACCTCACACATTAGGGGGCATATGTTATAACCCTAAATTTCTCGACACATGCATACCTGGCCTTTGGCCCTCTTACTTGAATTTTTTTCCAAGACACTACTAAGTTGCTCTTCTAAAAAACCAACTTTTTGAAGATGTACACACCCTGCACCAACACTGTCCACATACATACACCTGTTGCACCACTACAGCCCGTGTACATACGCATGCTGCACCACTAGAGCCCACGTATACTTGTAAAAGTTGCAAGGAATTCGTTGAGATTACGGGCTATTGGGTAGTTTCCCAACTAATCCACCGCCTATAGCCTGTCACCCAACCAAATAACCATCATTTTCCCATATAAAAGGAGGTGTTGGGGTCTCATTTTACATCTAGACATAAGAAACCCATTTCACATCCCCTCATTGCCCAAGTTATTGCAACCCTTTTTTGAGAATTGCCTCTGCATTTCCCAATTATCCCTTCTTCCTCCATAAAAAAACCCATTCACTTCCCAAGAAGAGATCAGGAGGTTGAATGGAGAATCCATACAAAGGTGTACTTGGATCTTGGTGAAGAGGATCCCCAACCGGGTTCATGGAGTAGTAGTCGGCTTTGGTTGTAAAGGTATAATCATTGATTTATTAATAAAAGAACTACTTTTCCTACCAAATCATGGTGTATTGAATGATTTTATTGGTTTATGTTTTGACATTATAACATCTAAACCTAATTTGTATATGGAATAACATGATTTTCATTTGTTTTTTTTCAATATTTGGATGCAGGCCAACCCTAGGAGGAGGCATGCAGTCAGCAAATATTCCAAGCGTGAGGAGGTCATCACCAGACGCGGAGTAGAGATATAGTTACCCGACCTTCCTCATCTTTCCTTTCCTTGTATGAGTTTTGGGTATGTTTGGGGTAGTTAGAGAAGTAGTTGAATTTTAGATGGTTAATTGATATGCCTACATTTTGAACCCTAGTGTAGTCATAGGGGGGGTTTTCCCGCTAGCACTAATGTGAAGTTTGAAGGGGATATCTAATGTGAATTGCTCATGTGTATTTTGTATTAAGTGATGGATTACTTTATATGATTATAAGGACTCGTGTTCCTTGTGATTATTGGTCTTACTTGATTCTATGGCTTTAACTGACTTGGGTGCACTTGCTAGTTCCTTTAGAGGACGTCCTTAGGATTTCACCTAAGACATTGTGCATTTTAAACAAGACATAACACATGTGATGCAAAGTGTTGGGTCATATGATGATTTGACACATTCAGACACATCCTCTCACACCTTCTGGACCTTGTACAATGGAAAAATGAGCTTGGATATTAAATATATAGCTTGATGGTACTGAGAGGGAAATAAGCCCCTCACCTTGGGCATGACACCCCAGAGCATGTTAGGGTTTGGATTGATGATGTTGCACTTGGAGAAAATGAAACACCTCTTTGGAGAGGTTATGGATCCTTCTTCATCCATGACATCACACCATAGCCCTTGGACGTTCCATACATGGAGATGGCATCATGCTTTGATGAGGTTTGAGCCAACCTAACATGGAGAGATGCTTCTTGATGAGGACTTGGCGCTTGGTGGTGATGAGACATGATATTTGGGTGAGAAATATGACCTTTGATGTTGCTTGCACATTTTCATGGAGGGATGTGGCCTTTGGAGGAATGTTTTCACCTTTGGAGCATGATGTCATAGCCTTCAGATGCTTCTACACCACACGTGTCACATTTTGATAAGACAATTTTTTATATTTTCATTGTGTATTTTCATTAGAGACTATTTGAGGGGTTGGCCTTGACCTATCTCACTTGTATAATGGATTATTTGTATTTTTGGGAGGCTTTGAGAAGTTATAATACCAGGTTTGCCTCATATAAAGAGGCTAGTGGTACCTCAAGGTTAAATCAGGACTCACCACTTGTGAGAATCATTACTACTTGTATTTTTCTCTACTTATATCATCATGGAGCTCTTATGGACACGTTTGGAGTGACATTGTGGATTATTTCTCTTGTTATGGTGTATTTTTCATGAAACTAGGGTTTCCTCATGCATAGCAAATTGGCTAGTAAGTACTCTTTTCAAGTTTAGGTGTTTGTTCTTGGCATATTTTGGTGAATTCTCTATTAGATTGGTAATAGTTGCATGCAATCCTTGTTTTCCTTGAATAATTTTGTTGAATCCCTAAGGAAGGTTTAATATTGGTTATCCCCTTGCCTTGGTTTATCCATATTAATGCTTTTGAAGCATACACGTGTTGAAAGATTGGTTGTCATTGATGTCAACCCTTGAAGAAGCCCCGACGATGTGGTTTTGGTACCCAAAGTTGATTGAAGAATATGGACTTGAAGGAAAATGTATATGTAGGTAGTACATTCATAGATAGATAATCCTTGTCATGTCATTTCTCATGATAGGCGGTACACCACATAGTTCCTCATGGTTGAGGAGTTATGACCTTGTGAATTTAGAAGCCCGGACAAATGGTCAAGAAGCCCCTAATTTGTTACAAGTGTTTAATGAAAGGGTACAATAGTTGTAACAAGAAAGTTAAAAATTCCCTAAGATTAAGGAAATAGGTTACCTAGAAAAGATATAGATACATGTCAAGGAGTCATTCATGATCACATTCACTCACTTATTCTATTGAACATATTCTAGTGAAATAGTGATCTATTTGGAAAGTTTGTGACGATGAAATATGAGGTAGTGGAAAGTGAGAAGTGCAAGATTTTTGGGGTTGTAGAGGAGAGTGAAGTTTGCTGAGGAAAACCTAATTTGGTAGGCCCCTGCGGGTTAGACCACTAGTGTCCCACAAGGCACCACTGCTGGTTTCTTATGGCTCGTCACGCAAGGCCCCGCGTGATAGGATTTCTTAGTCCCACGAGGACAAGACAAGTTTGGGGGAAATTCTAGGACCAACTCCCTTGTTGGATTACTGAGAGGGGGAGTGAATGAGTAATGAACAATTATACCAATTTTTAATCCTTTAAGCCACAAAGTATATTCTTTTACTTATTCAACCATGTTCATATGTTCATCATCAATATATTAATGCATCATAAGCATTAGCATTCATCAGTGCATAATAAACAATAACAAACACATCCACACAATGCACAATACACCAATATTTATGTGGAAATCTAATGCGAGAGAAAACCACATAATGTTTTTCTTATATGTCAAGATTTATATTCAAGGAAACACCAACTTCCAATTATCCAGCTACACCTGGAAGGAGGCTCTGACCCCCTAGTTTCTCAGGCTACAACCTGAGGGAAGCTCCAACTCCCCAATTCTATGGCTACAACCAGAAGGAGGCTACAACCCCCTATGTTCTCTGGCTACAACCGAAAGGTGGCTACAACCACCTATCCTTGCCCTCTCCAATTTCCCTAAACTATAAATGCCAAATGTAGACAACTTGTTACTGTCACTGAATCAACCACTGCCACTGCCAACTTGTCATTTTCAACCTGTAACAACCTGTACCAATCAACATGCATCAAACAACCTATATCAATAACCTGTAAACAACCTGTACCAATAACCTATGCCAACATGTACCATAAAAAAGTGCACCAACCATGCACCAAACCTGTATAAATAACATGTCACAACAACCTATCCAAACAACCTATCAAAACAACATGTCTCATCAATCTCATTGTTATAGCAAGATTTTCCTCACCATTTCTATCTTGCACAGAGGGCCTTTTTTCATTTCCCTATGTGAACTTATCATCCCTTTTTGATGAATCTAGAGCTAAAATATACATTTTTCCACATATACACTCCCTATCAATTATACAAGATGCGTATACGCTTTCTACTCCACTACCGCTCGTGTATATCGGGATTTGTGACAAAAAATACAAAATGAGGTCGGGTTTCCATGTCACGACAAAATATCTCTGATCCTTGGCCTTCCATATACTGGAAACGTTCCGACTCGGCCCTTCAGTTGCATTCTGAAGGCTATAAGAGCACAATTTCGAGATATGGAAAAGAAGGAGAAAGCATTCAACTTTGAGAGAAAAGCTACTCTGGAGAAATTACTTCATATTGAGTCTGCATCCCTTTGTCCCTCAAGTCTAAACACAGTGTTCATCCCCCAAGCTCTTTCCCTATTGTTGAGAGGACCTCATTGCCTCTTTCCTATGAGCTTGCCTTTGGTGGAGGATTGAAGTGGTGGAGACCCAATTGGAAGGAACTTGGTTTCTTGATTTCGAACCGTGCTGACACAGAAGTCTGATCAGCAGAAGTGACAACATTACAGACTTCTGTGTCGGCACGGTTCGAAACTAAGAAACCAAGTTCCTTCCAACTGGGTCTCCACCACTTAAATCCTCCACCAAAAGCAAGCTCATAGGAAAGAGGCAATGAGGTCCTCTCAACAATAGGGAAAGAGCTTGGGGGATGAACAGTGTGTTCAGACTTGAGGGACAAAGGGATGTAGATTCAATATGAAGTAATTTCTCTAGAGTAACTTTGCTCTCAAAGTTGAACACTTTCTCCTTCTTTTCCATAGCTCAAAATTGTTCTCTTATAGCCTTCAGAATGTAACAGAAAGGTCGAGTCGGAACGTTTCCAGTATATGGAAGGCCAAGGATCAGAGATATTCTGTCGTGACATGGAAATCCGACCTCATTTTGTATTTTTTGGCACAAATCCTGATATATGTGAGTTGTAGTGGAGCAACAAGCGTATACGCATCTTGTATAACTGATAGGGAGCGTATATGTGGAAAAATGTATATTTTAGCTCTGGATTCATCAAAAAGGGATGATAACTCTCAATAGGGAAATGGAAAAAGGCCCTATGTGCAAGATAGCAATGGTGAGGCAAACATTGCTATAACAAATGCCCCCTAATGTGTGATATTAGAGGAGTATCTGTGATGGCCAAAATACATTATAAAAAACCCAAAAGTGGAGTGGTAGAGAACTAGTTGGATGAACTCAAATGCTCGTTACTTTAGTATTGACTTTGCATACATGGCTGCCAAGAATACAATGCAGATCCATGTGGAAAATATACCAAACAAGTGTTCATGGACATGAATAGGAAAATACAAATGTGGTTACATGCCAAAATCTGTCATAGTAATGAACAAGTCCCAATGAAACCAGTCTCACAATCAATCTAAAGATATATGTATACCATGAAGTACAATATGATCTCCCATGATCACTGAAGTCAAATAGGTATTGGTTCAATGAATGGGAAGCAACAACTCAGATTTACTTACTTACCAAGAATAATCAAGCACAAAAACCCTAGATTTACCAAAATTTCACCAAGAAATGATCCAAAATAGCCTCCAAGCAAGTGTGCCTTGGTAATTTCAGCCAATAACACCTTTAGGGCGAAAATTCTAGTCATCCCTCTTGTGAGAGGTGAGTTGTGATGTAAAAATGAGAGTACTTTATGTTTCTTTATACAAAATTTTGACCTTTAATTAATTTTCAGGTCAAAATAAGGTCGACTTGGCCAATTTACAATAAAATTCAATTTTGACATAATAAAAATTAATTAGCATCTAAAGACACCTCCAAAGGTGACATCATGCCCTTCTAGGGTGACATTGAGGCCTAAAGGTGGAACATTGGGCCTAAAATGTAGGGTGCTTGGCCTCTGGAGGCTCCAGATGATGCCCACATATACCACTATGCTTATAAATGCCTCCACAATGAAAACCCTAGCTTTGGATGACATCTAGGATCATGATGGTGACGTCCAGGAACCTCAAGGGCCAACGTCCATGTGGAAGAGCAAGGTCCCCCTGGGTCTAGGTCTTTTAGGGTGCCTCTAAAGGAAACGCCCTTCTTTTCCTGGCACAAATATTCAATTTCTTCTTACCCTTGGCTGGGGTTGCAACATCCATATGTGGGATTTAAGATCCCATGAAGGTCTGAGCTAATCATTCCCTCATGTGTACCTGTCCATCGGGCAAGGTCCTGCAACAACAAAAAGTACGCCCTCAAGGGATTCATAAGTCACAAGGATCATAGCATGTAAATTACATCCAATAATTAAATTACCTAAACATGTGCATGTAACACACCCACCATAAATGCCCTTTTAAGGTTTGGGGAATCATAATTTTGTTTTTTCCTTAACTATCTCCTCTTGAATCATCTATCCGAGATGATTAATTCTCTTCCTCTTAACCGTATCTTTCTAACAACTGCTACCAAACTCTATACAAACTCTTGGTTGATATCTTACGGCTCCCCGAAGTTCTTCAGGGGTTCATTCATTGAGGGCCATGTGTCGCTCACGTGGCTTCATCTCGTTCATACCATCTCTAGGTTCCTACCTCCCGCAGGGAAGGTCCATCCATCAACCAGTCCAATGACTGGCTTAACCCTCATCTAATACACAGTCTAGCAGGGAATTCGACACTTCGACACTTCGACGGTTCGGCGTTGAACGCCTCTTTAACATCTACACATGAGATCACCCGAAGTCTCGTGATCTTTCCATGTGGTTCTGGCCTTCGAGCCTTTTGGTCTCTCTTCGTACTACACCCCAAATCCTCTAGAGTTTGAAGTCCCGGACTCTCGGAGTTCTGATCACTTTACCAACTACTTTGGCTAGGCGAGCTCGTACCAGGGATTGACACATGTAAGGGTCAGGGGTGACATGTGTCACGTTTCAATGGGTCTATAGGGTATGTGATACGCACAAATCTGAGTGATATGTGGCACATCAAACTTGGGTCCACATCACCCTAGGTGAAATCGCTGCAGTACGTCACTCCGGAATGATTGTCCTTCATGCCCTTTGATCTCGCGATCAAGGTTTGTCCACGTACCCCTTGGATCAACGGTTTTTGCTACTTCGTAAATTCGGCGTTCAGGGGTTTTATGCTATTAGCGATCAAATAATTCATTCTGAAATTTGTTTGAAAAATGATGCCACATATTGTGGAGGACTTTTGACTATCTTCCCAAGCTCTAAAAATAGCTCTGAAAGTACCATTGGAAATCTTAGGATTTCTAGTTGTCAATCGACTATTCAAGCGTGTAAAACGAACTCTCCATGGCTCAGAAATTTGATTTTTCCCAAGGCAATTTTCATTAAAAAATCTACGCTTTCACCATCTCATTGGTTCTGAAATATGCTAGTTAGCCGTTGAAAGCTTTCCTTTTCACCAGCGAAAGGGGCAGACTCAGGACAAAAGAGCTGGTGAAAGCGCAGAAGAGTCCAGAAACGTCTTCTTTCTGCCCAGATCACGATTTTTTATTTCCTGAACACGTGGGAAAGGTGTTAAATGATGGATAATAATTAGGAGGAGCTAAATCATCTTTCTCATCCAGTTTTAAAGACATGTGGTGAGGAAATAACACCAAATGGCACAATAACTCTTGACAGAAAATCTCCCAGTCATCAAAGACATATTTATGAATCTGTGATTTTCACCTATAGACTGCCAAATAATCCTTTAGCTGTCAAATTCGACTTGTAATGATCAGATTAAATCTATTTGGTTGAATATTAGGTATCTTATTGTATTAAGTTTTGTACTCTATTTTCCATATTTAGAAATCTAGATCCATGTTTATAGGATCTGAGATCTGTTGTAAAAGATATAAACACCTATCATTTGATAGAAGGAGGGGTTCGATTTTGGATACAGGAACTATACCTTTGTAACAAAATTTTCATATGATAATACAGATCACAAGTTTCTCTCTCTATTAATGTTAGATTTCCACCCTTCTTCTGTACTCTTATTCAAGTTGTTTTAACTACAAAATGACTGCCATCTCATTAGTCAATTCATAACTTGATTAATAGTTTCTTACATTGTTTATTAAACCCATCATTGTGTATCTGGTTTACAAGCACTGCCTTCTTCACCCACTTAAAGCTATCATCTGATTATTGATCCTTGAATTGGTTTATTTGATTATTCATTTTGACTTTCTGGATACCATATTGTAGTTGATTTATCCCATTGATCCACACATACAAAAACACAAAAACAAGTTTACTTTAAGTTACCAAGCATCTTTGACTTACACCCTCAAAGAGTTTCTTGGAGTGATAACAAATTGGCGCCGTTGTCGGGGAAATGAGATTGAAGCTCAGCTTCCTTGGGACACGATACAGATCCAGCTTTGATAATAGACAAAGCCTGGACATTCTCTTGGTTGTAATCATCTATCTGGCGACTCCATGAAAGACGGATTCAGTAGCGGCTCCACAATAATCAAATGTCGAAATCATTTGATGCCCTTTTGGCTCGGAGGTTTGCACCTCTTGACTTTTCTTCAGTTCCTGGTTACCCACATCCAGTACCTGATATTTCAGAATGGGGAGATTTTCTACTAGTCTTCAAAGAGAGCAAAGAAGACAATCTTGCAGAACACCTCCTCAAATTCCATGAGTGCATGGATTTATTAGATCTACAGCATGAAGATGTATGTATGAAGATGTTCGTGCATTCATTATATGGTGATGCACGTCAGTGTTATTTCTCTTTACCTCCTTCCAGTTTTTCATCATTGAAGAATTTTCACAGATTATTTAATGAGCACTGCAAAAGGTTCTTTCCAGATAAGTCTTTATTTGATAATTGTTGTGTAGAATATGAATTGCACAAAAGAGTTGAAGATGTTAATAGGGAAGAATCTTTTTCTCAAAATTTACATCATCTTTCAAACGATCTTCACTGTGATATGTCTCCTCATAAACATGAATTAGGAAGGACTGATGAAGAAGCTGAGGGTTTTCCTATTACCTCTATTTCTGATTTTCATGAATCTGAAGAATTAGATTCTTTAGCTACACATTCAGATGATACACAGTTTCCAGATTTTCATATCATGGGAATTTGAAGTAACCTTGAGCAACAAGATTTTCAGAGACTGTCTTATCTCCAACTAGAGTATCAGAGACATTCTTCTTCTTATGAATATGTTATTTTAACTTATGATAAGGAAAGAAATTTTGAGATTTCTGAAAGCTTGTTGTCTACTAGAACTTTATCTAATTCCATTTTTCAAAAGACAGATGATCAGAAATGTGTGCATGCTTTAATTGATGCTTGTTACCAATCTGTTTTTCAAAAGTCTAAAGAAGATCTTTTTAGTTTCGATATATCCTGTAAATATATTATTGTTGAAGAAGAAATTGTTAGTTGTGATAAGCCATCATATCATCATGATGAGATCAGATTACAGAGATATGGTGAAGAGGAGCAGAAAGGTTCAAATCAACAATTCAACTTGCATTTTTCTCCGACAAAGGTTGAGCAGTCCACTTTTAGCATTAAGATCAGAGAAAGCAACCGGCAGCTACAATACAGTCAATTAGATCAGCAGTTCAAAGAGGTATTCTTTTATGGTTTTAATGACCCTATCGCAAACTTTTTAGAATCTATGAACAACATATATGTTAAAGTATTTTGGTCAGATGAAAATTGGCTTTGTCATCAGTTCAAACTACTTTTTTGTTGGCTATGCATTCAATTATTTGTCAGGTCAAGATCAAGAACATGTTCAGTAAATCAGTATCTGATATGGTTTCATTGGAAGCATGAGTTTACTTGATTGTGCATCAGTACAATGGTTAGAGCAGGAGTAGGCAATGAGTAAGCTCGTCATATGAGTAAGTAGATCATGTTCAATTGTTGATTTCTAAAATAAATAGGCAGGCTACAGGCAGAGAATGTATGTGTAGCAAATTTGGTCTTCTAAAGATGTAGGTGGCTCGAGAAACAAGTTGAAAGCTACCAGTTTCAAAGGAAACACGCAGGATTTTAGTGTTTTTTCAAATACATAGTGCATTTCAAACGACAGCCCAAGAGGAATTTTCATTAAATTCCTACGCTAAGAGATCATATAGAGATCGATTCCCATATCTGAATATTACAGAGATTGAAGTTATTTCTTCCAAGATGTGAGTGTTGAGTTATTCACCATTCAATAAACCCTCTGTAAATTCATATGGTGCACAGGCAAAAATCTTGTGGACAAAAGAATTTTCTACAAATATTTAGCAAATATCGGAACAAAAAAGAAAGTTCGATTATGAATTCATCAACATTTGCATTTTGGGAGATTACTTATGCCCTGGGAAAGCAATCCAGAGATGATCGATGATATGATAGAAATTTTTCTGTCAAAGGCACGCTTATTTCTAGGATCATCTATTTATGGAAACTTCAAATGGAAAATTTCAGGGAAGTGTTTGCTAGTACCCAGGTCATTAGTAACTTGCTTTCACTTACCTTGTTGAAAACTAGAACGAAATACAAACAAGCTCTGGCACACATTACTATTCATTGTGTGCCTTGGAACTGATGACTGAGATATCTCTAAATAGGTTGTGATTTGAGAATTTCAACTGTGAATTCATTGTTGATCAATACAACAAATTACAGAGAGTTTTCAGTTTAGCAGAAGATTAGGTGAAAAAGCGAAATTTTTTGGAGATAACATGGTCATAAATAGAGTTCCATACATTTTTTTTAGAAATTTAAATGTCAAAGTATAGGATATAACTTGTTTATTCCTATAATAATTGATTGTCAAAAGGTATTTCCAAAAATCAAAGAAATTTTTTTCAACGGCTAACCTTTGTTTTGAAGCTGAAGTTAGCCGGTGAAAGTTCAAGGTTTCAATGACTAAATGGCATTTTCGAAAACAAGTGAGCCGGTGAAAGTGCAGCCCTCAATTTTCTGATTTGCAGACACATGAAGATTGTAGAGAGGAATATGATGAGATGAAAAGTCCAGATCAACAGTTCATCATGCATTCTTCTCAAACAGAGATTAAGCAATGTGTTTTTAGCATTGAGATCTCTGAGGGAAACGAACAACTTGATTATTTTCATTTGATTGATTTAATGAATAAACAAGCAGGTTACAGGTTGCTACAGGTTTTCAGATGATAAATTGTAGAGTCCAAATGACTCCATGCCCAATACTAAAGGCACAAGGTCTTCCAGGTTCTTGAAAACCTTGTAGGGAGGTCTCCATCCCAATTAGAGCCAGATGTTAGCGATCAAATAATTCATTCTGAAATTTGTTTGAAAAATGATGCCTCGTCTTGTGGAGGACTTTTGACTATCTTCCCAAGCTCTAAAAATATCTTTGAAAGTACCATTAGAAAGCTTAGGATTTCTAGTTGTCAATCGACTATTCAAGCATGTAAAACAAACTCTCCATGGCTCAGAAATTTGATTTTTCCCAAGGCAGTTTTCATTAAAAAAAATATAGGCTTTCACCAGCTCATTGGTTCTGAAATCTGCTAGTTAGTCATTGAAATCTTTCCCTTTCATCAGCTAAAGGGGCGGACTCAGGACAAAAGAGCTGGTGAAAGCGCAGAAGAGTCCAAAAACGTCTTCTTTCTGCCTAGATCGCGATTTTTGATTTCCTGAACACGTGAGAAAGGTGTTAAATGATGGATAATAATTAGGAGGAGCTAAATCATCTTTCTCATCCAGTTTTAAAGACATGTGGTGAGAAAATAACACCAAATGGCACAATAACTCTTGACAAAAAATCTCTCAATCATCAAAGACAGATTTCTGAATCTATGATTTTCACATACAGACTGCCAAATAATGCTTTAGCTGTCAAATTCGACTTGTAATGATCAGATTAAATCTATTTGGTTAAATATTAGGTATCTTATTGTATTAAGTTTTGTACTCTATTTTCCATATTTAGAAATCCAGATCCATGTTTATAGGGTCTGAGATCTGTTGTAAAAGATATAAATACCTATCATTTGATAGAAGGAGGGGTTCAATTTTGGATACAAGAACTATACCTTTGTAATAGACTTTTCATATGATAATACAAATCACAAGTTTCTCTCTCTATTAATGTCAGATTTCCACCCTTCTTCTGTACTCGTATTCAAGTTGTTTTAACTGAAAAATGACTGTCATCTCATTAGTCAGTTCATAACTTGATTAATAGTTTCTTACATTGTTTATTAAACCCATCATTGTGTATCTAGTTTATAAGCATTATCTTCTTCACCCACTTAAAGTTATCATCTGATTATTGATCCTTAAGGGCATTGGTTTATTTGATTATTCATTTTGACTGTTTGGATACCATATTGTAGTTGAGTTATTCCATTGATCCACACATACAAAAACACAAAAACAAGTTTACTTTAAGTTACCAAGCATCTTTGACTTACAACCTCAAAGAGTTTCTTGGAGTGATAACACATGCTATAGACTTCTCCTTTCTCCTGAAGTAGTCAACGTTGAATTGACCATGGGGTATATCCAATGATCAGGGAGGGATCCAACATGCCCTCAAATCAACGGTTCCCATCACTTCATTGTTTCAGCCTTTGGGGATTTTGTCGTGTAATCTCCAGTTTGCTCCCACAGTAGGTCAGCGTCAAGCTGACCACAACCTAGATCTGACGGTGAGGAAAAGTCTCAAAGCATCCTCAAATCGACGGCTCCAGTTACTTAAGGCTTCAAATCTTATCGACACACCACACCTCAAATTCCCCAGAGTTCTCAGTCTATGAACTAAAGGATCTAGCGCCACGCGTCCCTTGTATATCGATGGTTGAGAGGGATCCCGAAGGATCCGAGGATCAACGGTCTTCATTACTTCGTAAATTCGGCCTTTGGGGGTTTTGACGTTACAACGCCCCTGTCCTCCCGAAGCAGTCAACGTCGGGTTGACCTTAGTATAGATCTAACGGTCTGAGGGTGTCCACGTAACTTCATAGATCTACAGCTTGTGACTTCCACTCTAGGGTGTTGGGTTATGAAAAATGTACAAATATCCTCCTTATTCCCACAGTTCATGATATAATCTCGATTGACTTTTCTGTTAATTATGGGTATGTTAACTCCCAAAATGAAACCGTTCTTTTGGTTGAGTTTTGTAGTGGATATCATGGTTATTGGTAGCGTCCTCAAGTTACTTTTGAGTTTTTATAGCTGAGAAAATTTTAGATTTTGGTTTATCTTAGAAAATAATTTGACCCGTAAAAGTCTTCTTTTCAAAATTGTCATTTTTTACTTTCCACAGCTAACGTGTGTCCAAAAGTTCATTGTGCGCTGTGGAAAGTGTCCACTTTCAACAGCTAAGGAGTTGTTTTCATCAGTTGATACACTGTAGAAAGTGACGAATCTCAAAAGGTCTGACAAACAGTTCGCGGGTAGCGCGTTGTGGAAAGTACATGCATTCCACAACTAAGGAGCGGTTTCAATTAATATGGCGCGTTGTGGAAATTGTCCACTTTCAATAGCTAAGGAGTGTTTTTTAACTAATGGTGCACTGTGGAAAGTGCATACTTTCCGTAGCTAACAAGGATTTTCTCACAGAGTCACGCGCTGGTGAAAGTGGCAAGCAAGCAGTTGACAAAGGCGTTTTCTGCGGGTCGTTGCTGAACAAGGCGGGAATCATGTGCGTGATATCCACGTATGACAGTAATGATGATATGATCACCCCACGTCACAGTAAATCCAAGGCATGCGCTGATAGGAGTGGGCAATGATAGAAACTTGATCATGCATGTCAGGATATGACTGTAATCCGAATCCGGCTCAGAACTCACGCACAGCACTCATGGCATCCGAGATGGTAGGTTCGTGTTCGGTGATGCAGGTACAGAGGAGGTACCACCTGCCTGACAACATCAAATCAAACAATGGTTTTCATATCACAAAACGTTTCCAGAATGATATGGAAGTCTTCATTCATTTCAAAACAGAGCCGAAGCCCGAACTGCTTTCAACAGCGCAGAACCTTGGCTCGACTGGCATCTACAGGGGTTCTAATCGTCAAAGTTTTTGAGCTGCAGAATGGTGAGAAAATGAGGTCCAGAGGCATTTTTCAAATGCAGGGTGCATGGAATTTGTAGAAAGGTTACAAATTGGGTGCCACCAGGCCACAGCTGAAGCCTTTGCCAAGACTTTTGATGGCAATAAAGCTCGCGTCGGGTCCATGGAGATCAAAGTGAATGAGGCTGTCATTGTCGCTCCTACAGGATTGCCAAGAACTGGTCAGAGCTGGTTTAAAACCACTGCTCCTAAAAATTTGGATTTCAGGGTCTATTTGAAAGAGGGGTACAGACACAAAGCTTGGAGAAAAGGTATGCTTGTTAAATATCTAGATGAAGAATGGCAAGACTTATTCAAAGGCATCCAATTGTACATTACATCAGAGGGAAGATATGATAAATTGATGATGTATCACTTTAAACTCTTGGATCACTTCACAGGCAAGACCCCCATAAATTTGTCTTATTTCTTATATCACAGTTTGACTAAGGTATGCAAGAGGATTAGAGCTCAACCCTTGAGCGTGAAAACTACTCTATGTCACCTTGGCCTCATAAAATTGATCATCCTGCAAGAATTGAAACAACAGGAGAGGAGCTGGGAGCACTTCCTGTTCTGGGAAGGTTTTGAAACCCAGAATCAGACTGCAAATGAACAGATGGCAGGTGCAAAGAAGCAATCCTCTCCTCAGAGCAGCTCAAGAAGAAGAAGGGCCTTACCAGGACCTTCGGAGGACAGGATATCTAGACTGAAGCCTCACATGTCAAAGAGAAAGTTAAATTTTGAGCAAACCACAGAGCAGACTACACAGCAGAATGCAGGGCATCCAACAGAGCACAGTGCAGGGAAGAATATACTTAACTTACCCTATTCAGATTCAGAGTCTGAGCAACAAGACCAATGCCCTGTCATCAAGAGTTCTGAGCAGTCAGCCGAGTGTGCACAGAAATATGAAACCTTCAATCAGACAGAACAGGGAGAATCATCAAAAAACCCTAGATCAAATAAATCTCAGAAGATTAAACATCTCAAGGAAGTAATTGCTCAGCAAGAGGTCTTGGAGCGGGTGATTAAAGATAGGTATAAAAAGTTATCTGATAATTTCGCCAAGACAAATGCTGCGTTTGAAAGGTTGGCCAAGGAAAGTGTTAGAGAGAAGAAGAGGAAGAAAAATCTCACCAAAAACTACAACAGCTTGTGGTGGCTTGCCAAACGCCTCAAAAGGCAGATCAGGAGGTTGAAACAAAAATTGAGGCAAAAATCTCACCCAGACCTGAAAGTTCTTGCTCAAGTTGCCGTCAATATGCAAGGTAAGAAATCGGATGCCCACTGATTTTGGTTTGAAATCAATTTTGGAGGTGAAGACTCTTTTTGTGCACTATCGGGACTTCAACAGCGCCAGGCTACTATTCTATTACCCGTTAGTTGTGGAAATTCAACAGCTAACCCGCGAAAAAATCAAACGGTTGCGCTGTTGAAAGCTGGGAAAGTGATTTTTAAGGCCGAAAATACAACAGTTCATTTCAAACAGGCTATATGCCAGTGTATCAGTGGACTATGAGATCGAATGCTAGAAGTTCAACATCAGAGATTCGAGGGATTTTTGGTTACACATCCAAAACCATTTCCTAAAAACTCGACCATAAACATTAGGGAAATTGAACAGTCACACACAGGTGTCCTGCCACATTGTACCTACTAAGAGCTGAAGGAGGCAGATGGCGATTTTGGAAACTGAAGACAGATCGACTATCCAGTTTAGTTGTTGAAGACTTTAATTTCAAGTTGTTTAGATAGAATAGAATTGTTTTTATTAAATGTAGATCCATGTTTTTAGGATCTGTATAATTGTTTGTAAGAGACTATAAATGCCTATTTTGATATCAAACAAGGGTTCGATTTTGGATAGAGTAATCTGCTATTGTACTCGGACTTTTTTAATGTTAATACAGATCACAGGTTCCTTTCAATTTTGATGTCAGCTTTCCATCTTTCTTTCTGCACTATTATCTGTGTTGTCAAGCTTTGAATGGTTGTTATCCCATTGTTTAGCTCATAGCCTGATAATAGATTTCTTGATTGTCTCTTAGACCCTACATTGTACTGGTTTAGCTACAATCTGTTCTTCACCCATTTAAAAGTTATCTGCTGATTAATCAATCTTTGAGAGCACTGTCTATTTGTTTATCATTTTGATGTTTGAATGCCATAAGCTGAATTGAGTTATCCCATTGATCCACATTTACAAAATACAAAAACATTCATTTCTTAAGTTACCAAGCACCTTTGGTCTGCAACCACAAAGGGTTTCTTGGAGTGATAACAGGGTAAATAGGATAGAAAATGATTAATATGTCTTCTAGTGATATTATTGAAGTTATATTAAATAGATTCTAAAATACGATTGGAATTGTTTGATTTTATTACAGGAATGGATAAATATTGTCAAACCCGAGATAGAAAAGAAGATCTTGAAGATGCGTAAGCTATTGGAGGTTAAGGACTTTTGGTGCAAAGCAATTTTGAAGATGATTGATTTTCTATCTTGTAAATTTATAATAGTAAAGAAATCCTGAGGATTTCTCGATCCTCGGGATTTCTTAATTTACCCAAATTATTGTAATATATAGAGGGTAATAGATCCTGAAAGGATATAGAAGAATTGCATCCAAGTATTCAAACTCAGAATCACTCTGCACAAGCAATTTTTGTAAATGTTGTACCAGCTATGGAATCAATAAAAGATTTGAACATTTTCACCATTTCTACATATTGAGTTTCTAGTAGCAGTGCTTCTGAGAACCAAGGGCCCAGTCTGAAGGAGTTACTGTCTCAATCTGTAATCGTATTAGTTTTGATTTATGTTTTATGATTTAAATCTCCTTTGCAATAGTTAAAGATAGATGCACAAGTGTGTTAATGCTTTATTGTTGTTTGCTTATAAGAGATAGATGTTTTGGTTTGAATGTTAATGATTGCGGTTCCAACTTCCATTACTGTAGTTTGTTGCTTGACAGTTCCTCGCATTTTCATAAGCGTTGTTCCTTTCAATTAAGTTACATTTTTCGCTCATTTCAATTAAAGTTACAATTGATGTTCCTTTTAGATAGAGTAATTCGCTATTTCCTTTCCAGCAATTTGATTCATAGTTGATAGTTAATTCTGCAATTCTTTACTTAGATTCAATTACTGTTTTTTAGTTAAATGAATTCAACAAATTAGTTAGTTCATTTTCATTCACAGCATGTTAGTAATAAAATTTCAACTCCGCTAAGTAAGATCTTAGTCTCATAATATTTAATGAACATTTGAGGAACTTGATTATGGATAAACTCAGGTTTGCTTTAACTATGAGATTTTAGCCTCTACGAGCTATCTGCATAGACTTTGTTGATATTCTTGAGATAAAAGACGAATCTTCGGGTTGATAAATTAATGTTAAACTAAGGTTGTTTTTAGACATCTTTAGAGCTCAACACAAGGTCCCTTGAGTCCCATTGTTGGGCCACTCTTGAAGGGACATATGTCATCCCAAAACACTCTGGTAAGTATACGTGGAACCTACCTTAGGCCACCGTCGTCCCCTTCCCATGCCACGGGGTCTCCACACTTGGAAACGTCATCACTCGACACATGGGTCCCCATGTGCTCTTCTATGTGATACATGCATCCCCACGATCGAACGGTTAAGAGGGATTTCGATAGGTCCTTAGATCCATGGTCCACATTACTCCGCGAATTCGGCCTTCGGGAGTTTTTGATGTTACAACATCCCTGTTCTCTCAAAGCGGTCAATGCAGGGCTGACTTCATTGTAGATCCGATGGCTATGAGAGAACCCAAAGGATCCCCAGATCAACGATCTTGATCACTTCGCGGATCCGTCCTTCAGGGGTTTTGGCTTCACTGCCACTCCATTTTCCCGAAGCGGAACTTCATCGAAGTACCATATGTGGGTCCCTTCTCCTGAATGATTGGATGATAGGAGTGGCTCCTAGCGATCTCCCCCAAATTTACAACTCTCCTTCACTTCGTAACTTCGACATTCAGGTAGTTTGATGCTATAGCATCTCCATTCTCCCAAAGTGGAACTTCGCCGAAGTACCATACGTGAAACATTCCACTAGATGATCGGACGGTCGAGAAGGGGCCCCAATAGACTCCCCAAATCAACGACTCACAAACTTTCATGACTACGACATTCGGGTATTTTTTACAGTTATGAAGTTTGACATCCCAGGGCTTCGAGCTCCTGAAGCTTCAAAGCCATCAAGAGCTAGCTCCTTTCGGACTTAGCGAAGGGTTCCTAGACCCTAGTCATATGGACCCTCTGATGAATATCTCAGACTATAATATCTACTCTTAGCCGAAATTTGGTTAAGGTCATGGGCGCAAGACTAAGTTCTCTTAGGCTACTGGTTTGAAGGAAGCGCCTTCCTAGCTCGCAGAAATTTAAGTTCTGAAACAGGGTGGAGTAATCTCGTGGACTTACCGAGATGGTAGCAGTGCCAAGAGGCTTGCTCCAACTCTGGAACTATGAGGTAACTCCCTGGGAAAACACCTTCGAGGGTTAAACTAGAGCATATGGAAAATCAAGTAGAAGCATAAGTCCTCAAAGAGATAAATACATACACATCACTTGATCAATCAATACAGATGCCAATTTTAAATGTATACATACATGCATTCATTCATTATTCTATTTCAAAGCACAAAGCATGAAAACACTTATCAAAACCAGAAGACGTGATGCGACTGCTGAAAGGGGTGCATGTTTCCACCCAACCATAGGCTCAATCACTCCTAACGGATTTACCATTGGCCACCCCCGAGCTAGGCCACAATGTTTTGAGATTGAATATATTCTTATGGCTCAGCAAAAGTTAGGGATGAAGGTTACTCTCCTTCTCCCGACTCAGTAATAGATAGGGACGAAGGTTACTCTCCTTCTCCCAACTCAGTGATAAATAGGGACGAAGGTTACTCTCCTTCTCCCGCGATCAAAACACTCTCTCTTTCAGTTCTTCCTCGAACCTGAGCTTAGTCTCCCTTCTCTGCTCTCTTTGCAGATCTTTTCTACCCATCACGCATTTTTCTTTTGTCTTTCTCAGCAAGATTGCATGTAGCCCGAATTCCCAGTCCGTGGTCAAGTCTGGAAGCCTTACAGATGGGTGATTTGTCTCATCCCCTCATTAACTCTTGAGGAGGTATTCCCACCTACTAGACTACCTGTAATTCATTCATGGGTCAGAGGATTGTTCTGATCCTAAGCAATTAAATCCAGCAAAGTACTGGTCTGGTGGAGGTTAACGCAACCATTCATGGTCCCCTTCACCATCTCTTTCATAGCATTCGTGGTCTCTCTTAGCACACCCCCCTTCCAGCAGTCATGCAACACTTATCCATTTTCTAGTAAATAACATAATTTACATTCATTGACCTTTTATACAAAGGTCCATCAAATCAAACATTCACACATATTGAGTTTGCCATAGTCTCTTAGCCAATATAGTTATATTTACAAACTGGGGGAAACAGGGTGTTACAATTCCCTCCCCCTTAAAGGAACATCGTCCTCGATGTTCTATTTTTCAATATGCCCTGTATATATAGAAGTAAACAAAAATGGATATGTCTGTCTCATGGCATCCTCCATTTCCCACGTAGCCTCATCTGGGCCAAAGTGTTTCCCCTGCACCTTGACATGTGCAATGGTTCAATTCCTGAGTAAGGTTTCGTTCTCTGTCTAGTATGCATTGAGGTTCTAGCAGAAATTCTCCCTCTGGCTCCACCTAGATCATAGACCAGTCAATTATATGATTAGAATCATGTACATATTCCTTCAATAATGAAACATGGAAACCATTATGTGCATTTACTGTGGGAGGGAATGCTAGCCTACAGGCTACAGGCCCCACTCTATCTAATATTTCAAAGGGTCCACAATACCGGGGTGTCAGCTTGGAACAAGCTCTCATTCTCAGGGAACTCTTACTGGGCCTAACTCTTAGATAGACATGGTCTCGTGTCTTGAACTCTCTAGGAGTTCTCTTTCTGTCGACGTAACTCTTTTGTCTATCCTGAGCAATTTTCAAGTTTTGCTTTATCTAAATCACTTGTTCCATTTCTTTTAGCATGTCGGGTCTGATTGTAATTCTATCCACTAGATTACTCCAACTTATTGGAATCTTGCAATGTCTCCCATAGAGGGTTTCAAAAGGGCTCATCTTCAATGACTCTTGATAATCATTGTTGTAGGCAAATTATACCAATGGTAGATAGTCTTCCCACTTCTTAAGTTGATGCATCACATGCATCCTTAACATGTCTTCTAATATTTGGTTTACTCTTTCTGTATGTCCATCAATTTGAGGGTGATAGGTTGTGCTAAACAACAATTTAGTCTCAAAACCAACCATTAAGGACTTCCAAAAGCTTGAAGTAAATTTTGTGTCTCTGTCAGATATAATCTCCCTAAGCATGCCATGCAGTCTAAATATCTCCTTCATGAAGATGTTGGAAATATATTTTTCCTTGCAAGTTGACTTGACAGGAATGAAGTGAGCAGAGTTGCTCAATTTTCCATAACTACCATGATGGCGTCGTTTTGATTGACCGATTTTGGTAATCCGATGATAAAATCCATGGAAATGGTTCCCCATTTCCATTTTGGAATTCGTAGGGGTTGTAACAACCTGTTGGATGCCAATGTTCTGCCTTAACTTGTTGGCATTCTAGACACTTAGCTAAATAATCAGCTATGTCCTTTTTCAATCCAGACCAATAGAATTGTTTTCTAGTGGTTGTAATCATTTTTTGATAATCTGGTTGATCAGTATATGGTCTTTTGTGTAGTTCATCCATTATGAACCTCTTCAAGTCATCACAACTTGGGATATACAATATGTTTATGTAAGTCAACAGACCTTCATCCAACATCTGATAGCCTTCATACTTTATTCATGTGGGCTCTTGCTTTAGGTATGATGTCACGGTCTTGAAGAATGCATCTGTTTCCTGTACATTCTGGACTCTCTCCCTGACATCTGTTTTACACATGCTCATTGTTGCCAGGTGAATCGTTTTCACACTTCTGCTAAGGGCATCAACCACCCTATTTTCTTTTCATTTGATGTGTTTGATTTCGAAATCAAACTCACTAAGGAGAGCCATCAACCTAGCTTGTCTGACATTGAGTTTTGGTTGATCAAACAAGTGCCTCAACCCACAATGGTCTATCATAAGTACAAATCTCCTACCCAGGAGGTAATGCCTCCACATTTTTAAAGCGTGCACTATGGCAGCCAATTCTAGATCATGGGTCACATAATTGATTTCATGCTATTCAATTTTCTGGATTCGTAGCAAATTACACACCCTTATTGCATAAGGACTCCTTTGAGTCCTTCCTTGCAGACATTTGTACACACAAGGAAGTCATTATAAGGGTCTGCAATCTTCAACATGGGTGCATGGGTTAGAAGGTATTTCAGTTTCTGAAATCTTTCTTCACATTCTGATGTCCAAGTGAACTTAACCCCCCATTTTTCTGAAGGGCAGTGATTGGACAACCAATCTTGGAAAATCCTTTTATAAACCTTCTATAGTATCTCGCTAAGCCCATAAAGGATATAATATCAGATACATCCTTTGGGGTAGGCCATTCCATGATAGACCTGATCTTCCCAGGGTCTATTGCCACTCCTTTAGAAATAACATGGCCTAAGTAATGGACTTGCTTCTGGAAAAATTCACTCTTGCTAAACTTAGCGTAGAGTTGATGCTCTCTTAGTACTTGAAATACAAGTCTAAGATGTTCTTCATGCTCCTCTTTGTTCTTGGAGTAGATTGGGATATCGTCAATGAAAACCAATACAAATTTGTCTAGGAATTTGTTGAGTACATTATTCATCAAGCACATAAAAGTGGCGGGAGCATTGGTTAATCCAAATAGTACCACCACAAATTCATAGTGACCATACCTTGTCCTGAAGGTTGCTTTGTGGATGTCTTCATCCTTGATTCAGACTTGGTGGTACACAGACTTTAGGTCAATCTTTGAGAAAATGGAAGCACCCCTTAATTGGTCAAACAAGTCATCGATTCTTGGTAAGAGATACTTGTCCTTTATGGTTGTCTTGTTGAGTTGTCTATAGTCTATGCACAGTCGGAGTGTGCCATATTTATTTTTCACAAACAAGGTTGGTGCTCCCCATGGAGACACACTAGGCCGGATGTAGCCTTTATTTATCATCTGCTTTAGTTGTATCTTGATCTCAACTAGCTCTAGTGTACTCATCCTATAGGGCGTTCTAGACACTAGCATTGCTCCTGGTGCAAGTTCTATCAAGAAGTCAATGTTTCTTCTCGGACTTAGACCCGGTACCTCTTCTGGAAACACGTCTTTATACTCTCTTAATACGGGATGGTCCTCTAGGTTTGGTTTTTCATCCTCAACAGATTCCAACACCTGTATTGCATATAGGGGACATCCCTTTCTGCGATACTTTTTCATTTGAAGGGTTGATATTTGTCTCACTGAGAGAGGCTTATGAATCCCTGTTGTTGGGAAAACACCCTACGGACTAGCAAATTAGGGTCAGACTTTGCATGCAAATTTGACCGAATAGAAACTACTTTTTTACCTACAACCCAAGATTTAAATCCCTTTTCCTCAGTAAATGCATGGAAAAGGACCACCTACCTTATTACCGGTGTTCGATGTCGATCCTTCGTTGTGCTTGACTACTTTTTTGCAATGCTCCTTCCAAAGATGACCTGCACTCAAGACAAACAACAACTATGCATGCATGCTACTTCTATACTCAAGGGTTAGAAATCAAGCATAAACTAATCAAACCATAGACAGTTCATGAATTGGGATGGGAAAAGCGTTCTCTTTATTATTTAAAGTGATTCAACCTACAAAAGCTGAGACCGACCACCGCTACTTGAACTTGATCCTGGGCTCCTCTTCTTCTGTCCTTCAACTGCTTTGCGTTAAATCTCCTTTGGCATGAGGAAAGGCTAAAGGGTTGGGACAATGGAATACGTAAATGGGCAGAGTTTCTTTGCTATATTTTTTCCTCTTCCAAATGGTACCCCTA
>ML789734.1:785572-801886 GCA_009831015.1 Picea engelmannii
AACACCTGAGAGAAATACTTCTTATCAAAGGAGGGGATGACTGCCCCACCCTGAACAAAAAGTAGCATGTACAAGCACGCGACTGTCACTCAAACAGCACGCGTGCAAACACGTCCTGAACAGAGACAGAGGACGTGTACATGCGGGCTGACCTTGTACAGGCCGCGTGTATATCTAAACTCTAAGAAAAATATGAAAACAGACAGACCAGACCAGGAAGAGGCCTCTGGTATTGATAACCAGGATCCCTTGAAGGCTTGGATACTCTTTCTAATAGAAAAACAAATAATGCAAGAAAAAATAATAATGCAAAAACCAATCTGAGATAGGACTGTTAGCAAACAAGACTCGGACAGAATTCCAGAAAACACCCTGAGAATGTGTGATTCTGACAGGGAAGAAGAGAACTGTCTCTAAGGTTCTCTGAACTCCTACATGCTACTGCTATATCTACAGCTAGCGTTCACACGCACTCTGTAAGAGGATAGGGTGCGGGTACACACGTTCAGGCCTTCTGCAGGCCACGTGTACCTCTGTGTGTCCGGAAAAATACAGTCAAGCAAAAGTCAGAGAAAGCTGGTATGGAAAACCAGACTCCCTGCTAGCTCAGACCTTACAGAAAAAGAAAAGACAGGCAAAGAAAAAACAGAAAACCTAGTCTTTAAACTACCCAAAAACTTAAATAAATCCAGGAACCCTAAAGAGTATTCTCCCGAGTACGGTCGCCAATTTTGTTGTTGGGAAAAACACCCTACGGACTAGCAAATTAGGGTCAGACTTTGCATGCAAATTTGACCGAATAGAAACTACTTTTTTACCTACATCCCAAGATTTAAATCCCTTTTCCTTAGTAAATGCATGGAAAAGGACCACCTACCTTATTACCGACGTTCGATGTCAATCCTCCGTTGTGCTTGACTACTTGTTCGCAATGCTCCTTCCAAAGATGACCTGCACTCAAGACAAACAACAACTATGCATGCATGCTACTTCTATACTCGAGGGTTAGAAATCAAGCATAAACTAATCAAACCATAGACAGTTCATGAATTGGGACGGGAAAAGCGTTCTCTTTATTATTTAAAGTGAGTCAACTTACAAAAGCTGAAACTGGCCACCGCTCCTTGAACCTGATCCTGGGCTCCTCTTCCTCTGTCCTTCAACTGCTTTGCGTTAAATCTCCTTTGGCATGAGGAAAGGCTAAAGGGTTGGGACAATGGAATACGTAAATGGCCAGAGTTTCTTTGCTATATTTTTTCCTCTTCCAAACGGTAACCCTACTCCTTTTATAGGCTAGAAGGAGCTAGGGTTTTGGACGAACCCTCGGCCATGCATGGTCGGGAGTTTCAGTTAACTCACCCATAGTTTTTTGTTCCGTCGACAACTTTCCTTTTTTCGTGCTTTTGTAGGTACACGCGGGCTGTTGTGAGTCAGCCAGCGTGTACACGCGTGCAGTAATGGGTTAGGGCGTGTGGGCCTTTACACAAGAGGATTTTCAAAGAGTTGTTCAGCAGAGTTTTGGCAAAGAAGGGATATGAGTTGGCCTGATGCTAGGTAAGCATGTGTGGTGCAATTTAGGGTTATAACAATCCTTTGGAGGGTTATTTTTCTCCCTTCTTCATTTACATATTCTAAAGTTTTATGGTAATAGTCCAACTTAGTTTTATAAGCAGCTAACCAATCCATACCAATCAACAAGTCATAACACCCCAGGGGAAGTATGTTAAGGGTCTCTTGGGTGGGTAATCCATCCATAATGAATTGGCAAGCTGGTATGACCTCTGCTACTTTAATTTTGGTTCCAGTGGCTAGTTGTACTAACCATGGCTTAAGATGTCTAACTGGTTGTAGTTTACAGTTATCAACAGTCTGAGGGGCCACATAACTCAAATTAGAACCAAGGTCAATTAAAATGGAAACTAAATGGTTGGCAATCATACCTTCCATATCCACCATTGAAGCTTGGTGGTCGGCTTGTTTATTATCCAAGGCTACATAAATCTGTGGCATGCTCCTAGCCACATCATTAACTGTGGTAGCTTCTTGGATGTTGTAGACTCTCCTACTATTTTTATATCTGTGTGGGCAATATCTCAACAGATGTTCTTCTCCACAACCCCAACATTTTAAGGGTTCTCTCTTTAGGTTATCAGTCTTTCCTGAGGTTGCTCCAAAAGGTTTATTTCCACTCCGAGAGGGGAAATTATGTTGATACACACTTTTAGTAGGAAGGTTCCTCCTAGAATCCTTACCATATTTCTTAAATCTTGGGGATTTAAACCCCTTCTTCTTGAATCCCGAACTACTCTTCTTCTTGAAGTGTTTCTTAAATTGTTTCCATGACAAGTCTTTCTCATGGATTCCTTTCACATTCCTCAGGTCTTCCCACCAAATGGAAGCCTTTCCAGTTAGGTTGAAGATGGCCATTCAAGCCTTCAAGTTTTCAGAGTAGTCATGAACTCTGAAGTACTTCTTTAAACTAAGCAGCGAAGCTTCTTCCTCTTCCCCTTTCTTAATCTCTCCATCGAAAGAGGGTGGTTTGGCTTTCTTGAACTCTTCAAGATCACGACTTTTGGAATGCTTTCACTTCTTTCCTTTCCTTTGAGAATGTGAGTTACTCTTGCTACTAGAATATCCCTTGGAGTTCCCAGTTTCCTCTCCAGAGGAATCTCCTTATGAGTGTCCCCTGCCTCCGATTGGGCCTTCCTCGAGGTACTCCTCCTAGTGTGGCCACTTATGGGACCACGTGGCTTCATCTTGTTCGTACCATATCTAGTTTCCTACCTCCCGCAGGGAAGGTCCATCCATCAACCAATCCAATGACTGACTTAACCCTCATCTAATACACAAGATAGCAGGGAATTTGACACTTCGGCGTTGAACGCCTCTTTACCATCTACGAACGAGATCTCCCGAACTCTTGAAGTCCCGTGAGCTTGCCACGTGGTTCCGGCTTTCAGGCCTTTTGGTCTCTCTTCGTACTACACCCCAAATCCTTCGGAGTCTAGAGTCCCAGACTCCTGGAGTTCCGGTCACTTTACCAACCACTTTGGCTAGGCGGGCTCGTACCAGGGATTGACACGTGTAAGGGTCAGGGGTGACACATGTCACGTTTCAATGGGTCTATAGGGTATGTGATACGCACGAATCTGAGTGACACGTGGCACATCAAACTTGGGTCCACGTCACCCTGGGTGACGTCACTGCACTACGTCACTCCGGACTAATCATTCTTCATGCCCTTTGATCTCGAGGCCAAGGTTGGTCCACGTACCCCTTGGATCAACAGTCTCTACTACTTCGTAACTTCGGCGTTCAGGGGTTTCATGCTATAGACTTCTCCTTCCTCTCGAAGTAGTCAACACTGAATTGACCATGGGGTAGATCCAACAATCAGGGAGAGATCCAACATGCCCTCAAATCAATAGTTCTTATTACTTCGTTGTTTCGACCTTCGGGGATTTTGTCGTGTAATCTCCAGTTTGCTCCCAGAGTAGGTCAACGTCAAGCTGACCACATCCTAGATTTGACGGTGAGGAAAAGTCCCAAAGTATCCACAAATCGACGGCTCCCGTTACTTCGGGCTTCAGAGTTTATTGACACACCACACCTCAAATTCCCTGGAGTGCCTAGTCTCTGAACTAAAGGATCTAGCACCACGCAGCCCTTGTATATCGACGATTGAGAGGGATCTTGAAGGATCCAAGGATTAATGATCCTCATTAATTCGTAAATTCGGCCTTCGGGGGTTTTGACGTTACAACGCCCCTGTCGTCCGGAAGCAGTCAACGTCAAGCTGACCTCGGTATAGATCTAACGTTCTGAGGGTGTCCACGTAACTTCATATATCTATGGATTGTGACATCCACTCCAGAGTCCATTGGGTCCCATTGTTGGGCCACTCCTAAAGGGACATATGTCGTCCCAAAACAATCTGGTAAGTATACGTGGCACCTACCTCAGGCCACCGCCGTCCCCTTCCAATGCCACGAGGTCTCCGCACCTCAAAACGTCATCACTCGACATGTGGGTCCCCACATGCTCTTCTACGTGATACACGCGTCCCCATGATCAAACGATCAAGAGGGATCCCGACGAGTCCTTAGATCCACAGTGCACATTACTTTGCGAATTCCGCCTTCGGGAGTTCTTGATATTACAACATACTTGTTCTCCCGAAGCGGTCAACGCCGAGCTGACTTCGTCATAGATCCGACGGCTAGGAGAGAACCCAAAGGATCCCCAGATCAACGGTCCTGGTCACTTCGCGGCTCCGGCCTTCAGGGATTTTGGCTTCACTACCACTAAATTTTCCCGAAGCGAGACTTCCTCGAATTACCATGTGTGGCTCCCTTCTCCTGAATGATCGAACGGTAGGCAAGCCTCCTAGCAATCTCCCCCAAATCTACAGCTCTCCTTCACTTCGTAACTTCGTCGTTCAGGGAGTTTGATGTTATAGCATTTCCATTCTCCCGAAGTGGAACTTCGTCGAAGTACCATACGTGAAACCTTCCACTAGATGATCGAACGATCGAGAAGGGACCCCAACGGATTCCCCAGGTCAACGACTCAAAAACATTCGCGACTCCGGCATTCGGGGATTTTTGACAATTATGAAGTTTGACATCCCAGGGCTTCGAGCTCCCGAAGCTCCGAAGCCATCAAGAGCTAGCTCCTTTTAGACTTAGCGCAGGGTTCCTAGACCTTGGTCATATGGACCCTTTAATGAATCTCGGGCTATAAGCTCTACTCTTAGCCGAGATTTGGTTAAGCCCGTAGGCGTGAGCCTAAGGTCTCTTAGGCTACTGGTTTGAAGGAAGCGCCTTCCTAGCTCGTAGAACTTTAAGTTTTGAACCAGGGCAGGGTAATCTCTTGGAATTACCCAGACGGTAGTAGTGCCAAGAGGCTTGCTCCGACTCTGGAACTGTGAGGTAACTCCCTGGGAAAACACCTTCGAGGTTTAAACTGGAGCATATGGAAAATCAAGCAGAAGCATAAGTCCTCAAGGAGATAAATACATACACATCACGTGATCAGTCAATACAGAGGCCAATCTTAAATGTATACATATATGCATTCATTCATTGTTCCATTTCAAAGCACAAAGCATGAAAACACTTATCATAACCAGAAGACGTGATGCAACTACTGAAAGGGGTGCATGTTTCCACCCAACCATAGGCTCAGTCACTCCTAACGGATTTACCACTGGCTACCCTTGAGCTAAGCCACGATGATTTGAGATTGAATCTTTTCTTTCAGATCAACGAAAGTTAGGGACGAAGGTTACTCTCCTTCCCTCGGCTTAGTAATAGATAGGGATGAAGGTTACTCTCCTTCCCCCAGCTTAGTAATAGATAGGGACAAAGGTTACTCTCCTTCTCCCGGCTCAATAATAGATAGGGACGAAGGTTACTCTCCCTCGCCCGCGATCAGAACACACTCTCTTTAAGTTTTTCCTCGAACCTGAGCTTAGTTTCCCTTCTCTGCTCTCTTCGCAAGTCTTTTCTGCCCATCACGCCTTTTTCTCTTGCCTTCCTCAGCAAGATTGCGTGTAGCCCAAATTCCCAGTCTATGGTCAGGTCTGGAAGCCTTATAGATGGACGGTCTACCCCATCCCCTCATTAACTCTTGAGGAGGTCTTCCCACCTACTAGCCTGACTGTAATTCATTCCTGGGTCAGAGGGTTGTTCTGATCCTGAGCAATTAAATCCAGCAAAGTACTCGTCTGGTGGAGGTTAACACAACCATTCCTGGTCCCCTTCACCATCTCTTGCATAGCATTTGTGGTCTCTCTTAGCACACCCCGCTTCCCGCAATCATGCAACACTTATCCATTTTCTAGTAAATAACAAAATTTACATTCATTGACCTTTTATACAAAGGTCCATCAAATCAAACATTCACACATATTGAGTTTTCCATAGGCTCTTGGCCAATATAGTTATATTTCCAAACTGGGGGAAATAGGGTGTTACAATTCCCTCTCCCTTGAATGAAGATCGTCCTCGATGTTCTATCTGTCAATATGCTCTGTATATACAGAAGTAAACAAAATTGGATATGCATGTCTCATGGCATCCTCCATTTCCCACGTAGCCTCATCTAGGCCAAATTGTTTCCGCTACACCTTGACCTATGCAATGGTTCGGTTCCTGAGTGAGGTTTCCTTCCTGTCTAGTATGCATTGAGGTTCTAGCAGGAATTCTTGCTCTAGCTCCACCTGGATCACAGACCAGTCAATTATATGATTAGAATCATGTAGATCTTTCTTCAATAATGAAACATGGAAAACATTATGTGTCTTTACTGTGGAAGGGAGTGCTAGCCTATAGGCTACAGATCCCACTCTATCTAAGATTTCAAAGGGTCCACAATACTGGGGTGTCAGCTTGGCACAAGCTCCTATTCTTAGGGAACTCTTCCTGGCCCTAACTCTGAGATAGACATGGTCTCATGTCTTGAACTCTTTAGTAGTTTTCTTTCTGTCAGCATAACTCTTCTTTCTATCCTGAGCAATTTTTCAAGTTTTGTTTTATCTGAATCACTTGTTGTTCTTGTTATCGTGCAGTTTGTAGCAAAGATAAAAGGCAAGAGATTGGAGAATCAAACTGGCGTAACTGGAACCAATCCCACCCAATGTCATCTCAATGGGATGGTTATTTCTGTTTATGGTGGTAAGGCCCAGGGGAGACGTCCCCGGTGACCTGGGGTTTTGAGAAGGCAAAAGGATTATAAAACAAGGATACATTTCCCCCCTCACAAGTCACCACTGAGCAGATAGTCCAGCTAACAGCCAATAATAAAGTATAACCAAAAAGGAGATGCACCTGCCCGAGACAAAGCAACAAGAAACTGTTATATGCAAGCTTTCTTGCGTGGTTAGTACTTCATATAAATCAATGACTATCTGATATATGAACAATTGAATAATAAATATTGACGAAGTCAATGTTTATAAAAGTAGCAATATATATAATGTCACTTCAATAAATATCAGGAAAATGTGGCATTCAATGTAACCAATCAACACTTCATTTAAACAATGCCTTTAATCACCATTCAATTGCTTATAAAGAAAACGTTTAGCTACACCAATGATATTATAGCTACGGATGACGGCAACAGTAGGTTAGTTAGGTTAGTTCCTAGACTAGGTTTAGTAGTTAGGGTTTGATTCAAGGTTTTGAAAACGATTGTGATCAAGTTCACTTCAAAGAAAGAGGTCTTTAGATCAGTGCCTTAGGGTTAATGGAGTCAAAAGTGAAGGACGCAAGAGCTGAAAGATCAGGATAGTGCGGCTAAGGACTAGAGGGAGAAGCTTTGAAGTGTTGCTAGAGCAAGGCCCCCAAGTCAAAACCCTAGGGGAGAGAGGCTCACTTTGGTGTAGGGGATCTAGGCCTCAGTGCTCTCTCCTCCTTCCTTAACTCAATGGCAATCACGACTAGCTGAAGAAATAGCATAAACCAAGACAAGAGGGTTTAATGACGCAAAGTGTTGCTACAGCAAGGCTCTACCAACAAACCCTAGAAAAATCGACCCAAAGTGTAGTAGACCTAAGCTTTAAGGCGTATCCTTCTTCTCATCTTGTAAATAGTACGGCTAGCAAAAGGGAAGAGAGAATGAGAGTGTAGCTATAGCTAGGCTCTCTCCTCCTTCAAACAATGGCTGAAAAATCTTTCAATGGGGACATGAGACAAGGACCTACTTGTGTGCTTGTCACCTAGGGTTTATTCAGCAAAATTATAAATATATGCAAGAAATAAGTAATGCAACCATTCAATCAAAAAAATTTGTAGAAAAATACTTACATATCACCAAGAAAAAGCATAGCAAGCCCTAGTTGTAAGACCTTCCATTAAGAGAAATGCCAAAATGTGCCAAAAAAGTTTTCCTTCAACAAGTGCGCCTCACAAATTCAGCCAATAACCCAAGAGAGGGCGCAAATTTCAGACCTCGCTATGAGTGAGTGTGAGATGATCCTAAAAAATGAAGGCAAAAATCCTTCATTTATATAGTACCATGACCTAAATTTACATTTTAGGTCATGAAAAAGGCCTACAAGGCCAAAACATTAAATCATATTGTTTTTACATTAAAATGTCAAATTAAAACCCTAATCAAGCTAAAAAGAGACATCAAGCCCCTCTAAGGGAGACGCCAGCCCCTTCTAGGGCAAGTGGGGCATCCTGGAGCAAAACGTTATCCCTCCTTGGGCTTCTCCATCCTGTCACACGTGCCAACTCTGCCAAATATGCCTCCCAAGATGTCCATAAGGTTGGATGACATCATGATCATCATGGGTGACGTCCTAGACCTTCCAAGGCTAACGTTCCACTGAAAGAGGGTCAATCCCCTTAGGTCAAGCTCTGCCTAAGTGCCTCTGGTGGAACGTCCTCTTCTTCTTTGGTGCAAAGCCCTTGATCCATCTATGTCCTGTCTCTGCCCCTTGATAGGGTCTCAGCATCCATCTGATGGGCTCTTCAGCCCCATGGAGGTCCGAATTGATCATCTCCCGATGTGTACTGATCCAAAATGGTACTTGTCCATCGGGCATGGTCCTACACATCAATAGCTACACCCTCCATGGGCTCATCAGTCACATGGATCATAGCAATGTCAATCACATCTCATCATCAATATTTTTAAACATGTGCACAAAATCCCTAATACATTAGTTAACAACTCAAAGACGTTACACAAGCCTACAATACAAGTTTGGAGAAAAGGACAAGGCGCCCTATTGGGCTAGTGTCCACTGGAAAAGGAAAGTTCCCGGAAAATACCTCATCCAAGCCATGTAGGTGGGTGATGTGGTCAAGGAATGTCCAAGCATTTGGGTGCGATGAGGGTCGAGGATGCAAGAAATGTTACTTTTGGGTGCCATTGTAGAAGGCAAGTTGTACTTGTCCTGGATGCATTTTTTTCCAAGCCCATTCTTGCCTTTTATTCTTATTCTTTTTATTCTTTTATCTTTTATTGCTTTTCTTTTTCTTCAAGAGCTAATCAGGGGACACTGCCCTGGCGTGGTGACTAGTGGTGACAGCGTTACCCACAAGTACTTTCACAGAAATGAGAAGATTGGCTCGTGATGAGACCCCCTTTCCCTTGGCCATGCAACCAAGAGTCACTGCCCTGGCATGGTAACCATTTGGTGGCAATGTCATACTGCTAGGTACCCATGGACCTAATAGGGTTTCTCGTGATGAGACCCCCTATCCTCTGGTTAGGTCTTGTTTTATTATTTTTCCAGGTCCCTCTTGTTTCTTGTTGAGAAGTATTTTATTGCTTCCTCGGGGATCCCTGGGCGAAGCATCTCGAGGTTTTATTCTTAGGATTTTATCTTTTACGAGGTTGCTTTTACCTTCCAGGCCTTTAGCTCCTTCTTCCCACGAGATAAGGTGCAATCCTGAAAATAGGTCAACCCAGTACCTGGACAAGTGGAATGGGATAAGTGAGCAGGAAACAAGATGAAACAATGGTGCTATGATGGGAGCGGATGATGGCTTTTCAGAAATCCCCTCAGTTACAAACCAAAACCTACAGACACAGGCTTGCTAGGGCACCCTGTCAATCCCCCCAAACATGGTCAAGTGGGTAAGTGTAAGATCGAAGCAGTCGTTAGGAATAAAAGGAATCAGATGCACACTTTCAATGGTTTTGATGATCAAAGTGACAGATACCATGATACTTGGACTAATTACCTCATGGAGCAAGAACCGTCTCTGACATAGAACCAGGCCGATGGTGATGGATGTTGTTGTTGCTGACAAGATAAAGATGTTGGAAGAAAGAAAAGGTGGGCCCTCCAGGGCCATGCTAAAGTCAATTCTGCTCTCGGTACTCCATGTCTAGGACCTGTGGGCCTCGAAACATGATCTCCCAGCTATCCCTAAAAGTGAGGGATAACAGTTCCATTTCATTCAGCATGTCAGATCTGATTGTAATTCTATCCACTGGATTACTCCAACCGATTGGAATCTTCCACTGTCTACCATAGAGGGTTTCAAAAGGGCTCATCTTCAATGACTCTTGATAACCGTTGTTGTAGGAAAATTCTACCAATGGCAGGTAGTCTTCCCACTTCTTAGGTTGATGCATCACATGCATCCTTAACATGTCTTCTAATATTTGGTTTAGTCTTTTTGTTTGTTCATCAATTTGAGGGTGATAGGTTGTTCTAAACAACAATTTAGTCTCAAAACCAGCCATTAAGGACTTCCAAAAGCTTGAAGTAAATTTTGTGTCTCTGTTAGATATAATCTCCCTAGGCATGCCATGCAGTATAAATATCTCCTTCATGAAGATGTTGGAAATATCTATTGCCTTGCAAGTTGACTTGACAAGAACAAAGTGAGCAGACTTGCTCAATTTTTCCACCACTACCATGATGGCGTCGTTCTACTTGGCCGATTTTGGTAATCCAATGATAAAATCCATGGAAATGGTTTCCCATTTCCATTCTGGAATTGGTAGGGCCTGTAACAACCCTGCTGGATGCTGGTGTTCCGCCTTAACTTGTTGGCATTCTAGACACTTAGCTAAATAATCAGTTATGTCATTTTCCAATCCATGCCAATAGAATTGTTTTCTAGTGGTCGTAATCATTTTTTAATAACCTGGATGACCAGTATATGGTCTCTTATGTAGTTCGTCCATTATGAACCTATTCAAGTTGTCACAACTTGGGATATACAATTTGTTTCTGTAAATCAACAGACATTCATTCAACATCTAATAGCCTTCATATTTTAGCCCTGTGGGCTCTTTCTTTAGGTATGATGTCACGGTCTTGAAGAATGCATTTGTTTCTTGTGCATTCCAGACTCTCTTCCTAACATCCATTTTACAGGTGCTCATTGTTGCCAGGTGAATCGTTTTCACACTTCTGCTAAGGGCATCAACCACCCTATTTTCCTTTCCTTTGATGTGTTTGATTTTGAAATCAAACTCACTAAGGAGAGCCATCCACCTAGCTTGCCTAACATTGAGTTTTGGTTGATCAAACAAGTGCCTCAAACAACAATGGTCTGTCATAAGTACAAATCTCCTACCCAGGAGGTAATGCCTCCACATTTTTAAAGTGTGCACTATGAAAACCAACTCTAGATCATGGGTCACATAATTGATTTCATGCTCATTCAATTTTCTGGATTCGTAGCAAATTACACGCCCTTCTTGCATAAGGACTCCTCTTATTCCTTCCTTGCAAGCATCTATACACACAAGGAAGTCATTATCAGGGTCTGCAATCTTCAGCACGGGTACATGGGTTAGAAGGTATTTCAATTTATGAAATCTTTTTTCACATTCTGATGTCCAAGTGAACTTAACCCCCCATTTTTCTGAAGGGCAGTGATTGGACAACCAATCTTGGAAAATCCTTTTATAAACCTTCTATAGTATCCCACTAAGCCCATAAAGGATCTGATATCAGATACATCCTTTGGGGTAGGCCATTCCATGATAGACCTAATCTTGTCAGGGTCTACTGCCACTCCTTCTTTAGAAATAACATGGCCTAAGTAATGGACTTGCTTCTGGAAAAAATCACTCTTGCTAAACTTAGCGTAGAGTTGATGCTCTCTTAGTACTTGAAGTACAAGTCTAAAAAGTTCTACATGCTCCTCTCTATTCTTGGATTAGATTAGGATATCATCAATGAAAACCAATATAAATCTGTCCAGGAATTTGTTGAGTACATTATTAATAAAGCCCATAAAAGTGGCGGGAGCGTTCAGGGAGTTTGATGCTATAGCAACTCCACTCTCTCGAAGTGGAACTTTGTCTAAGTACCATATGCGAAACCTTCCACTAGACGATCTGAAAGTCAAGAAGGGGCCCTGACGTACTCCCCAGATCAACGACTCACAACCTTTCGCGACTCTGACATTCTGGTATTTTTGATAGTTATGAAGTTTGACATCCCAAGGCTTCGAGCTCCCGAAGCTCCGAAACCATCAAGAGCTAGCTCCTTTTAGACTTAGCGGAGGGTTCCTAGACCCTAATCATATGGACCCTCTAATGAATCTTGAGCTATAAGCTCTACTCTTAGCCGAGATTTGGTAAGGTCATGGGCATGAGCCTAAGGTCTCTTAGGCTACTGGTTTGAAGGAAGCGCTTTCCTAGCTCGCAGAACTTTAAGTTCTGAAACAGGGTGAGGTAATCTCGTGGAATTATCGAGACAGTAGCAGTGACAAGAGGCTTGCTTCGAGGGTTAAACTGGAGCATATGAAAAATCAAACAAAAGCATAAGTCCTCAAGGAGATAAATACATACACATCACTTGATCAGTCAATACAGTGGCCAATCTTAAATGTATACATACATGCATTCATTCATTATTCCATTTCAAAGCACAAATCATGAAAAAACTTATCAAAACCAGAAGACGTGATGCGACTGTTGAAAGGGGTCCATGTTTCCACCCAATCATAGGCTCAATCACTCCTAATGGATTTACCACTAGCCACCCCCGAGCTAGGCCATGATGCTTTGAGATTGAATCTTTTCTTTCGGCTCAATGAAAGTTAGGGACGAAGGTTACTCTCCTTCTCTTGGCTCAGTAATAGATAGGGACGAAGGTTACTCTCCTTCTCACGGCTCAGTAATAGATAGGGATGAAGGTTACTCTACTTCTCCCGGCTCAGTAATAGATAGGGACAAAGGTTACTCTCCTTCTCCTGGCTCAGTAATAGATAAGGACGAAGGTTACTCTCCTTCTCCCGCGATCAGAACATGCTCTCTTTCAGTTCCTCCTCGAACCTAAGCTTAGTCTCCCTTCTCTGCTCTCTTCACGGGTCTTTTCTGCCCATCACGCCTTTTTCTCTTGCTTTCCTCAGTAAGATTGTGTGTAGCCCGAATTCCCAGTCCGTGGTCAGGTCTGGAAGCTTTACAGATGGGCGGTCTGCCCCATCCCCTCATTAACTCTTAAGGAGGTCTTCCCACCTACCAGCCCAACTGTAATTTATTCCTGGGTTAGAGGGTTGTTTTGATCTTGAACAATTAAATCCAACAAAGTATTGGTCTAGTGGAGGCTAACGCAATCATTCCTTGACCCCTTCACCATCTCTTTCATAGCATTCATGGTCTCTCTTAGCAAACCCCCCTTCCAACAATCATGCAACACTTATCCATTTTCTAGTAAATAACAGAATTTACATTCATTGACCTTTAATACAAAGGTCCATCAAATCAAACATTCACACATATTGAGTTTTCCATAGTCTCTTAGCCAATATAGTTATATTTACAAACTGGGGGAAACAGGGTGTTACAGTGCATCAAACCCCCCCTTAACCAAGACAAATGCTAAAAGACGTTATGCAACTTGACAAGTTAGGTTTGGAGAAGGCCTCAAGGTGTCCTATTGGGCTAACCTCTCTTAAGTTTGGGGTGTTTTCGAGGTGGGATCTAATCCAAGTCATGTAATTGTATGAGGTGGCATAGGGTAAGTATTTGGGCATGGGGTGCAAGTAATAACAGGGAAATGTAAAGTCTTACCTGTGGGTGCCTTTGTAGAGGGCGAGTTGCACCTTGTCATAAATGCAATTGTTTCCTATCTCATTCATTGCCTTGTATTCTTAGCTTTATTTCTTTTGATCCTTTTCTTTTGTTCTTCAAGGGAAGAGTTGAGGGCCATTGTCTTGGCTTGATTACCAGAGGTGACAACGATATCCACAAACATTTCACGGAAATGAGAAGATTGGCTCGTGATGAGACCCCCTTTCTCCTGACTATGCCACCAAGAGCCACTAACCCGGTTTGGTGACCAGATAGGTGGTAGTGTCATACTACTACATGCCCATGGTCATAATAAGTCATCTCGTGATAAGACCTCCTATCAATCAACTAGTACCTTGTGTGTTTATGTATCTTATGGGTCCCTTTTCTTACTGAGAAGCTTTCCACTGCTTTCTCAGGGATCCTTGGGCAAAGTATCTCAAAGGTTTCAACATTGGCTTTTAACTCTTGCCAGCTACTTTTACCCTCTGGGCCTTTAGCCACTTCTTCCCACAAGGTAAGGTACAACCATTCCTAGCATAGCCAATCCCAATGCCTAAACAATGATACGGGAGATGGAAGGAATACAGATGGAAAATGGCAAGTATGGAGGGAACGAACGATGACTTCTCACAGACCCACCCAATAGCAACCCATCCTAAAGGGAAACCAACTTACTAGGGCATTGTGTTACCCTTCTAGGTAGAAACGAGGTAAAGAGCATAATTTCCAAGAAAACATCATGAAATGAAGAAGGATTCAATACAACATATTCAAGTGCTTTAAAAATCAGAGTGATACATACCATGATATCTAGACTCATTACCTCATGGAGCAAGACCCACCACTACTTTAGGACCATGCTAGTGGGATGGATACTGCTATTGGTGATAAATGGACTGCACTGGAGAAAAGAGGGGTCCTTCCGGGGCCATGCTCAAGTTGTCTGTCTCTTGGTACTCCATGTCTAGGACCTGTGGGCCTCGAGACGTGATCTCTTTAGTTATCCCTAGGCTAGTGGATAACAAGCCTAAGAGGAAAGGGGATTCATATGTAGTGTGTGAATATGTATATATAAAGACCATGTATTCATTATTCTAGACATGTGAATTGTGATGTATGATTGTACTTGGTTATTTGGAGGAGTTTCTCCTATTCTTTAAGGAGTTATCGTAATATACCAGATATAAAAAGTATGCAAAACAAAAATAAAATGTTAGAAATGGCATAATAACAGTAATATAAACAGAACAATCACCACAATAACACTGAAATGATATAAGAATAACAACAGAAATAGCACTTTGATTCTGAGAGCAATGTTCACGGGCCTCTTCGAGGGGGCAACCTTCAGTCAAGCAGAGCTCTATTACAATAATCTCCAAGCTAGGGTTCTCATACCCTCTACTCCTATTTATACTAAATATGTCTATCAAAAGAAGCATCTAGAGGAAGATCCTTCTAGAAGCGGAAGCTTCTATTAGATCTTCTTACATTCGACTTATTCTATTTTATTGCAAGGCCTTATTAATATTGACCCTTATTACATCTGAATATATTGTTCTACCTATGTGCGGGTTAGGACCCTAACATGTCCTCCCCCTTAAAAACAACCTTGTCCTCAAGGCTTGAGATGTGGAAATTGCTATAGAATGGTAGTTGGTTCCCAAGTGGCATCTGCTGGAGTAGCATGGTAGTTGGTTCCCAAGTGGCATCTGCTGGAGTTGTATCTTTCCAATGGACTAACACTTCCTTGATGGTTCTCTGACGCAGGCAGCACTCACGCTGGTCCAAAACTGCTTGTGGTTGTAGCCAAATGGATCCTTCTTCAGCTAACTCGGGAAGGTTGGTTTGAATTTGGCACTTAGTTTCAATCACCTTCTTTAAGCATGAAACATGAAAAACATGATGTAGCTTCGAATGACTGGGCAAAGCTAACTGATAGGCTACTTGTCCCACACGCTTGAAAATGGTATAAGAACCATAAAATTTGGGCGCTAGCTTCTGACAATGCTCAGCCTTGAGGGAAGTTTGTTTGTAAGGTTACAGTGGAAGAAATACCTGATCCCCTTCTGCAAATTGACGTTCAGAGCGACCTTGATCTGCTTGTTGCTTCATGCGATTTTGTGCCATGACCAAATTCTTTTTTAGGGTACAGAGAATATCCTCTCGAACTGTAAGTGTTTGGTCAACCGCCTGGACCTTCGAGACACCAGGTAAGTATGAGAAAACTGAAGGTAGCTTATGTCCATATACCACTTCAAAAGGATTCATGCGTGTAGTTGTATGGTATGAAGTGTTGTACCACCATTCAGCTAGGGGTAACCATTGAGCCCACTGATTTTGCTTTTCCGAGGCAAAACACCTTAAATATGTTTCCAAACACTTGTTGACAACTTTCCTTTGGCCATCAGTCTGGGGATGATAAGTTGTGCTGAGATGCAATTGGGTGCCTTGTAGCTTGAACAGTTCTTGCCAAAAATTGCTTCTGAAAGTTGGGTCGCGATCTTGCTTCAATCTTTTTTGGATCCACCCTGACGCCATCCTTGCCAACCAGATGACCCAAGTATTCTACTTTTGAGGCACCAAATGCACATTTAGACTGTTTCAGGAAAAGTTGGTGCTGAAAGAGTAGATGGAGAACTTGATCCACATGAGAAAGATGGTTTGTCCAGGTTTTGCTATAGATGAGGATATCATCAAATAAAACTAAGACAAAATGACGGAGAAAAGGACGGAAGACATGATTCATGAGGCTTTGGAAGGTGGAGGGGGCATTACACAAGCCAAAGGGCATGACCAAAAACTCAT
>ML789735.1:0-109021 GCA_009831015.1 Picea engelmannii
TTTTTTTATTTATTGAAGTAAAGGTAAACAATGTGTTAAAAATGATGTTTTTCACTATATTTAAAAAGTATGGAACAATAAATTAATTAAGGAGACAAAATTCTATGAAAAATCATAACTTCGAAAAAGTAAATGGTAAAAAAAACATTTTAAGATTGAAAGAAGCATAAAAAAAGACTAAAAATGGAGTTGAATAAAAAACAATATATATATATATATATATAGAAAAAATTGAAAATATCAAAAATCATCTAAAAACGGAGAGGGGGTGCTACCAGTAGCACCATTTTTAAAAACGAGGTAAAAAATTGGACCCCCCAAAAAACGAGAACTCTGGAAAGTTATCATTAAGTTGGTAACTATGTTTCTTATCCATGTCATTTTCTGAGGTTCTTGTTTGTGACTCTATTGAGGTTCTTTAGGAGGGACTGTCATTCTGCAATTTTTGGCCATGTGTCCAAAATGGTTACATTCGTAACATTCCACTTCAATGCTCAAAGATTCAAACCTATTGTAACTTCTTCTCTGTTTTTCACTAGGTCTTCTTGAATAACCCCTTTGTGTATGGCTCTCAAAGTAGTTATTGTTCCTGTTGTTAGCTCTGCAATTTATAGCTTTATGTCCAAAATTATTACATGCATAACATAAACCAAAAAATATAGTTTCATACCTGGTAGTTGAAGATCTTATGAAAGGAGGTTCTCCTATGAATCCTTCTTCTTCTTGAGGCCTATCTATCTGTTGTTGATTATGAAATCTGAATCTTCTCGATGGAGGAGTGTCCCTGTAATCTTCCTTGTATATCTTTTTATCCCCTTTGATTGTTTCTGCATAACTTTTTGGATTTGTTTCTTTCTCTGTTGTTTTGGAGCTTGATCCCTTTTCTGTCTGATTGTATCCAAGTCCGGACTTGTCAAGATAAGATTTTTTACTGTTGATAATGTCAAATTTCCTTGGCCAAATTATCAGATTCATTTTAGCCCAATTGAAGGTATAACCCTTGGCTACTTCATTCATGATGGCTACCCACTCAACTAAGAAATGTGTAGGGTTATTCTTCCCAAACAAGTGACAAAGAATCATGGTTATATAAAACATATGAGCATCTAAAGACATTGTAGCGTACATACCATGAGCATAAACTTTGAATTTTTCCTGATGTCCTTACTAGGTCTTGAATATATCATGACCATTTCTACCATATTGGGTGCAATCCTTTCTCTCAAACTCTAGAATAAATACATCATTGTAAGTGTATTTAGGGGTAGTGGAAATATTTTACATTACTTTTAGGTGCTTGGAAAGAGATGACGACGACCTGCTAGTGGTTGATGACGCTTCTGGTTTTGATGTCGACATGTTCCAAAGCCCAATTTATCATATCGTTGTAGGTTATGATTCTTGTCCGTGCAATGATCTTATGCAATTCTGACTATGCTACATGTCTAATATTATCTGTAAAGGACTGATCGTCTTCTTCGACAGAGTCATCTAGATAGTTAATGATTTCATTGTCCAAGATATCAAAAACCTGCTTCCAAGTTTTAATGGCATCCACAACTAACGGAGTTGTGTCTGATAGAACATCTGCGTTTGGATTTGAATCATCACCCGATGCATCAAGATTCTTTGCAACTTTTTTTGGTGCCATAATAATCAAGGAAATAGAATTATCCTACATGTGACAAGAGAGGTCCGTAAGCTCTTCACTGAATAAAAAAAATACTAATTGTAAATGGTAAAAACAATTTTGAAATTCGAAGTTATTTATTCAAAAATTCTATCGATCTTCGTGTAGTTCTACTACCGAATAATATATTAAACTTAATGGAATTCATTACCTGGTGATTCACAATATTTATTTGAAATCATTAACCTTAATCAATCATAAATTTCATTAATACTCTGATGGTTCATGTTCATAATTTTTGGATGTGACATGGTGGAAATCTCCAAAAGTCTGAATTCGTGGAGGAGTTAATCTCTGAGTAATCAATTTTATGTCTTAATTAATCATGTTTGAAACATTGTATTAACTTTAAGTATTTCAAAATTTCGGAATTCAAAAGTTTTGAATATAGTGCAACATAAATTTTCTGAAATCCAAAACTGCGAAGTGATTAATTAACACTTAATCATGACTAATTAAAGTTGTTAACCATTTTATTAATTCCTTGAAAAACCTTTTTTACTTTTTGTAATCACTTTACTTCGACGCTTTGATAATCCGAGGATTGTGAAATAAAAAATTCCCGAAGAGCAATTTCTCGGAGTGACGTGGAAGAGATGACATCATTCTGATGATGTGTCAAGGAAAGAGAGGTACCACGTGTCACTCAAAAATGTGTGAATCATCCAACATAAATTTCGAAAGTAAGTGCCACCTGTCAACCCAAGAAAATATTTTTAAAGGACATATGTCCTATGACTAGTGTCTGTAAGTCCTTTATGAAAATTTACGAGTGGTTATGTTCAGGACTTCAGAAATTTGGGGGTTTTGTTGTTTAGACTTGTTGGAACATACGAAGCATAGAGCTCCGAAGTGACCGTTAGATAATTTCTCTTTAAAACACAGGAAGCTTCTAAAACTTTGGAGATCATTAGTATCATTCGATCAAATTAAGGAAAATCATCAACGGTAGATATTGTAAGCACATTATTTCTAAATAAAAACCAATGGATTTGATTTAAAATTTTAAAGGCCACTTTATAAGCTTTTTCTTTTTTTGGGTAAAATTTTATTTCTAAGAGGTAAAATATATAAAGCTCAAAAGCTCAAAATTATGCATGTTCCAACATAGGCTCCATCTGGGAATTGTGGCTCCCTGTGAGGAGTGAAAGAATAGTAGACCACGTGCCTTTATTGGGTAAATTGAGTCATTATTGTTTTTTTAAAACCATGTTCCAGTTTTATTTAAGAGTTAATCATACATATAAAAGCGAACTTAACCAAATCTCAAAAACCTTCAAAAAATACTTAATGATTGATCTCAAGTTAGGCTATTTAAAATTTGCTTTTCTTAAAACTGATTTTAGAATTGTTTATGATAATCAAAATGACTTTAACTAAAATATTAGTCTTCGAATGACTTCGTTTTCTTCACGGTTAAGCAGATGTAACAATTTATTTAGGGAATCCCTAGTTGGTTCATGATGTAAATATCACCAGAAAGAGAACTAGATAACAGAGTGTGATATATGGATATGTATGACAACCTTACAGATATCATAGATATTTCTTCACTACCAGCTAGCCTGTTCAGTACCCCAGTGAAGTTATCTACTTCTCCCATTGAATTTACTTTCACCACTTCAATTAGCACTTTTGTACTTTGTTGAGATGAGGGAAATCAATATATGAATTTTCTTTCATCATCTCTTTTGGAAAAGATGGGGAAATCAAGTCATGAATTTCCTTTCACCATCTGTCTTATATTTTAACATTTTAAAGTGGGGGCAATCAATATGTATGTAACATACAAGGGATGATATCTATTTAATTGTTTTTGAAAAGAAGGTATGTCAACAATTCTAAGAATACTTTGAAACTAACTTTCTTCCAATTTTCAATACACCTTCTCCTATAGGAATTTTTTTTATGGGAATCTTAATATTTTAGGGATCAACCTTGAGCGAATTAGTTAGTTTAAAGTCCGATAGAAGAGCTAAAATTATCAGGATTGGCCTAGACATACTTTTTCAATTAAAATCAGAGAAACATAAATATTTTCGCCTAATCTTGTTTTGAAAATATGTTTTTAAGTTCTCAGAGTCAAGGTGAGTTTCTTTCTTTCTATGAATACTAAGAAATGATAAAAAAAATATGAAGTAGATAAGAACTTGGGGATAGGTAAAAATAACCAAATCGAGGATTCAGAGGACCTGACACAAAATATCCTAATCCTACACAAGTTTGTTATTTAGTTCAGACTTCCTTCGAGATTATTTATTTTTATTTTATTTTTATTTTAGAGATGGCTTTAGAATTTATCAATATGACACTTTAAGTTGTAATTTTATACCTCTCTGATTTTTGGCTTGGGTGATAGTATTATCATGAGGACAACTTCCTTCACATTCATTTCAAAAAGAATTTTCTTTAAAACTTTCTTTGAACCATAAGAAGAGTAGGAACTCATACCTTATTTTCCTTTTGAATTTTTAGCAAGGTATATTATTATTTTATCACATGTTTTTGGAGAAATCAAATGTTTGAAAAAAAAGTGTCGAATTTTTATTCAGCCTCATCTCTTGTTCAACAAGATATATTATGCGAAAGGAATAAAATGCAAAATGTTAGAAAATCATGTGGAATAGAGATGATATGTGATACAAATGTTTTTATTTTTCATTTCAATGATGTCAAGCAATCATAAATTTATTGAAAATATTTACAAAGAATGATCAAATGACTCAGAAAATTTACAAAAAGAAAATTAAAATTGAAAATTAAAATAGCCAATGTCAATCCAATCTGATATATACAATGGAAATCCGAAATGTGACTATTGCATGAAATGTTTTAAGTAACACCCTTGGATAGGAGTGCCAAGAATTTCTCCATCAATATTTTCCAATGAGAATGAGGTTTTTCCCTCAACAACTACAATTTTGAATGGTCCAAACCATAAATGTTCGAATTTTCCATGTTTCCTTGCATCTTCCTTTCCATCCTCCCATTTTAAAACTAAATATCTAGGAAGAAAATCCATGTCTTGGATTTTTTATTGAAAATGGATTTAATGTTATCCTATTACTTTTGAATCTTATCATCCACTTCCACTTTATTCTGTTGATCTTTGATTATTCAATTCATTCTTCTCGTAACGTCGTTTGGCTCTTCATTTGCATCCTTCCAGAGTTTCATCATAGGAAGAGAAATATTGATAGGAAGGATAATGTAAGTACCATAAACCAATTGGAAATGAGGCATACCTATAGATTTCTTGGTGCCAATATGGTTTTCCCATAAGGCGTACTTTAAGTGGATATGCCAAGATTTTTTATTTTATTATAGTCATCATGATCATGTTAGATGATTCAGCCAACCCATTTCCCTAAGGATAATAAGTTGTATCATGACCTAAACCAATATTGTGTTTCTGACAAAAATTGATCATTTCCATAGATTTAAAATATTGAGCGTTATCAGTGACTATTTTTTTAGGACAACCAAATCTTTCTAGGATGTTTTCTTCCAAAAAGTTTATTACTACCAAATTTGTAGCATTCCGAGTTGGAATGGCTTCAACCCATTTCGTAAAGTATTCGGTAGTGGTTAGAATACATCTATCTTGAGCACTTGATTGTAGATGGATTTCCCTAATGAATTCCAGGCCCCATTGTTTGAAAGGAGCTTTAGCTTTTACTGGAATTAAAGGTAAGGCAGGGAGATTTTGCTTACCAATGAACAATTGGCATGAATTGCAAGCTATGACACTTGCATTCACACCAGTAAATAAATTTGGCCAATAATATCCTTCCCTTAAAATGTTGTAAGTTGTTTTTCTCTAGGCATGATGTACTTTGCATACTCCTTCATGAAATTCATCAATGACACCTTATGTTTCAGATTCTGTCAGGAAACATAACAAGAAACCTAGAGGGTCTTTCCAGTATAGTTTGCTATCAACAATGCAATACTTAATTGCATGTAGTTTTAAAGTTCTTTATTTATAAGGAGTCATGTAATTTTGGCATTGAAGATTAAGGAGGTATGTAATGATATCACAGTACTAGGCAGAGGAAGAAAACTTGTCCTCAATCTGAATCATAGGTGCTTGACCATCAATTTCCTCTATAGACAGGAGAGAATAATGTGATTTGAAGTTATTTAATTCCAAGTGCTTTGAAATTTGATTCAGCTAACAACCTTGCCAAACATTGACCTTTCACTAGCTTGGTTGGTTTCACTTCTTGATCAAGCTCTTGAATTTTAGCCAACCATCACTGTATGGCTGAACCGAGATATATTTAATTTCATTTGTTGGCACATAAGAAATTATTTTGGAGTGCAAGACATATGTTCTGAAATCCTTGAGAGCCTTCACCATTGCATAAGATTGTTTTTCAAGTATATCATATCTTAGCTCTGCATCCTTGAGGCTTTTGTTGAAAAAGGCTATTGGTTGTTCGAATCCTTCTTCATTCTTTTGAAGGAGCCCTGCTGCAACAATATGTTCAGAAATGAAAGAGAAGATTAAGAATTCCTCTGTATAGTCTGGACTTACCAATACTGGTTCTTCTCCTATATCTTTCTTAACATGCTCTAAAGACTCTTTGTCTTCTGCAGTCCATTTTACTTCGCTGTCCTTTTTTAGCATATCTGTAATCAATTTGATTATTTCAACAAAGTTAGGAATAAATATCTTCAAAAAATTGATCTTACCTAAAAATGATTGAATATCATTTCTATTTCTAGGAATGTCAATTAGGTCAATAGCCTCAACTCGCTTAGGATCAACCTTGATTCCATCTTTTGACATAGTAAAGTGTGATTTTTTGAGGTTAAGTGACAAACCAAATTTTCTACATTTTTCAAAAGTTTGTCTGAGGTGCATAAAATGTTTGGCATCAGAATGGGAATTTTTTTTTAGATCATCTAGATAAATAAAAAAAAAATTGTCTCTCTCACCGACGAACGCGATATTCATTGTTCTCTAGAAAGTTTCTCCTGCATTCATCAAACCAAAAGGAATTTTATCATACATAAAGGTTCCCCATGGAGTAGTAAACACAATCTTTTCTCTATCATCTTCATGAACAATGGTATGATTATATCCTGAGAAACCATCAATCATGGAAATTATGTTAGCCCCTACTACCTTTTCTAAAACATGGTCCATCTTTGGGAGTTGGTAGTTATCTTTAAAAGACGATCGATTTAAGTTCTTAAAATCAACACAAAGTCTTATTTATCCGTTCTTCTTTCTAACGGGGACCAAATTGTCCACCCATTTAGAGTATCTAAGGGGAACGATGATTTTTTCATCAAGGATATTTTTAACCTCATTTTCTATTACCGGCAAAAGAATTGGATTTATCTATCTAAGCTTCTTCTTGAAAGGTTCAATACCATGTTTTAAGGGAATCTTGTGTTCAATAACAGAAGTATCATAAATTTTTAAATCATCATAATATCATGCAAAAACATATTTTTATTGTTTAAGTAACTCAGTGTATTTACTCTTTACTTGTGCCGGAAGATATTTTGATATTTTGACCATTTTGGGATTTTTATTAGTTCCTACGTTACAATCTTTGACTTCTTCGGGTTGAGGTCACAATGTAGACTTCAAAGGTATATCATCCTGGTCAAACAAACTTTCTAAAGGGATCAATCCTCTTGGAATTTGATTGTTTTTAAGTAAGAGCATGCAGTGATTTGCAATTTTATCTTGGAACTTCTCCGGGTTCTCTCCTTCCTGCATAATCCAAGCATGATCACTTTGATTTTCTTGATCTATGTGGGTCTCAGAAAACTCATCAACTATTTACAGGAATTGTTTGATTTGTTCGTCATCTTCAAACACTTGTCAGTGATGAAAATTGTTTGGAATCAAAGGTCTATGTCTCATCTCGATATGATATTTCAGCTTCAAAACCGTAGGTGGTATGAAAGTCACAACAGTTTGGCCAAAGAATCAACTTGTTAATTTTGCATTCTAGGAATAGAGTGAATCTTAAAGGATGAGAAGAAATTCTCTGTAAGATCCCAGGAAAAATTTCTATACGATCTGAATCTCGGATTCTTAGCTTGATATTGTTCTTTTATGTTTTTTACAATGAGCTTTGCATCACTATAAACTATCAGATGTTCGATTTTTAACTTTCTTGCAGCTTCTAATCCTAAAACTAAAGCTTCATATTCACATACATTATTGGTATAATCAACCTCCTAGTGTGATATATAAGAGAAAGGAATAACATACTCATCGCTTGGTGCCACGAATAAAACTCCAGATCCTGCTCTTTCATAGGATGAAGCACCATCGAAGAAAAATTTCCACATCCCTTCTCTAACATTTATATTTTTCTTTGAAATTTCTAATTTTTTTTTTTTTTCTTATTCTATACATTCTTCAAAATCGTCATCTATGGATAATATACAATTGCCTAAATCTTGATAAAAAAATGTAGATTGGGTAGTTATTGGGGTTTTGAGGGTCACTTACAGTATACGCCAGTCTAGTTTCTCTATACAGTCGAGTAAATTGTCCTCCAAAAATAAGAATTGTAGCGTAGGTCATGTCAAGCCAAATCAATCCTCCTAAATTGGTGCCCCATTATCTTGACAGAAGCATGACATACTTGGAAGGAACGTCAACAACAACCACATCCATAAGGATACTTTTTAGAGGAACTTGAGCAAGATTTACCACTAAATCTTTAATCATACACGAACGCTTAACCTTTATAGAATTAAATGAGTATAAATATTTATAAGGTATGGTAATTTCAAGGCCCAATTTTTCCATGATAATCTTAGGCATTAAATTATGCGAAGCTCTTGAGTCTAACATGAAATTGTGAAGTAAATGATCATGCACAATTAGTGTAATATAGAAAGGAGAAACATAATCCATATTGTTTTCAATGTGTGGTTCGAACATGATTATAGGTTTTTCATATTGCAAATTGATAACATCATATTGACATTCAACATCAGAAAAATTTATTTCTTTAGCTATTTGTTTTTTATAGATTGGGTCCTAGCAAGTTCACCTAGAGGCATTGGAATTTTAATTTTATTAAGTTCATTCTCTAAATTGAAACTTGCAATTGGTTTTTCAATTTCCCTGGTCTGAACTTCAACTTCTGTATTTTCTGGCTTCTTAGTTTGCACTGCTTTCGTTTCAACCTGCTTTATCCGGGCATCTTGTGTCCCAGTTGATGGTTTAATAACTGCCTCCTCATATTCTTTGTTTTGTGATAACATATTTTTCGATGGAATATTTGTAGAACTCTTTTCTCTTGGCCTCAAATCATATTTATGTTGAAGTTTGTCCATTATTGATTCAATGAAACCTTTGTATGTAGAGTCCCCCAGATTGTTGATGTTTTCATCATTATTAAACAAAAATTCTAGATCTAAGGATTTCTCATAATCCTGTTTGGTTAGGTGAGGCTCAATATCATCATCATTGAGGTTGTTTAGATCTTCTCCTAATTCCTCATAATCTTGCACTTCATCTCTCTACATGAAATTCTCAGTTTTAAATAGAGCTTGAATCTTTTGCTCCTAATTTTTTTATTTTTCTTTGTTGTATCCAAGGATTAGGGTTTCTCCTGAATTCATTCCTAACATATGGATCAAGTTTGGCTTCATCTATTTCCATCCTAGAAATTTTGTTTGATAAATATTTAATATTTTTGGCCATCTCATCCATTTGTTCCTATGTGGACTTTCCAGATCCAAAGGGTCTTGCATGTTCTTTAAAATGCCTGGGTTCTCTAGCTCCCATATCAAGTTTAGTTTTCAACTTCCCATATTCCATCATGTTGGACTCAATTTCTATAGCATCATCTTGCATCCTCACTAAAGTCGTGACTCTTCTTTCTCTCAAAAGTAAAGCGAAATCAAAATCAAAATCCCCTACAAAAGTGACTTTTGCAGCTGGTTGAGAAGGTTTAACTTCACCTGGTATTTTGTGATAAATATTATTAAATATTTGGATAAATTCTAGGACTGATTCATAAGTTTTCTTTCTCAAGGCTCAGAATTCAATTAAGTAATAAATATGATCCTTTTTCTCGCCCCATTTCCTTAGGAAGGAAGTTTCTATATCATCATATGATCGTATAGAACCTACTGGAAGTTCTTTGAACCATGTTCTTACCTGTTGTTGTGGGTGGGAAATCCCCCTACGGACTAGCACTTAGGGTTTTATCATGCATGCATAAAATACCTAAAGATTCCTACTTTTTACCATCATCCCAGACCTAATCCCCATTATTCTTAAGAAAATACACAGTTAAGAAGATCAAGTGAACATACCTTATTTCTAGAGTTTGATATCGATCCCTCTTCATGCTTGGTCACTCTTTGACTGCAACTCTCCTCCCAAGGCTGACCTACATTCAAAAAATACAAAAAAAGAACTCCACATGCATTTGATCTATAGATTAATGGGTTAGAGATTTAATCAACATGTACACAATAAACAATGAAAACCTCACATGGTGGGATGGGAAAAGTACTTCTTTATTATTAACTTCACTAAAACAACTTACAATGATGAAGTCGACCACTGCTCGACGAATCTGGTCCTGGGCTCCTCTTTTGCTATGCACCAACTACTAACACACTTGCTTCTCTTCTTCGTTGAAATCACAAAATGGTTGTAGAATCTTGGGCAAAGGGGAATACGAATTCGGGTAGAGTTTCTTTACTATGTTTTCCCTCCTTTCAAATGGGACCCTTACCCCTTCTTTTATAGTCTAGAAGGAGCTAGGTATTTGGTCGAATGATCGACCATGCATGGCCGAAAGGTTTAGTTAACTTACCCAAAGTTGTGTGTTTTGTTAGCAACTTTCCTTTTTTTTTTATTCTATAGGTCCACGCGAGATATAGTGTGTTGGCTAGCGTGGACACTGAAGATACACGTAATTTGTAGTGGAGCAGGGTGCGTGGGCCTTTAAAAAGGGTATTTTTAAGAAGAGTTGTTCAGTAGTTTTTTGGCAAAGAAGGAATCTGAGATGGCTTGATGCTAGGTATGCATGTCTGGTGCAAATTAGGGCTATAAAAGATGCCTCCTAATGTGTGAGGTCATAAGATCATCTGATGGCCAAAATACATTATCAATCTTCACTAATGTACCAAACAAGTGAGCCTAGGGAACAGAAATCGAGAGGTTCCATCTGCAAAATAAGAATTGTCTCACCGAGGCGGGCATACCCATGCTCAGGATGAAATAAAATCATGGATACCAATCAAATACACTGTAGATCCATGTCATATAACTATATAAATTATAGCCACGAGCAATACACAGCGGAGCTACATATCGAAATCAAAAAGATATACATGTATAATATCCATCTTCTAGAAGCTGATAAGGTCTGATGGCTGGAGATGAGGTCTTTAGAGCTTGAGAAACAAATTCAAAATCTTCAAAAATCGGGTATGAGTGTAACATGAGTGTATGAATTCACTACCCATAGATCTTTGATGGCTCATTGGTCATGGACTAGAGAATCTTGATGAATAGAATGATGGCTCCATTGATTTCGAACAAAGACTTGATTGGACTTTCAGGATGGTCGGGCATGAGGGAAAGAGACAAATTGCAGAGGGTCTGACTTAGGCTTGGTAGAAAATTCCCTTAGACAATAGAACGACAAATGATGAGACTCAGGCAACATGGAATTAACATAATTTCTTGATGCAAGAGGCAACGCAAACTCTCCATATGTTTGGAAGAATAACCAAATGGAGGAGGACACAACTCTATGTAGCGAGAACAACTTACTAAGGTCATATTAAATCCCAGGGCTTGAAGGAAAAACAAAATTATGTTATTTATCCAAGGGCGACTCATTGTGCTGCCAATACAAAGAAAATACTTTTCCCTTCCTCTTTTTGGGGTATATTTGATTTTTTTGTTTGTCGTTTTCAATAATTTTTGAAAAAGAATAAAAGAATGTTACGTTACAAAGGAGGGATGAGTGTCGCAAACATACGAGTTTGAGGCACAAGGACAAGACTGATGTTCAAAGCAAGGACACTCAAGAAAAATCCCTCCTGGGGCAAAAGGTGTCAAGACGCAGAGGCAAAGTTATACAGGCCTTGCGTATAAGGCATGCTTTAGATGGTTCAGTTGAGAGCAAAATGGAGACGACATTAGACCAAAGACATAGTTATGCAAACATGGTTAACAAAACACACAATGGTAACATCCTTCGATGTAAGTTTAACGAGACCAGAGAAGGTAAACTCGATGATTTTTCATATTTAGAGAGTCTGAAAAAACATAAAAGGAGACTCCCATGGGGTACCTTTTTCGAAGGTAGTCTAGTCGGTTCGAAAAAGGGGTAAACTAGCACCGACAAGACGTCTATTCAAAACCATTTTAATGAGTGATAAAGAAAAGATCACTCGACAATTTTTTCATTTTTAAGGAGTCTGAAAAACGCTTAACTATGGACTTCGTCAGGAATGTTCTTCTGGACCCATTTAATGAGTTTGAAAGAATAAGGTCACTCGACGATCTTTTCAATTTTAGGGAGTCTGAAAAGAGCTTAACTATGGACTCCGTGGTGGTTCCTTCTTTGTAAATTTAGTCCCTCAGGCCCGAAAAAGGGTTAAACTTATACCTGAGGGTGCTCTTCTAGAGATCTGAGGCCTCTAGAGAATACCTTTGTTCGTACAGTTGACCATCCAGATCGAAAATGGGGTAAACTACCACCAGACAGATGTGACTTCAAATTTTAGTTTAGCGAGTGTGAAGGTCAACAAGATCGCTTGGCAATATTTTCACATTTAGAGGGTCTAAAAATGGCTTAAAAGAAGACCCGTGGGGGCTATGACTCATGTATGAAACTTCTTTAGGTAGAGCCCGCTACTAGGCTCAAACCAAGAGTCTCTTCGATAGTCAACTTGGGAAGTCTCCCAAAAGGGAAGAAAACACAAACTATGGTGTAAGTCCTCCCTTGGTATAGAAACCGTAGTCATGGCTTCAAGGATAGCTTCATCTGAAGGCAATTCAAAATCCAAGAAATCATGAAAACGAGGGTCGACAATCCCAAAGGGTGAAGTAAAATGACCATACTCCATATGATGATGGAGGTTCTGGCTAGGAATGGTAGAGTCTATCAGTGAAGAATCACAAGCCTGAGGGCTTGAGGAACTACAAACAATGAGATCGGACTCAGAAGGATACTCAAGCCTACTTGGAACAAGAGGGGGAAGCAAGGGCTCCCATGCCCCCATTGAATACAACAATGGATCAATTGTTGATTCCAAGTCTCGATAAGGTGTTATCGGATAAATCGGTAGGTGCAGACACTAACTGATCTCCCTAGATCCACCTAGATCTAGAAAAAAACACTCCAGAACATGATGCTTTCCTTAATTTTTAAATATCGTTTAAATGTCGCTTCCTCTCACCATCTCCATCCTAGCTCCATTCCAATGCTCACACAATGATGAACCTGCAAAAGAATGCAACCAAACAAAGTGATAGTAATAGCATAAACTCAATATAAACCTATGTATGTGATCAAGGAATCATACAATAAAACACAACAAGATTTATAGGAAAGAATCGTATTACTGTATCATATTAAATGTGAAAGAGATATTACAACCATGGCCTTGATGTCATAAGGTACATTCCAAATGTCCTTCGTTCCCCACACACTTCTTGCTCCAAGGATTTTGATACCATGGATCTGATGGCTACTCACAATCTATCTTGACAAAGCAAATCTCAAAGCCACTCTAACCAAGCTAACAATCCTAAGCCAAAAACAACTTAGCCCTTCTCCATGAGAACTTCTCTCCTTTTATAAGATGAAGAGGATAAGGTGAGGAGGTTAGGATGATCCCACTAAATAATTAAAGCAAGTAATATCCAAACCATTTGGATGCCACCTCACCATGGAAGTTTCTCCTTCTAGAAGATTCGAGAAAACGCTTGTTTTTCCCACGTGTAAGCATTCTTGCACCCTGCCTATAGAGTAGAATGCGAACTCTTTGCAACCTAGCTATGATGCAGCCTATGAGAATCATGCATTATTACACCCTATCTATAATGCAACATGTGAACTTCCTTTTTTATAGGGTTTTTACAAAGGAGAATGCAACTTCTTTTCTCAGGAAAAGTTCTTCTCTCTTCTTTCTTCAGGAACTCAGGCCACTGACCCCTCTGAAGGAAACATATAGGTTTAGATAATTAATAGTCATAGGGATGATGAAAATAATGTGTAATAGAAGGAAAACTTGATTGCACAGGTTCCTCCTCATAAGCAATTGAACACCGAGGACAAGATGCCACATAATTAACCTATGGCGGGGTGGAGTCTACACGAACACTAGGAACATATAAAGGGGTAGCTTGAACTAACGCTGAATTTGGATGGTGATTATTAGATGCCAGTTGGTCAATAGTGACAATGCTTCCATTGTGAGGAAAGTGCATCACCCAAAAGAGCGTAGATACCACAACGTTCATAGCATATACATAATCATGCCTAAGAATCATTTTGAAATCTAACAGGCCTTGCACCACTATAACATCGACACAAACAATATTCCCACCTAATGAAATAGGCAACTGAGGAAGTACCCCCAAATATTCACTAGGACATCTGTCAAAAGCCAACAACTCATGTGAAGTATACATAAACTTGGGAGAACCCAAGACTTTCCAAACCGAGGAGGATAAAATACTTGCAGAGGCTCCTTCATCCACAATACATCGATAAATGTTTGTTGAATTAACTTCAACCCTTATTTGAAAGGGTGCGGAGGAAGGAAGACGAGGCTCAAAAAGGTCATTCCAATCAAAGGAAACCATCCTAGGGCTTGGAGGGGGTGTGCTTGGAGCAAGCGGAATGCCCCCTTGTTTTGAAAATACTGAACCGGAAATGATAAAAACATAGTCGGTAGACATGTCACTCCCCAATAGAAGAGTGGGATCATTCGACGACTGCATCAACATGAACACTTTCACAACCAATGGTTGAATAGGTTGTGAGACTACTTGGTATAAAGGAACCTCACCCCCCAAAAGAGCAGTGGGATCAGTCAATGAATGTATCGACATGACCGCTTTCACAACCCATGGTTGAATAGGTTGCGAGAATACATGGTCTAAAGGAACCTCACCCCCCAAAAGAGGAGTGGGATCAGCTGATGACTGCATCGATGTGACCACTTTCTCAACTAATGGATGCATAGGCTGAGAGACTACATGATCTAAAGGCATCCCACCCCTCAAAAAAGGAGTGGGATCAACCGATGAATGCATCGACATGATCACTTTTTCAACCAATGGCTGCATAGGCTAAGAGACTACATGGTCTAAAGGCACCTCACCCCTCACAAGAGGAGTGGGATCAGTCGATGACTGCATCGACATGATCACTTTCTCAACCAATGGTTGAATAGGCTGAGAAACTACAAGGTCTAAAGGCACCTCACCCCTCGAAAGAGGAGTGGGATCAGTCGATGATTGCATCGACATGACCACTTTCTCAACCAATGGTTGAATAGACTGTGAGGAAACCTGAGAAGACTCATAATCATAAGATCTTCTAGATAGGGACCACAATCTTTGTACCTATGGAATGCTAGGGCACATATGAGTAAGGTGATATCCCTTGCAAAGATTACAAGGGAACTTAGGATTACGTCCTATCCATCTAGGTTTCTCAATAGAATCAATGCCCCCAACATGACTAGCAGTGGCTGGTTGCACATCTCCAACATGACTTGCAGAGGCTACAATCCTATTGCCAGTATGACTAGTAGTGATTGGACTCTTTCCCCCAGCATGACTTGCATAGGGTGGGTGTGTGTCCCCATCATAACTTGCAGAGGCTAGGTGTTGGTCTTCAACGTGACTTGTAGAGATTTTCGACCAATCTCCAACATGAATCACAGAGGTTGGTGATTTCTTCTTCTTATTCTTCCTCTTTCTATTTCGTTTAGACTTTCAGTTACTAGTAACTGTACTTTCACCAGATGCAGGAGAAGGAGGAGAAGACTTTGTTGATGAAGGAGCATCAATAGGGTTCTCATGACTTAAGGTACTTAACTCAGAAGTGTCAAGAGCATTCGGGACATTTGGAATGGTACCCAACCAAATCAGTAGTCCCACATTCAAACCAGGAATGTACAAAGTGGCCATCATAGGGACACCAATGTTTCCGAAGAAGGGAAAAGCACAAGAATCCCCTTGCGAAGGGGTTCCTTGGTTGGTATGGTTGGGAAAATTATCCATGAATATCCTATGCACAGGGTCTCCCCTTGTGGGATCATTCAAGTCCGTAAAAGTCTCACGCATTGACTCTGGCAAACCAGTGGTATCAAAACAATGCCTATAAAGAGGCGGCTCTACGTTTCAAAGCGGAAGACCAAAAAGTCCTCATGATCGACGGAGTGGGTGGTCTACTACCCTAGGTTACAGACTCAAAGCCATGACTAACTAACTCACTATGGAAAACTAGGGAGCATAGAGCACACACTAAAAGTTCCTAAAGGAAAATCAAGCAAATGACTAACTAGTTGAAAGAACAGTTACACCAACCAACACTAGAGCAACTTACCGGTGCAAATGAAACTCGAAAATGGAAGCACCCTCCAGGTATACTCTGCAAAGCATGGCCCAATGTCTATCCTAGGTACTGTGTTATACCCCCGCAGTCACCTATGTATGTCACTAGAAAGATAGGCAATTAGGTTGCTAGCGCGCGAACAGTCACCAGGCAGGTACAATCGACAGTCGGGTAGATCACAATGAGCAGGGTATCAAGCCTGAAATTTGCCAAGGGTATCGAAAGCAAGTGGTCTAGAAGACAACTGAGGACCTCGAATGGATTCGAGACCCACAAATCTCCATGGTAAATGCAATCGATGAAATCCCAATACAAGCCCTCTATATGTGTTCTCCACTACGATTGGTCCAGCGTTGGAGGGGTTATCTCTGCTACCTTTCCGCATGCGACCTTGTGTTTAGACCATGTGTTAGAGGGGGGTGCTAGATAACTTTCATGATACTGGACTTCTACACTCCATAGCACAGAATCGTGTGGTTTTTTTATATCCTTGAAGAGTTTCCTCTCCAACCTAAATCAAGGCTCTAGCCTAATCTAGTTGATGGACCCTACAAACATAAAGTCTAGTAATTTTTAATTAGCATTCTTTTTAAGGCTTGATTTACTCAAAAGGGGTACGGTAGTGCAACTGATGTTGTTAAGAATATTTTTGAAAAATGATGAAACTTACATGAACACTGGCAAAGAATGATTATATTTCTTATATATATTTTTTTGAAATGTTTTTAAAATTAGAAGAAAACACAATGCTATGCTAATTTCTTTTTCTTTTTCAAATAACAATGCAAAGAAAATGCCAGGAAAGAAAGAGATCTAACAAATCAAGTTTTTTTTTTTTTATATATTTTCTTCCAATCAAAGCATAAATAACAAAATATTCTAAAATAAATTGATGAATGCATGATTCATTCCCCCTCGACCATGAGGGGGAATTTTTTTTTTAAATGCAACTCATTTTTATTAAAATTTCAAGCTAAAAATAAGTTAAAAAGATAGGAAACACAAAAAATATTTTAAATGAAAAATCAAGCTATGCTATATTACAACCTAGGCTAAAACTGCTTATGACAGAGACCAGAAAGAAACAAGAAAAACCTGGGAAGTAAAAACTTGACAGGGAAGAGGACGATTGCGTCCTCAAAATTTTCTAGATAGACACACGACTGTCACTTCAACAGGCAGCGTATGCACATGGGCTGCCCAAAGACAGGGTGTGTATGCACGCGTGTAGGCCCACTACAGGCCGCGTGTGCCTCTATTTCTCCTCAAAAGAAGAAAGACAAGCGGCTAAGCTCAGGAAGGGAGTACTGGTATTGAGAACTAGAATCCTTTGAAGACACATAAACTTACTTTGACAAAAAAAGATGCAAGGAAAAAGATGATCTGAGGTTTTTACTTGACTATGGACTGTTCAATCAAAGACCTAGAAGGACCCAAAAGATCCCTGAGAAGGATCACTTCTGCAGGGGAGAGGATGACTGCCTCTTCCTGAGAAGGACTTTCTGGGTTCTCAGACACGCAGCTAGCACTTCATCAGCAGGTGTATGCATGTAGGCTGTGTGAAGGTAGGGATCATGTACACTCATGCATGCCTTATACAAGTCGCGTGTACCTTTATGACTTCCCGAAAATAAAATGCAGCCAAGCAAAGAAAGCAGTGAGTACTGGTATGGAAGACTAGAATCCCTACTAGCTCAGACTCTTGCAGAAACTCAAAAAAAAGTTGATGAAACCAATTTAAAACTACCAAAAAGTATTCCCAAAAAACCTAAGAGATCCCCAGTATGGTCGCCAATTCTGTTGTGGGTGGGAAATCCCCCTACAGACTAGCACTTAGGGTTTTATCATGCATGCATAAAAGAACTAAAGATTCCTACTTTTTACCATCATCCCAAACCTAATCCCCATTATTCTTAAGCAAATACACAATTAAGAAGATCAAGTGAACATACCTTATTTCTGACGTTTGATATCGATCCCTCTTCACACTTGGTCTCTCTTTGACTACAACTCTCCTCCCAAGGCTGACCTATATTCAAAAAATACAAACAAAGAACTCCACATGCATTTGATCTACATATTAATGGGTTAGAGATTTAATCAATATGTACGCAATAAACAATGAAAACCTCATATGGTGGGACGGGGAAAGTACTTATTTATTATTAACTTCACTAAAGAAACTTACAATGATGAAGCTAGCCACTGCTCCACGAATCTGGTCCTGGGCTCCTCTTTTACTGTGCACCAACTGCTAACACACTTGCTTCTCTTCTTCGTTGAAATCAAAAAATTGTTGTAGAATCTTGGGCAAAGGGGAATATGAATTCGGGTAGAGTTTATTTACTATGCTTTTCCTCCTTTCAAATGGGACCCTTACCCCTTCTTTTATAGGCTAGAAGGAGATAGGTATTTGGTCGAATGACCGGCCATGCATGGCCGAAAGGTTTAGTTAAATTACCCAAAGTTGTGTGTTATGTCAGCAACTTTCCTTTTTTCATGCTTTTGTAGGTCCATGCGGGATATAATGGGTTAGCTAGCATGGACATTGTATATACATGCGGGATGTAGTGGAGTAGGGTGCATGGGCCTTTAAAAGGGTATTTTTAAGAAGAGTTGTTCAGTAGTGTTTTGGCAAAGAAGGAATCTTAGATGGCCTGATGCCAGGTAAGAATGTATGGTGAAAATTAGGGTTATAACACCTATCCTTCAAAAGTTTATACTAATAGTCTTGTGTAAACATTATCGTTCTTAATGCCAAGAATATCAACAAATTGATCAAAAAAGGCTATATGTTTTTTTTGTTGTTAGATCCCCTTCTCCCATGAATTTGGGGAGGTTATTCATGTAATTTTTGGGTAAATCATGCAATAAAGAAGGAAGGAATAAGTGAGCATATCTACCAGCTACCTTGGAAAAGATCCTAGGAGGTTGAGCTTGTCCACCAACCCCTGTACCTCCGACACCACCAACACTAGCACCTCCAACACCAACCATTGAAGGCTGAGGAGACGAAACTCGAGGGATAAATAGGAGAATTTAAAAAACTTCAAAATACTGATCTACTGATCTTTCGACTACTTCAGGATCGTGTGAATGAAGTTTAGAAAAATGATCGTGAGAAGACAAAATATCTATATGAGGGGGAAAAGGAAAAATTGAGCTTGGTTCCTCAGGTTTACCTGATGTATATATAGGAGAAGTAATAGGGGATGAATCTGAGTATAGAAAATAATGTTTAGGATTTTGGGAAACAAAAACTTTTACTTTGGGAAGAGAAGGAATTGGATGAGTACTAACGAGAGCAAGGATTGAAATGGATTCTTTGTTTTCATTGGTAAAAGTATATATCAATGGAACAGGGATGGTCTGGTCAATCTCAAATTTTATTTTAGGAATAATTTCCTTTGGAATTTCAAGTTTAACTTCAGGTTTACTTGTTGATGCTTCTACAGAAGGAACTTGTTTAAATTTTTATTTAAGAGTTAGTTATTCAGCGATAATCTTAACATTAACTTGCATAATTCTAGGTTGATGGACCTTACCTGCCGATGTAGAAGTTTGTCTGAGATATCCCTTGGTTTCAACAATTTTTCGGGATCCGAAACTGACATATTCTGCTTTTCGTCTAGGTTTTTCCTTGTATTCTTTCAATCGAATAGAAGTTTTTTCTACGATGGATTCATCAGGTGAAAGTTAAAGTAAGACTTATTCATGTATTCAATCTTTTTTCACCATAAAAGACCAAAATTTACCTTTGTCATTCTCCCAAGGAAAAATGATTTCATTTCTCTGTCCTCGAAAACGGCGCCAAAAAGATGTTGTTCCTGAGATCGATTCTAAGGCTCAAAGAATAATGTCAGGCATCAAAGGTTTTAAATGAAATGTTTTATGAGTGATTTTTTCTACCTTCAATTTTATGAGAAATAATCTTTAAAATAAATTAGTGATAAGATAGTACAAAGGTTGTATATTATTATCTAAGCCACAATTATAATGTCAAATGATGTAGAAAGATTTACAAAATTGTTAAACAAAGTCATGTATCAATTACAAATAAGTCTCACCTTGTTCGCAGTAGAATAAAAGTAGAAGATCCACTCTTGAACAAGATATAAAAATATAGTAATTCACACAGATCACAGGTCTTGTTTTACTCACAGTAATAACAAAGGAAAATTTGTTTACTGAATGAACTCCTGGTATAATATGATCACAGTAGATGTAGTACTAGATTGCAATCAATCACTCTTTAAGAATTACAAAAAGAAATTTAGAGAAATGGAAACACAGAGGGAACACATAACTCAAATTGAACGAAACTTAGAATCTCTATCTTCACTTGTATTAATACTCAAAAAGAGTTTATCTTTTATATTCAGCAAGAAGCAACCTGAAATAGATATAAAATATATGTATTTATACAAAATTTGTCAGAACTGAAAATTGTTGGACTTCCCAGAATATTTGACAAAAAATAGAATACATCTGAATAAAATAACAATATGCAAATATTGTTGAGTTTTGTTGGCACTTCCTCTGTCTCTTTGTCTGCTTGCATATGCAGTCACTTTCCTTTGATATTTGAGCCATGTACACATGTCCATTAAGGCCACCACAATCATTCGAATTATTGTCTTTTCCATTTGATCTTGTTTCCATCTATCCCTTTGGATGCATTCACTGGGATAAGGAATTGCAGTTGAAGACATGGGGGGGGGGATAATTAGATAAGTAGCTCAACATTGGCTCATTATGGTATGGCTAATGGTTACAGGGAAGTGTAACTGTTCATGAAAAGAATGATGGGGTGAACATGTGTCCAATAAGGAGGTGGGATGAGTGGATTCAACAATGTGGGTGGTAGGGATATATGGGGTAAGTGATGGTTGGAGGGTGAAAGGTAGAGTGGGTGGAGAAAGTGGAAACTTCACATTCTCTTTCATTTTCTCTCGGATACAATTTTGTTTCCTTGTTCACTGCATTAGGTGCACCTATCCATCAATGCTACCATGAATCTTGAAGGCTCAATCCTTTCATTTAATTCGAAGACAAAAATCTTCTTCTATATTTGGGGACGATTCTCCTAGATCTTGTTCACTTCTTGGACCGTGACCTGAAACTATGAACTTGGATCAACCAACCATTCATTTATTTTAAGTAAATTAATCTAGATCATCTCTTGGATGGACACCTGAGTTTTTTCCTTGTTCTTTCTGGAGCTTTGTTGGTTCATTTCTATTTCTATATTCCCCAAGGCCTCTGAGATATTATTCCCTTTGAAATCAATCAAATTTTTATTTATTGAAGATAATGCCTCTAGACAAGCCTCTTTTACATCTTTGGAAAGTTTATTTATTTCTCCCAGATTTGTTTCCCAAGATTTTAGGGCCATTTCGCCTCTTACTTGTTCAAAATGAGAGATAAGGGGAAGAGCAGAGGTAGTATCTCTCTGCTTACATATGAGAACTTCTTGAAACTTAGACCGGGATGAGAAGGCCTCTTTTTCCTTGACATAATATCTTTTATAGAAAGGTCTACTACTTGATAACATTTCTGAATAACATCTATTTTTTGATAGAGTTCTTGTTGGGCAGCTGCCAACCTCTCATTGATTTCTGATGCTTGTGTTTTGAAGGCCAAAATTTCCATTGTTGTGTCCTCCGTTAGGGTCAATATGGCCTGCATCTTCTCAATCAAATTGTCATGCTAAGTGATCAGTCCTTTGATGGTCTGTGAACTCTGGTAGAGAAACTGAAGGTTATCCCGCAACTGCTTAATTTGATGTTGATGACTAGCCCTAATTTGTTCAATGTGTTGGTTCATCCTGCTTCTAACAATATGTTCTGTATTGTATATCTCATTTTTCAATTGTTCTACCAAGAGGCATTTTTTTCACAGTTGTTTGGTTAAATTTTCCATTGACCATTGATTGGCAGTGAAAAAATCCCCTAATGAACCTACAACTTCTTTCGCAAACTCTGGACCATCATGGTCTTTCCCATCATACACCAATATTTTCCTTTTAATTATAACTCCATCCTTTTGGTGAGTTTATTTCTCTACGATGGCTTTTCGCTTCTTGCTAAAAAGAAAATATGAGGGAGGCATCTCTTCGGGAAAGATAGGGGTAAGATCACCTACAAAAGTGAGTTCAGAACTGAGATTTTAGAAGCTGGTCTGTAAAGGGGTTAATGATGTAATAGGAGAACTGATTTCGGTGGAAGGTTCTTGTCCTGTTTTATTTGGGGTGCCAACAAGAGTAGTTGGCATTGAATGAGGAACAACTTGTCCTGGGCTCATGAAGGATTAGAATCGAGCTAACACTTGTGGATCGTTCAGTCCTGACAGTGATGCTCTTATTTCGTGAAATAACACTTCTCGGCCTTTTGGGACTTCTTCAACTTTGTGCTTATTGGAAGAACTTGGCTCAGATCCTGTAATTCTAGCTTCTTGTGAAGGAGGCACGGGTTTTGAATCTCCTTGCAATATCTTTGGTAAACTGTTTTGTCTATGTTTTTGAAAACTGAGGAGACCAGGTTGTTGGTCATGAGGCACGATCTGGAATCTTCTTTGGAATTCCTTATAATATCTAACTCCCCTAAACATATCATCATAAGGATAATTCTCATGAATGTATTGCTTCATGTTAAACTAATCCATATGATTTTCCACTATCTTGTGTGGATCATGCTTCTTGAACTCGATGTCAACTAATTTGACATATTCCAGGGCTATGACCTCGACTTTAGAATGATCGAAATCTAATAGTTTGAACATGAAAACTTGAATGGGGAAAGATGGCCAAACCTTTTTCTGAGCTTCTTTCAACTCCTTGCTGATACCTCCTGTTACTGTCTAGTATGCCACTTCTCTGCACACCTATCACCAACCTGTCGGGTAAAAATTGTGGGAGGGAATGAGGAGGAACAAAAAAACAAAATACTCTGATATAGGAGAAATTCTCCTCAATGAACCAATCTGCAAGTTTTCCTAAGTTCCCCATATTATTTCTGAAATCCAAGGTTGCAGGTGACCATAAATAGCTATGTGAACTGGTACCACAACGTTGTGACAAATTTCGTAAAAGAAATATTTGACATTTTCCTCCCATAATTTGGAGTGGTAGAAATGAATTGGCTCAGAGTTGGTCAGGGTCCAACTCCAGTTCATCAAGGGAAAAGGGGTCATGAAACTAATGGCATCCATAACATATGATGACATGTAAAAGGGGGCAGGCCGCCCTTTTGATTTTTCTGATTTATTCTCAGAGATTTCCTTGGCCAAATGATCAGATAACATTTTATCCCAATTGAAGGTATAACCCTTGGCTACTTCATTCATGATGGCTAACCACTCAACTGAGAAATGTGTAGGGTTCTTCTTCCCAAATAGGCGACAGAGCATCATGGATCTATACAACATATGAGCATCTAAAGACGTTGTAGCGTACATACCACGAGCGTCGGCTCTGAATTTTTCTGGATGTCACCACCAGGTCTTGACTATATCATGACCATTTATATAGTATTGGGTGCAGTCCTTTCTCTCAAACTCTAGAAGAAATGCAGCATTGTAAGTGTATTTAGAGTTAGAGGAAATATTCTACATTACTTGTAGGTTCTCTAGTCATAAATATATGACGACGACCCGTTGGTGGTCGATGACGCTCCTGTTTTGGATGTCGACATGTTCCAAAGCCCAATTTATCATATTGTTGTAGGGTATGATTCTTAGCCATGCAACGATATTATGCAGTTCAAACTATGCTACATGTCTAAGATTAGCTGTAAAGGATTCGTCATCTTCTTCGATAGATTCGTCTAGAAAGTTAATGATCCCATTCTCCAAGATATTGAAAACCTGCTTCCAAGTTTTAATGGCATCTGCAACTCACGAAGTTGTGTCTGATAGAACATTTGTGTTTGGATTTGAATCATCACCTGATGCATCAAGCTTATTTGCATATTTTCGTGGCACCATAATCCTCAAGGAAATAGAATTAGCCTACCTGTGACAAGAAAAGTTTGTAAGCTCTTCACTGAATAAATAACTGCTAATTGCAAATGGTAAAAACGATTTTGAAATTCAAAGTCTTTTATTCAAAAAGTCTATCGATATTTGTGTAGTTCTACTGACAAATAATTTATTAAACTTAATGGAATTCATTACCTGGTGATTCACAATATTTATTTGAAATCATTAACCTTAATCAATCATAAATGTCATTAATACTCCGACAGTTCATGTTTGGAAGTTTTTGATGTGACATGGTGGAAATATTTAGAAGTCTGAATTCATGGAGGAGTTAATCTCTGAGTAATCACTTTTATGTCTTAACTAATCTGTTTAAAATATTGTATTAACTTTAAGTATTTGGGAAGTTCAGAATTCAAAAGTTTTGAATATAGTGCAAGAGAATTTTTCTGAAATCTGAAACTGCGAAGTGATTAATTAACAGTTAATCATGAGTAATTAAAGCTTTCAACTGTTTTATTAATTCCTTGAAAACCCTTTTTACTTTTTGTAATCACTTTACTTCGACGCTTTGATAATCCGAGGATTGTGAAGAAAAAAAAATCCCGAAGAGAAATCTCTCGGAGTGGTGTGGTAGAGATGACATCATTTTTATGATGTGTCAAGGAAAGAGAGGTGCCATGTGTCACTCAAAAACGTGCAAATAAACCAACATAAAAGTCAAAAGTAAGTGCCACGTGTCAACCCAGGAAAAGAATTTTAAAGGACACGTGTCCTATGACTAGTGTCTGTAAGTCCTTTAGGAAAATTTATGAGTGGCTATTTTTAGGACTTTGGAAATTCAAGGTTTTTGTTGTTTAGACTTGTTGGAACATCTGAAAAGTGGAGATTTGAAGTGACCATTAGAGATTCTCTTTAAAACTCAGGAAACTTATAAAACTTTGGATATCATTAGGATTGTTTGATCAAATTAAGGAAACTCATTGATGGTAGATATTGTAAGCACCTTATTGCTAAATAACAACCAATGGATTTGAGTTAAAATTTTAAAGGATGCTTCCTAAGTTTTTGATTTTTTGGGTAATTTTTTATTTCTAGGAGGTAAAATATATAAATCTCAAAAGCTTAAAATTATGTGTGTTCCAACAGGTACGACCTATCGATATGTCGTCAAAATCGAGAAGAAGCTTAAACAAAAGACAAGACAATTTGGGTCTATGAATCCCTCACAGTAGAAGCATGGAAAATTCATCCCCAACCCACAGAAAAAAGGGCATAGAAAGGATGGACAACCTCAGGAAAACCAGTCTAAACCGCAAACAAAGAAGGAAAATGGGAAGACAAAGAAGGAAACTAGGAAGTGGTGTGAGTTCCATAAGATCCTCAAGCATAAACAAGGATAAATTTCGCTCAACATAGTCATTGGTGGATGAGGTGAAAGCCTATGAATCAAAAGTGGGCTCCGAATCCAAGTTAAAACCAAAAAAAGGGAGACAAATCATTGATGCAGAACCCAGTGCCACTGTTGCTTCCACCAAGGTCTAGCCCAATGAACCTGATGAACCAAAGGAAGGTGAGCACCTCTTTCATTCAAAAATGTGGGTGAAGGGTACTATGTTTCACTTCATCATTGATAGTGGTAGCCAGAAGAACCTCATCTTAGTGGAACTGATAAAGAGGTTGGCTCTGCTGACAACACCACATCCACATGCATACACCATTGGATAGCTCTACAACGGGAACGATCTCCACGTCAACTAATAGTGTCTCCTACCCTATGACATTAAGCCCTTCAAAGATGAGGTATTTTATGATGCTGCCCCCCTTGAAGTTTGTGATGTTCTTTTGGGATAACCTTATTTATGGAAACATCATGTTGTATATGATTCTAGGCCTCGTAGTGTTATTATTACTTTGGACAGGAAATTGTACAGGATACCCTAGGTAGTCCCACCTACTATCATTTTCTTGATATCTGTCAAGCAATGTAGGAAGGTCATATCTCAGATAGTGATTCTTTTCTTCTTCGTGATTCATGCTCAAAGTGAGTGAAAGATTGCAACCACATCCATGGACTCCATGATATGTCTCTCCACACAACATAAACAAGTGGATAAGGTTGTGAAAGAATACAAAGAAATATTATCCTCACCCATAGGGGTACCTATGATCTATCAGGTCAAGCCCTCAATCAATCTGACGCCTGATGCACTGCTACCCAATGGTCCAATCTATCACCACTCTTTGTAATAAAATGAAGAAATCAAGCACCAAATCCAAGAGCTACTCGAAAAGGTCCACAACCGACCAATATCATCACCTTGTGGAAGCCCTATCATGCTTGTGTAGAATAAAGACATGTCATGGTGAATCTACATTGATTATTGGGCCCTAAATAAGATCATAGTCAGGAAGCAATACTCAATTCCATGAATTGGCAATCTCTGTGAACAACTCAAGGGGGAAAAATAATTCAATAAGATTGATCTGAAGTCCGACTACCACTAGGTCCCAATAGAGCAAAGCGATGTATGGAATACTGCCTTCAAGTCCAAAGAAGGTATTTTTGAATGACTTTTCATGCCCTTTGGTTTGAAAAATGCTTGAACAAATTTCATGAGTATGATGGATGATATCTTTGTATCCTTTCACCAATTATTTTATGGTGGTGTATTTGGATGATATCCTCATATTCAACATGATTTGGTGTTGGGCCTTTTTTTTTTAATAGAATTTATGCACAACACATTGCAGCTTCATTTTGGAGAAAAAAATTTGTGCAAGCTGCTGAGGAGCTGGACAATAGACAAAAGAAAGAAACATAAAGCGGTTGGAAGTACAATGCAACATCATATTTGAAGAAATAAGTTGCATCAAGATCAAGAAGAAGAGATAACTTGTGGGTTCTCAACCAACAAACCTAAAATATCAGATTATATATGAGACCGATAGGATTGTAAAAGGGATAATGGGCTATAGTGTTGTTATTGTTTTCTAGGATGTTAGTCAGGAACTATTAATGTTATTGTTGTTGTTAGTACTGATGTTATGATGAGAGTCACTATTGTAATGGCCCATATTGTATCATAATTGAGATTTGGATATCTGGGTAAGAACCAGATGATCAATGTATCGGAGCTTGGTATCATTAATATAAGTGGAGGCCTAAATTTTGAATAGATATCATGTGCATTTAGTCCTAATGAATGAATGGAATGTTGTTATGTATTATCTTTATGTATGATATACCCAAATGCTTGTTTATGAATGGAAACACAACTCTGTTTCTTCATTCCCAATTAGAAATTACTCAGAACTATTACAGTTTTAGTCTATCTTGAGCAAGACTACAGTGAGTCTTGATAACTCAGAGGTCTGTCTAAGTATTCTCCTTACCCTTCCCTCTCTTTCTTGTCTCAGTTGCACTTTGGGTGAGACTTCTTCCCTCTAGGGAATATGAAAATTCCATATCTCTAGACTACTTCAGTACCTTTTGTTGGTAACCTAAGAAGGACCTTGGTATGAACAATTTTGCACCAACAAAATGGTTTCATTGCTAGGACCAATGCTTTAAAAAGGGAACCTGTGAAGAGAGTGCTTCCACTGATCTATATATATGAGATTTGGAAATGGTGGGAAATAAATTGTGACACCTTTATATGGAGGGAAGCGAAGTTGCAAGGTAAAAGCAAGAGGAATACAAGAGATTCTATCTTTTTCTCAGAAAGATCGAGTGGCTAGTATGAGATATTCTATGTTAAGTTTCCAGAAGAACTATTCCATTGGATAGATCAACTCCAAGAAGCTCCAAAATTCCAAGAATGCGTCAAGAAGACCTATACTAAGGATATAGAGGAGTTCACAACACTTCACCATATGGATCACCAGATCACATGAGCAGTCGATTTCTAGGTTCATACGACTCTGGAGGGATACATCGTTGAATTTTCAGCCAATAATCACCAATATTTTTCATGTGAAAAAGAAATTTTCAAGAAAGGTGTGCATGATAAACTGTTGATGGAAATTACGTTGTGGATCAAAGCATTCTTGATGGAGGAGGGGATGATAACTTTTCCCTCGACTGAGATGGCAGCCTAAACATCCACGCTCAGGGTAGGGTGATTTTGGGGTATGATCATGACCTTAGAAGGGAAAAGGGTTCTTTGATAGATGGGGGAAGAACAAGAAATGAATGTAAGAAACAAGTGAACCTTAAGGAGAGCTCCCATTGTTGAGAAGTGGTGGAATGGAAAGGTAAATAAAGCAGTGAAGCAGTCTGAGGTGTTGTAGAATGAAATCAAATCAAGAGGAACAAATGAAAGAAAGAAGGAAGAGTTGAGGAAGGTGAGAAGATAATAAAGACTCGCCAGTCTAAGATTGCAATAGAGAGAAGCACAGAGAGGAAGGAATCCCCATATGGGTGGACAAGAGGAAGAATGTGGAGAAGAAAGGGAAGATGAATTAGGTCTGGACCTTGTGGGAGATCAAGAATATTCATCCTCGATATCAGGAAGCATCAAGAATCAGGCAGAGAAGGATGCTCCATAGGAAGAGAGAGAGACCCCCCCCCAGATCAAATAAACTCGCCTAGAAGTCAGTGGAACCAACCCCTAATCACCCATCCCCTAGGTGTCCTCTATACCCATGGTAAAGTCTGCACCACCTACTTATTCTATTTCTATTCCATCGCATCCAGTTAGTTGGAATCGGTCTCTAAGTGTAAATGCTAGGAGGATATTAGGATCCCCAGGCGTATCGCAACCAGGACCGTTAAGTTTCATTCTAATAGGAGTAGGGAAACCTACAATGGGTGGACATATGGGAGGATAGATCACCCGATACCCATAATTCTAGGGTAAAGGGGATGAAGATGTAGAGCAACATTAGTTCTTATGTGAATCCATCTGGAGGTCCAGAGGGACTCTCGATGCAAAAAAGTTGGCAGAGTTTCAGAATACCCTTAGGGGCCGCACCCTCAAATGGTACATGAAGGAAATTGAACTAGGAGTTCTAGGACAAGCATTTACCCTTGGCCAAGTGCATTTTAAATTCATCGTTGAATTCCAACCACCCCAGTCAGAGCAACAAGATCTCTCTGAGTTGCGGGATATTCGACAAAGAGAAGGAGAATATACCTAGAAGTACAACCAAAAGTTTAAGGATTCTATTGGGAGGCTAGCACATCCAATTCACAAAGATCATGAGAAGGAATGGTACATCCAAGGGTTACTACCTCTGAAGAGAATTCCTTTAATGCAACAATGAATAGCCACACTAACAGACGCCTTGGAAAAATCAATGAAGATCAAAGCCAAATGACCAGGCCTCCGGTAGATGCAAATTTGTCACAAATTTAGGGACAAATATCAGTTCTAATGGAAAATATTCAAGAATTAACCACAACAAGACTAGGACAACCTCAAGTTTGGTGCATAGGATGCTACATAGAAGGGCATATGGAAAATGAATGTCCACGCATGAGGGGAATGGGAACTCTTCACAACCCGATGGGACCTTCTTCAGGACCCACAAGAGGATTTGCGCAAGTATCTGCGACTCCACCATTCCATACACTAGGGATATACAATGCTTTTCCAGGATCTCAAATGTCTCAAACAACTGAGTATTATGAAATTTGTTGGATGCATGGTCATGCGTTAAGGCACTATCCTATTATGAATAAGTACATGGCTACACACAATACATTACACTTCGATTTCTATGCATATACAACCCATGCCACAAATCAATGTATAGCATTGGACACACTTTATCACAGATTAGACTAGACAACATTCAAAGTAAATGAAACCCCCCAAGACCTGGAAGAGGCCAGGTAGGTGGGGATGGAGGTGGATTCAAAGGAGGGAGAAAATTAGAAATGGAGGAATATGGTCGAGCATATGTTACAACTACAAAAAACAAGGTCATTTGGCTAGAGAATTCCCTCACCCAAGACAACCATGGTGCTCTTACTACAGGAACAATGGCCATGCAACTGGAGACTCTCTAGACCTGATTGTGAAGTGGGAAGAACGAGTTTTTCAATGAGGATCCAATATCATAAGCTCATAATTAAAAAGGGGAATTGAGAGTCAAATACCTAATATTAACATTGTTACTCATGGAGGAGAAAAAACTGGGGTAGATGCAGATAATCAACCCAAGATTATGAACTTTGTTCCCAAAGATGACAGGCATGACCTTGAAAAACAAAAGTTATTTTTCAAATATGCAATTGAAACATTTAAGAGTATCCCTACTCTAGAGATAATAGAGAATCCTCCTAAATTTTTGTGTCAACCTAACCTTGCACAATCCCCTACCTCACGACCAACACTTAGAAATTCTACAATTCCTAGGAGACACCCTGAATAATCTCAAAGTGTAATCAATCTTTGGTTTCAATTATTATTTGATATCCTAGGGGATGGCCAAATTACTTAGAAGTTACACAATGCCCTGTACCTAATACTAGGAAATGAGGGAACCCCATAAGCCATAGTAAGGACCAACCTCCCTGAGAAGAATACCCAGAGAATACAAAGGAGAAAGGTGCACACAAGAAAATAATTTAGGTTAGAAGCCCAGCTAAATGATTTTGAAATCAAAGATGTCATGCTAGATTTGGGATCAAATGTCAAAATCATACCAAAAAATACCTGGGAAGCTTTGGGAAAACCTCAGTTATTATATTCCCCCATCCAATTGTGAATGACAAAAAAATACTACATTTTCCCAGTGGGAATGCTAGAAAATGTGGAAATAGATGTTGCAGGAGTTAAGACCATAAAGGTAATTGAAATCATGGGAGATAAGGATCCCTAACCTTCTCTTCTCAAAATTGATTGGGAATATGATAACTATGCTATCATTTATCTAAAGAGAGACACCATGATGTTTGAAGCAGACAGGATAAAAGTAGTTCATCCCTTAGATCCTTGTCTAGGGCCTAGATATATTGAAACAATGGACCATAATATGAAGTTAGAGGCCCTTGTCCAATTATACACCATCACAATAGGTATGATACTAGATTATATAAATCCTACTAGAGACGGATCAATAAGTTGGAGAAGCATATAGTGTGTCGATGAGGATTCAAAAGCAACATTTGACATTTGGCAGCAAGGTTCATATGAGTGATTCTTAAGGCGATGCACAACTGTCAGAGCAACAATATGGATTGCATACAAGGTCATAAAATCCTCGATATATGATGGTATCTCGGAGTTACATAGTTTTCTTGCCAGCGTGGAAGAGAAGATAGAGGAGGAGAAAAGGATCTTTGTTCTTGACTTAGCCCTGCAGGATACCCCTGCTAAATGGTGGGCCACCCATAAAGACTTGATTATGGAGTGGGAGGATACAAAAAAAGCCATCTGATGTCGATTCCAAAGGAGGTATCAACTGAAAGAAGAAATGAAGATAGACTTTTAATATGTGCAATTTTTCGATGGATGATTTGACCTAAGAGGGTATATTGAACATTGCTTAGAGAAGTGGAGAGTTGAGGAAGTACACTCTCACCTATGGGTCCAAGTATTTTTCTATTCATTGGGGCATATTCCAAAGGAATAGTATATACATGAGGAGACAAGAAGACAAACAAATTGTTGGTAGACCTTACAAAATAAATTTTGCAAGGATTTCTCCTTTATAAGTAAGTACCCTGAGCTCAACACAGTCCTTCAAAGAATCAAGGAAATGATTTTTACGGACATTTTCAAAAAGAGATCAAGTCCAATAGTGTGTGTTGACCATGTTCATTTTCTTCATTCTAGTCTGAGCCTTGAAATTGATAAGATAATTGTACCTTGTTGTAAAGTTGAGAAAGACCTAGAAAAACATGATGACTTAGAAGAACTTAGAAACTTAGACTTAAATAAACCAAAGGCAGTAAAGAGATTTATGATACTATACATAGTCATACATGTAGTTGCTATAATCACCCACTGAAGTTATGGAAATTCAATAGAGGGAGTGTATAGAATCCTAAGATAGCTTATATAGGAGACTATTGGGATGAGAAAGTTATGAACAGAGTGCATAATCTGTTGCGAGAGTATGAGGACTTGTTTTTGAAAACATTCTTAGAACTGAAAGGTATAAAAGGAGCCATGGGAGAAATGAAAATCAAGTTGAAACTTGACTCAAGATCCATGAAACAAAGACCGTACCGACTTAATCCAAGAATAAAAGAGAAGGTCAAGAAAGAAGTGGACAAAATGCTTGCGGCAAGAGTTATTTTCCCAATCGAAGAGAAAAAATGGATTAGACCCATAGTTATATAGAGTAACAAAGGAACATAATACATTCAGGTGTACGTGGACTACATAAGTCTAAATTCTACATGTGTGCATGATCCATTTTCAACACCTTTCAGTGCCAAGGTGTTATATCAAGTTGTGGGAAAATAATCTTATTCATTTATAGACGGATTCTTAGGATATCATCAAGTCAGAATCATAGAGGAAGACAAGAATAAGACTACATTCATAACTTAATGGGGATAATTTGCATACAATGTAATGCCCTTTGGTTTGAAGAATTCCCTTGCAGTTTTTTCTCAGATTGTGATAGAGCCGTTTCGAGAATTCATCCACAAGTTTGTATAAGTCTATATGGATGATTGGACGAAGTACAACCTATTAAAATATTATTTCAGGATACTCCGGTTAATGTTTGATATATTTAAAGAAATGCAGATATCTCTAAATCTAAGAAAGTGCATTTTTTGTGTACCTCATGGCAATCTATTAGGACACATTGTATACAGAGAAGGATTCCTAGTAGACCCAACTAAAGTTGTGGTCATTTTGAACATGCCACCACCTACAAGTTCCAAATTGTTGCGCTCCATGCTAGGACATATAGGATAATACCGCAGGTTCATCAGAAAATATGAAACTATCACCGCACCCCTTGGGAAATTGCTGAAAAATTCTAAACTATTCTGGTGGACACCAGAATGTGACAACGAATTCAACATTCTCAAAGAAAAAATAAGTACTGCACCTATTTTGATATTTCCCAATTGGGAAATTTAATTCCATGTACATGTGGATGCATCAGGCATCACCCTGGGAGCCATTTTAACACAACTATGGGAAGGGAATATCGGCCACCATATCTATTTTTCCGGAAGAAAATTATCGCAAGCTAAGTGAAACTACACAACCACTGAAAGGGAGGGTTTAAATATGATTTATGCATTACAAAATTTTAGACACTACTTGTTAGGATCGCATTTCAAGTTTTTTACTGACCATTCTGCATTGAAGTACCTAGTCAATAAACTAGTAATGGAAGGAACAATTTGCAGGTGGCTATTGTTGTTTCAAGAATTTTATTTTGAAGAAATTGTCAAAACAGGAAGATGCAATGTAGGTCTAGATCACCTTTCTAGATTGGAATCGAGGGAAAGTGGCAGAGCAGTTGATGATTAACTCCCAAATGTAGACATGTTCCAGATTGAGGCCATTCCAAAGTATCTTAAAGACATTGTTTTCTTCCTCAGTACATGTACCTTCCTAGAAACTTACTTTGCAACCCATAAGAGACATATGGTGGTTCGCGCAGTATAGTATCAATTGATTTCCAAAAAACTTTATAAATTGGGACTCGACAACATCCTTAGGAGATGTGTCTTGAACCATGAAAGGTGGGATATCTTGTGGGAATGCCACAATAGAGTTGCGAGAGGTCATGTCAGAGGTAAATCTACTTCATAAAAGACACTTCAAGATGGATTATGGTGGGCCTCATTATTTAAATATGCTAAGTAATATGCTAGATCTTGTGACACCTACCAAATAGTAGGGAAGCCATCATAAAGAGATGAATTACCCCTTTATCCAGTCAGAGTACTTCAGGCATTTGAGAAGTGGGTTGTTGATTTATTGGACCGATCAACCCCCCAGCTAAGCACTCAAAGGCCATATACATCATCACTGCAACTTATTACCTTACAATATGGGATGAAGCAAAGGAATTTGAAGACTATTCTATAGACACATCTACTAGATTTATCTTCGAGAAAGTTATCACTTGCTTTGGATGTCCTAGAAGCTTGACCATTGATCAAGGTAGTCATTTTATCAGCAGTACAATTGTAATGTTGACAACTCAATTTCTTATACAAAACCATAAGAGAATTCCCTACCATCCATAAGCTAATGGCACAATAGAGGCATTCAATAAAATTTTGGATAGAGGACTAACAAAAGTATGTTGTGCAAATCGGGAAGACTGGGATGATAGATTTCCAGCAGTCTTGTTGGCTTATAGGACTACCACGAAGAAGTTACAAAGGTATACCCCATTTTAGTTGGTCTATGGGAAAGAAGCCATTGTACCCACAAAATTTATTACCCCTAGTCTCTATATAGGATGGGCTACAAACATGACATATGAAGAATCGGTTGCGCAGAGGATTACAGACTTGCAAGAACTTGAGGAAGCAATATTTCTAGAGGATTTTCATCATAAATTTGAGAAAACTAGACATAAATATTGGCATGACAGGAATATTAAGTCTAAAATATTTTCGAAATGGGATAAGGTACTACTCTACGACAATTGATATCAGAAAGATCGAGGAAAATTGTGCATGCATTGGTTGGGCCCATTCATAGTTATGAAAATTCGACAGTCCGGTGCAGTTTCACTAGCACAACTGGATGGTATCATTTGACCAGGATGGGTGAATGGAGCTTGCCTGAAACCCTACATTTCTCATGCTTGAGACAAATTATGGTTTTTGTAGTCCAAAGGAGCATGTATAATAGTTAGATTTTCATTTCTTGCAATTTCTTTAATAAGAAAGACCCTGGTTTGAACACTTTTGCACCAACAATTGGGAATATCACTTACAACATATTTAATAGGTTTTTCACACTCTGTGGAAACAAAAGCTATATGCAAATTTGGAAAAATTGTCCTTCAGAATGAAGAAGGTCTAGTAACTAGGATACATTGTTGATGAGCATGGGGTGAATGTCAATCTAGCAAAGATCTAGGTCATCCATGATTGGCTATCCTTGACCACACTCACTGAGCTTCATAGCTTCTTAGGCCTTGCCAATTTATATTGCAGGTTTGTGCTAGGATTCTCCCACATTCCATGGGCCCTTAGCCAAGTGACCAGGGGTGGTGGAAAAGAAAAAAGTGGGTGGGGTCAATCACAACAAAAAGTGTTCAATGATTTGAAGAAACACTTGTGCTCAACCTTGGTGCTCTCATTAATCTACCTGCAACAACCTTTTGAGATTGAGACAGAGGATTCAGACTATGTTGTGGGTGCAGTTCTCACTCAACATGGGCATTGTGTGGCCTATCATAGTGAGACACTATCATATACCATCTGTAAGTACCCCACTTACGAAAAAGAAATGTACTCCATTGTACAAAATGTCACTAGCGGAGGCATTAAATTATCGGGAATGAGACAATCATCCACATTGATCATAAGCCTATGTAGTTCATATAGACACAAGGAAAATTGTAGAATGAAATCCATCATAAGTGTTCCACATACTTGCAGAAGTTCTATATAAAAATCAAGAATAAACTAGGGAGCACCAATCGTGTCGCTGACTACCTCAATCGACCTCCAGTTTCCACACTAACCCCAATGCTACACTCCTATGGACATGATACCTATGGATGGCCCCATATCTACAAGAGAGATATTGACTTTGTCACTACCTACAATATGCTAGGAAAAAACACAACTTTCATTGATTTCCATTTTCAAGACGGGTTGTTGTGCCATCTAGGCCATATTTGCATCCCATCAAGTGAGTGATCAAAGATAATTTTGGAATCTCACTACAGTCGGGTGGTGGGACACTTCGGTGTAGAAAAGAGAGTGTAAGTATTGCAACAACATTTCTATTGGCCGAAACTCTGATAAGATGTCAACAATTTTATCAGGTCCTACACCGCCACCACCATTGCCAAACCGACCATTGAGAAACAAGGTATGTACACCTCTCTACCTACTCCTGACATGCCCTGGGAATCCATATCGATGGATTATATGTTGAGAATTCCTTCAACCAAGCAGAGAAATGACTATGTTTTCTTGGTTGTTGATCGATTTTCCAAGATGGTGATTATGGTCTCTTTCAAGAAGAGCATCACAGAGGGGGCCACTACCAATATCTTCTTCGAATGAGTGTGGGTACATTTTGTGATACCACAAACTATCATCTCATATTAGGACAACCAGTTCCTCAACACATTCTGGTTGAGCCTCTAGTCATGGATGGACACCAAGCTCACCAAATCCATGAACTTCCACCCCCAAAGAGATGGCCAAACCAAGGTAGTCAACAAGATGATCATGCATATCTTGTGCATGTACAATTTCAAGCATCTGCACACATGGGATGAGTCTTCCCTATGTTTAGCACAGTTACAATAGATCCATACATAGCTCAACTAGCCACATCCACTTTCAGGTTTGGTTTGGATTTCAACCATTGGGTCCCATGTATGTTTCACTACCTCTTGCATCCACACAGGAAGAATCATCTCATGCTCAAACCAAAGCTGAAAAAGCCACCTAGTTCATTGAATGAATCCAACACATCCTCCAATAGGTTTAAGATATTTTTTGTGTCCAATTCCAAGTACAAGTAGCACCATGATCAACATCGGGTGCCCCACAAGTTTCATGTGGGCGATAAAATTTCATTGCATTTGCATAAAGAATAGCATATAAGACCCCATCAGAAGCTTCGTCCACTCTGCTATGGACCTTACACCATCACCAAGGCTATGGGTGACAATTATTTTGAGCTCAACATTCCCCCCTTCCTTAGCTTGCACAAAGTGTTTAATGTGGACCTTCTTCGATCATACTTTCCACCATTATTGGACACCTCATAGATAGAAGAACAATTGACACCGAAAGAGCTCAAACCTGATCACATGGAAAATGCATCCACTATTATTATCGTGGACACATAGGTCAAGGGTACTTGCCAACATAATCTTCAACTTTGTCATGTTGTCAAAGCGGGGAAACTCCTGCACTAAGGCAAGTGGCTCACCCGGGGCCAAATTCAACATAAAGTTTCTCATATGATGGGGGAACTCAACGTAATGGAGACCATTTATTCCTAAGGAGGGAGTATTGATCCAAGTGGATATTGGTGGATACCTACTTCTTCCAAATGGGTCACATACAACTTTTGTCTTATTAGTTATTTTTTCTATCTTTTCGGGTCCTAAACTTCCAGGGCCGTTTTGAGGCCCTAAACAATGTTTTTGGGGTCGTTGCAATCACTCTATATATATAGTTAGATTTTTACAACAAAATGTGTATTCCTCGGATAGACCTTTACAATGTGTTATCGTGCGCCTAAAACATAGATTTTATGCAAAATTTACGACCCCGAGAAGTTGATGTACCAACTTAACCTATTGGGGCCCATATGAATTTTGGCAATTAATCCCCCAGGGTTAGGTTTTTAGTGTTGATTATTTGGGTTGGTTGTCATTGATGTCAACCCTTGAAGAAAGTCCAGTAGTGAATTCTGGTAGCACAATGGTTTTGGTAATGGACCCAAGTTTGTTTGATGGATAATGGTATGAGTTTTGATATATTTGTAGGTAAGACTATTCTATATGGATAGTACATGTAATGCCATTTCCGGTGGTATGTGAAACGTCACATAACTCCTCACGGTTAGAAATTTATGGCCATGTGAAGTTGGAGAACCCTCATGAGTCATCTAGAAGCCCCAAAAGGTCAAAGTAGTCAAAGTGGTTGCAAAGAATAAATTATTTAAATAATAAAGTGAATTGATGAGTGTAATATAATTCAAAATCGATATAAAATAAATTATTTAAATGATAAAGTTAATGGAGAAATTACTAAGTGGACAAGTGGTTAGAAGTGGGTTAGCCCTAAAATAAGGAAAGTGGTTTAAGAGATTTTAGAAGGTAAACAATAAAGTGAAGTGTTGAGTGTACTATAAGTCAAAGTGGATACAAAATAAATTGTTTAAATAATAAAGTTAATGGAGAAATTACTAAGTGGACAAATGGTTAGAAGTGGGTTAACCCTAAAATAAGGAAAGTGGGTTAAGATGGTTAAAAAGTAACCCCTTGAGGAAGCTACATGAAAGTATAAATAAGAGGCAAGGCTCTCCCATTTTAATCACACTTGAGCATATTGAATATCTACAAGTGATTGAGGTAACCGAAGGATATCTAAGCTGAATTTCAGAGGGAAGGTGAAGTAAAGAAGGACAAAATTCAAGCGAGGATAAATTCTTTTGAGGATGTTTTCTAATACTGATTATAGGTTGAGGTACAGGTTGGTGTTACACATTATTTTCGTCATCCCTATGACCGTTAATGATGTAAACCTATTTGTAGTCTTCAGAGGGGTTAGTGGCCTGAGTTCTTGAAGAAAGAAGGGGGGAGATCTTTTCTTGAGAAAAGAAGTTGCATTCTCCTTTGTAAAAACCCTATAAAAAAGGAAGTTCGCAGGTTGCATTATAACTAGGGTGAGAGAATGCCTGATTCTCGTAGGCTGCATCATAGCTAGCTCACGAGGAGTTCACAGTCTGCTCTATAGGCAGGGTGCGAGAATGCTTACACGTGGGGAAAGACGAGTGTTTTCTCGAATCTTCTAGAAGGAGAAACTTCCATGGTGAGGTGGCATCCGAATGGTTTGGATCTCACTCGCTTTCATGATTTAGTGGGATCATCCTAACCTCCTCTCCTTATCCTATTCAACTTATAAAAGGAGAGGAGCTCTCACGGATAAGGGCGAAGTTGGATTTGGCTTGGAATTATTAGCTTGGTTGGAGTATCTTTGAGTTTTTCCTTTTTCAAGATAGATTGTGAATATTATCAGATCTATGCTCTCATAAATCTTGGAATGTAAGTGTGTGGGGAATGAAGGATAGTTGGAAGGGATCTTATGACATCAAGGCCACAGTTGTAATCTCTCTTTCACATTCATTATGATATAGTAATATGATTCTTTCCTATAAAACTTGTTGTGTTTTATTGTATGATTCCTTGATCACATGCATAGGTTTATATTGAGTGTATGTTATTGCTATCACTTTGGATGGTTGTGTTCTTTTGTAGGTTCATCATTGTATGAGCATTAGAATGGATCTAGGATGGAGACGGCGAGAGGAAGCGACATTTAAATGGCATGTCACCTATCCCTCTTTATTTAGTAAATTCAATACTTAAAACTTTAGGAAAGTGTCATGTTCTGGTGTGTTTTGTTCTAGATCTAGGTGGATCTAGGGAGATCAGTTAGTGTCGGCACCTACCAATTTATCCAATAACAAAATTGGTGACTCCACTAAGGAACATATTGTTTCCTAGTTAGTCTAGTTTCCCTTCCTTTGATTTCTTGTTTTCTGGTTTCTGATTTTGTGGGACATCCATCCAGACTCTCTGGATCTAGAAGTTCACTTAGATTCCCTGTCATTTTTCAAATTTTTCTTTGATTACAGACATTCTCGCACTGTACCTCTCTACAGCCTACGAAAACCATTGATTTTTTCACCCTGTTGTTAGATCTCGTGTGAACTTCTCACACCCTACCAGTGTTTAGCCTGCGAGAATACCTAATTCTCGCACTATACTCTACTTCTAGGCTACGAACTTGTTTGTAAACTTTTTTGGATTGGGTCTTGTCATATTTTGATGACCCAGTTTTGCTTTGATCAACTGGATTGAGATTTTGAAGCCTATATTGATTTGTTTACAGTCTGCTTGACATTCTTTGAGTTACTTTTAGCCACATTGGCTTTGTTTAGTTTTGAAGGATTAGTCTCTTGCTTTGAGTATCTTTCAATTAGAAAGCATGTGTTTTCTTTAGAATTGTTTAGGGAAAGATCAGATTTCTTCTGAATAGTTTTCTTTAAAAGAAAACTTTTAGTTTGGGTTTCTTTGTTTTAAGAAAGTTCATTATTGCTTTTAGTGAAATTTTTGAAACAAAAAGATTTAATTTCTTGTTTATATTGTATTGGGGGCATCCTTGCATTTGAAGTAGTGGAATTGCATGACTCTTGGCATTTTTTGGTCTTAAATTCTGAAATTTTTTCCCCCTCATGGCTGGGGGGGAGCCATGAATCGTGCATTGGTGTATAGTTTATTTTTCTCATTTTTTTGAGAATCTTGATATTGGTGAGTTTAGTAAATTTTGGGACATTGTGCATCTGGGAATGATAAATTTTTTCTCCTTCTCGTAGCATAGCTTTCATTGAAATGAAAAGATTGTGTCTTCATATCTTTACATAACTTTCGAGACGGTCAAAACACCATATTGTTCATGCCATTTTCCTTTTGAGTAACAACAACCTTAAAAATAAAGTGCTTATAAGAATTGATTAGACATATTTATATTTTCTGGTAGCAAACCTACATTAGATTAATTGTAGGGCTTTGGAATAGGTGTGAAAGATAAATTTCCAAATATGAAAACAAACATAGTATCTTGTGATAGGGAGAGTTAAATCCACTTACCTCATTTTGTCCTAGGAAGCTCTTCATACACAAGGGTCAATCACGAGGTTGCATTGAGACTGGCAGAGTTACTCACCCCGCTTTGTTGGTCTTGGTGTAGATATTGCATGTATTATGGGGGTCATTTGAAGGTATACCCACAATGATGAGTGGAAACCTTTCAAATTGATTTCGAGCTAGATAGCCTTTCCTTGATCGTGGATCGGACTGTCGACTATTTCCCCAGGAATCACTGTAGTGATTGGTAACCTTAGTGGCCTATCTCTTTAGGTTCTTTACACAAGGTGATTGTGGAGGGGCAAGTCTCCATGGTACCTGGAATCGACGTTGGCCAAACTCACTCAAACTCCTTGGAGGGTATACCCACGTTTATGTGTGGGATCTTGCATCGGGGTGTAAGTCCGTTAAGCAGGTCTTCAACGTAAATTTTCCACCCTCTCTATCTCAACCCCTTCTTACGTTGTTCCCGCGACGTTGGATTTCATCACCAACTAGTATGTTCATTGTGAGAAGGTTTTGTTTGCTTGTTTGCTTACTAGATTTTTAGCGTGTGCTGTTTGTTTTCCCTAGAGGACTCTATATTGGATATTTATTTAATGGTGTTAGTTTTCGGAATGACCAATCAAGGAACCCTTGCTCCAGGGAAACCTTTTGTTTTTCCTTATTATGGAAACATTGGTCCTCCTCACATCACTACTTTGAGCCTTCCAGGCCTCACTATTGGCTTATTGGTATGGTTGTTTTCCACTAAGGTAATCCCGAATGTAGTTAGTGCTTCAATCACAAGAACTTCCCCCCAAGAGCATCAACCTCATGTTGATCCTTCACCTTCTTCACCAGTAAGGTCTTCTTCGCCTTCTTCGCTTGCAAGGTCACCTTCCATTTCATCTTCTTCGTCGAGTGAAAGTTCTGAAGCTAGTAACCCGGTGAATAAGAAGAAGAAGAAAAGAAAGATTAAGAAGAAGAAATATAAGTGAGGGTCAAAACCTCCAACCAATGTCAAACATGTTGTAAAACAACTAGTTGTTGTTAATCATGTTGGGAGTGTTGATGATGTCAAGATAACCCAAACAACTCGTAAGCCCAAGTACCCTTGCAGGCTTTGTAAGGGTAGCCATCTTATTAAGTATTTCCCTGGTCTATCCAAGGTTATAGAAGTATGGTCTACACACCCTGACCAACCCATGTCATCAGTCTCTGAACAACATGCTGATGACCTCCTGTCAACTAGTCACGTTACCATTGGGAAGAAGAAAAGTAGAGTCAAGTTCCAATGTATGTTATGCAAAGGGAGTCATCTAACTGACCTTTTCCCTCATATGGACAAAGCTTCAAAATTCCTGGAAGACATGACTGTTTCACAGCCTTAACTTCCAATTGCTTATCACAAGCTTTCTCTAAACCCACCTAAAGTTGATGGAATGATCAATCCGGTTCCCCCATCGATCAATTCGACTGATCATGTCGTCAATATGGTCACATCTTTAATTCCACTAGTTGACAAAGTGGTTGATCCAATACCATCCTTGGTCAATCCCACTCTCCCCTCAGAGAGTGAAACTAAAACGATTGATTTGATCCCATCCTTAGTCGATCACATTCTCCCCTTGGAGAATGCAACCCAAGTGGTCGATCCCACTCCTCCTTTGATGAGTCCTAAAGTGACAGATCCATTCCCTTCCTCGGTCAGTCCCACCCTTCATCCGAAGAGTGCCAAAGTGGTTGATCTAATCCCATCATCAGTCAATCCCACTCTTCCTCTGAAGAGTGCCTGCGTGGTTGATTCGATCCCATCATCAGTGGATCCTACTCTCTTTCTCGAGAGTAAACTCGATACTGCCCATGTTTTTCTCGTTGATACATAATCTACCATGATGGAGGCTATTCCTCCTTCTCCTGTGGAACCCCCTCCAAGTAATGAGGCCATCCTTTTTAATTGGGGTGTGCTAATTGGACCTCATCTTCCCTATCACATTCCTTTCCAGATTACAGTGCAAATTTGTGGTCGGGATGTTCCTCAGACGTTTATAGATGAAGGTTCATCCATTAGTATTTTGTCCTCTTTTTCTTAGCAATATTTGGGTTGTCCTCCACTTGCATCGGTTACGCAAAATTTGTTAGATTTTAACAGAAGAACCAGTCAACCTTTAGCGAGCCTTCCTCAGTTTCCTATAACTTTGGGAGGGAAAACTGTCTCTATTGATGTCATGGTAGTCTAAGAACCCTTAGATTTTTCTTTACTCCTTGGGCGAGATTATGTCTATGCCATGAAAGCTATTCTGTCTACTCTTTTTTGTGTGATTTCTTTCCCCCATGATGGACAAGTTGTAACTGTTGATCAAATTTCATTCATTGACCCTAACTGGATTGCCTCCCTAAATGGTTCTTATATGCAGACGGTATCGCCCCCACCACAGGTCAATTATGTGGCATTGTCGCCCATGGCTTCAACTTCTGATGACTTAGATCCAATAGTTGACATAGTGATCTCTTCGATAGGGTTGTTAGATCTTTATCTCTTTACTCCTGTCGTGACCCTCGACATGGTGTCCTTCGAGAGTGTGTTTCTTCCTTCCAGTGAAGACCTCTTGGAAGCCATGACCGAGTTTTGTCCCTTGACATGGTGTCCTTCTGGAGAATTGTCCTCTTGGAATCCATGATCAAGAAGATTTCGAGGATAGTTTTTTGTGTCTCTGAGGCAACCTCATTAAAAAATGAAACAGAGGTCTGTGAGCATGATTTTTTGATTTCAAGCTCGTTAAAAAATGAAACCAGACTTGAGAATAGATTTCTAATTTAAATCTCGTTAAAAAATGAAACCACTTACGAGGACAGTTTTTTTGTCTCTTTGGAAACCTTCTTAAAAAATGAAACAGAGGTTATGAGCATAGTTCTTGTTTTTGTGTCAAGCTCGTTAAAAAATGAAATAGTTTTCCCCCTCTTTGTTTGATTCAAGCCCTTTGTCTGGTATTTGAAGCTTCTTTTCATCCTCCTATGTCGTTGGATGAATTGAATCTTGGGGGACAATGCTTTCAGCCTCTCGACTTCATGTTGAAGTTGAGCCGCTAGCTTCTTAAACTGGAGGCTAAGTACCAACCATCCTTGTGTTCTGCGTTGGGAAGTCCAAGCATAGTTTTCTATGGTTCAAGCTTGTGTAAAAATGAAACCACCTGTCTCAAGCATAGTTTCCTTTGGTTCAAGATTCTGTAAAAATGAAACCACCTACCTCAAGCATATTTTTCCACTGGTTCAAGCTTGTGTAAAGATGAAACCAGGTCCAAGCATAGTTTAGTTTAGTTTTAAGCTTGTAAAAAAAACAATAAAATCTATCCCAAGCATAGTTTTGTTTTAAATCTTGCGTAAAAATGAAAACAATCCCAAGCTTAGTCTTTGTTCTTTCTCATGCTCATAAATACATGAGAATAAGTTACTGAGCTTTGTCTTTGTTCTTTCTCATGCTTGTAAATACGTGAGAATGCAACTGATTATACTTTTTCTTGTCTTTTCGTACTTGTCATGGTAACACGAAAACGACGAACGTAAAGGAGTATCATTTAAGCTCTTTTCAAGCTCCATAAAAACGAAAAGATTGTTGAGCGATCTTGTTCTTTTCACGCTTGTTAAAGTATTTGAAGAAAACATTCGACGTGCGATATTTTATCACTTTTTTGGTCTCATCGAACTCTTTTACGAAAAAGGAACTGAGAGAGTTCTCTTTAAGTGTTTTTCAGACCATCTAAACATGAAAATCCCCTGATTTTTCTTTCTTTGGACTCATAAAACAAACATTGAAAGGCCCATGTGGGACCAAACCACTCCTTCCTAGGGTTCGTTAAACATACTCTGAGGGACTCATCCAAAGGATGAGCTTACATTTCAAGCATATGTTATCCTCCTCAAGCTTGTGTAAAAATAAAGAGGTACTCGCCAGAAATGGTGGGGGAAAAATTGGGAAAGAAATGTATCTAAACCTGTATTCTGTGGAAGAGTCACTTTTGAACAAGAAACCCTTTCACTCGCTTTATGTATAAGTTGGAAAATCCTCTTGTCTCTTGATCATACTCCTTTATAAGATTACAAATTGGTCTGGGATCCCTATTATTGAGTCAGTTTTTCCAAGACATTTGTTGTGTCATCAATATGTTCAAAGAGAAGTTCAACCCTGAAATCCTTCTACTGCGTCAGCCATTTCTGTAGTCCTTAAGCCTTCTATTGTTTCGGTCATCCATGATTCATTCCTGAATCACTTGTTACTCTAACCCACTTCAAATCTTGTTACCTATTTCATGTCATTGATGTGGGATATATTAAGGCCCTCCTATGACGGGCCTTTTCCTGTCGACTTCAACTCATTATCCAGGAATTAGACTTAGAAACCAATTGGTACCTTGGCACTTGCAGGCCTCAATGGCAGGTTTCCTCGCTTTCGATAGTGGGTTTTCATTAATGACCCCTGATTGAGAAATTTCGTCAAGTGTTCGACCTCAGCTCATTGATTCACATTTGTTGGATTGTACTAGTGTACCTTGGGACTCATTGACATTAATGGTGATTTACCTCGCACTTGTTAATGGTATACACTAATGATCGGTAATCAAGTGGTTTCTACCATGTTCGACTTCGACACATGTATTTGCATGGTTAGATTCATACTATAGAGTGGTGGAGATGAAGACCCTGGATCTTTTCTAACAGATTCAGGTTGCATTGGAGTATTCTCAGTTTGTATGGTTGCATAGATCCACATTGTATGTCTCATGGCTATGTTCAAATTTGAGTCTTTAACACATAGGTCCATAGTCTATTTTTGGTGGCTATGTTCAGATTTGAGTCATATCGGCATGGATCCACAGTGTATGTTTGGTGACCATGGCCTATCTTACTTGACATGGATCTTTTCATGTCGGCATTTATGCTTTGATCCATTTTTATTCTGAGTATGGGAATGCCTACCTCAGTGATGATATATTATTGTACTGTATTTCCTTGTTTGTTGGCAGGTTTCCGACCGACTGTTCCTTGTTCCCTACACACACTCGACAAAGTATTTCAGCTATCACTTTTTTCTAACTTCATGCTTTGGGGGGCTCTCTGTTACACATTATTTTCATCATCCTTATGATCGTTAATGATGTAAACCTGTTTGTAGTCTTCAGAGGGGTCAACGGCCTGATTTCCTGAAGAAAGAAGGGAGAAGAACTTTTCCTGAGAAAAGAAGTTGCATTCTCCTTTGTAAAAACCCTATAAAAAGGGAAGTTCACAGGTTACATTATAGCTAGGGTGCAAGAATTTCTAATTCTCGTAGGATGCATCATAGCTAGTTCACGAGGAGTTCGTAGTTTTCTCTATAGGTAGGGTGCGAGAATGCTTACACGTGGTAAAACAAGAGTTTTCTCAAATCTTCTAGAAGGAGAAACTTCCATGGTGAGGTGGCATCCAAATGGTTTGGATCTTACTCACGTTCATGATTTAGTGGGATCATCCTAACCTCCTCACCTTATCCTCTTCAGATTATAAAAGGAGAGGAGCTCTCATGGAGAAGGGCGAAGTTGGATTTGGCTTGGAATTATTAGCTTGGTTGGAGTATCTTTGAGTTTTGCCTTTGTCAAGATAGAGTGTGAATAGTATTAGATCTATGTTCTCATAATTCTTGGAATGGAGGTGTGTGGGGAATGAAGAACACTTGGAAGGGATCTTACGACATCAAGGCCACGGTTATAATCTCCCTTTCACATTTAATATGATACAGTGATATGATTCTTTCCTATAAAGCTTGTTGTGTTTTATTATATGATTCCTTGATCACATACATAGGTTTATATTGAGTGTATGTTATTGCTATCACTTTGGATGGTTCTGTTCTTTTGTGGGTTCATCATTGTATGAGCATTGGAACATAGCTAGGATGGCGATGGCAAGAGGAAGCGACATTTAAATGGTATGTCACCTATCCCTCTTTAGTTAGTAAATTCAATATTTAAAAATTAAGGAAAACATCATGTTTTGGTGTGTTTTGTTCTAGATCTAGGTGGATCTAGGGAGATCAGTTAGTGTCCGCACCTACCGATTTATCCAATAACATTTGGTGCATGGTTGATACACTTGTTTATGGTACATGCTAATTACAGGTTGTTTGGTATAGGTTGGTTCATGTTTGATGCACTTTTTTATGGTATAGGTTGATTACAGGTTGATTGGTACATGTTTAAAATAGTATATATCAAAGTGATAGTGTGAAAATGGTTCCATCATTCTACTTATATTTCAAGGTGGTTGGACAGGGAAAGGACATGTGGTTGTAGCCACCTTATGGTTGTAGCTGGATAACATAAGGGGTTGTAGCCAGAGAATTAGGGAGTTGGAGCTTCCCTTAGGTTATATCCTCAGAAACTAGGGGTTTGGATCCTCCTTCCAATTGTAGTTGGAAAACAAAGGAAGGTGGTGCTTCCAATGAATGTAATTCTTAAATACATATAAGAAAAATCATTCCATGGTTTTCTCCCACTTTGGGTTTCCACATAAAACATTCTGTGTATGTGTATGATTGCTTATTTTTTCATTGTTTATTTACTCTGCAACTATTGGATGATAATTCTACATTGATATAATACTTGCATTTTATGGTGAAAAAGGATTAAATTTCTCTATTACTGATTTAACCCCCCTCTCAGTAATCCAACAATTGGTATCAGAGAAGGTTCCTTTAGAAATCAATTCAACCACTGAAAGGAAGATCATGGAGAGAAACAACAGGTAAAAATGGAATACCATAGTTTTATGGACAGAAGTATGCAATTTGGTTAAGGATGAAAAAATATATACAGGCACATGGATTTGAAATTTGGCAATTAGTTGTAGATGGATACAAATAACCTACAATTCCGATGAAAAATGAAAGAGCGATAAAACTCCGATAAAATAATTCCAAAGCCACAAATTCACTTCTGAATGGTCTTTGTGAATTAGTTTACACCAAAGTTATAAATTGTAAATCCGCTAAAGATATTTGGGAAAAGCTTCAAAATATTTATGAAGGAGATTCAAAATTCAAAGAAGAAAAGCTTCAATCTTACAGAGGACAGATTGAACAACTAAAGATGAAGGAAGATGAGAATATTGCAGCTTACTTCTTACAAGTCAATGAAATAGTAAATGCAATCATAGGATTGGGAGAATAAATTAAAGAATCGGTAATTGTTCAAAAGGTACTAAGATCTCTCCCCATGAGATTTGATCCTACGATATCAACACTAGAAGAAAGAGAATATCTAGACTCAATAAGCATGGATGAAATACATGGAATCTACAGAGCATATGAAATGATAATTGAATAGGAAAATCCAGATATAAAATAAGTAGCTTTCAAAGAATCCAAAAGGTCAAAGAAAAAGGGAAATCAAAAGGAAAAAGAACATAGAAACAACAGTGACATCTCAGAATATGATGAAGAAATGGCCAACTTTGTCAGAAGATTGAACAAGGGAACCAATGAAAGATATAAAGGTAAGCTTCCTTTGATTTTTTTTAATTGTGATGGTATTAGTCCTTTTGCTAACAAATTTCCTCATAAGAAAAATAAGAGGAATGATGAAGATTACTCAAATATAAAACAAACATGTAAAGGAAAAAGAACCATAAAGGCAAAAGAACCACAAAGAAAGTTTTCAAGAAAATCTTATGCACCAAAGAGGACATCTCATCATCAGGTGAAGATGAAGTCAGTGACAGTGAGATAGAAAGAGTTATATTCATGTCAGTAGAATAATCTGACAAAGAAGACACCGAAGAAGAATATGAAGAGGCTGAAGAAAAATATGAAGAGGCAAAAGTTGACTACTGAGAATAATTTTTGTGTGTCATAGAAGTTATAAGAATAGAAAAGAAGAAAAACAAGAAGCTACAAGTGGAACTAAAAAAGAAAGAAGAAAATCATGAACTAGAACAAATGTTCACAAATTTGAAGGTTTAAATAGAAGAAGATAAAAGAATTGAAGAAGAACTCAAATAACAGCTAGAAGAAAGAGACAAGATCATTGTAAATTTGGAAGCAGAGATTGTCACATTAAGAAAGGATATTCAAAATAAAAATATGCAGAACAACTCAAAAGTTTTGGATGACATTATTAACAGTCAAAAACCTCATCATGACAAGTCCGGATTTGGATACAATCAGACAGAAAAGTGATCAATCTCCAAAACAATAGAACAAGAAACATATCCAAAAAGATATGCATAAACAATCAAAGGGGATAGGAAGATCTACAAGGAAGATTATAGGGACACTCCTCCTCCGAGAATATTCATATTTCAGAATCAACAATCGACAGATAGGCCTCAGGAAGAAGAAGGATTTATAAGAGAAACTCCTTTTAGAATATCTTCAACTCCCAGGTATCAAACTATCCGTTTTGGTTTATGTTATGCATGTAATAATTTTGTACATAAATCTATGAATTGCAGAGATAACAGTAGGAACATAAAAAAAATTGAAAGTAATACACAAAAGTGTTATCCAATAAGGCCTAGTGAAACACAAAGAAGAAGTTGCAACATGTTTGAATCATTGAGCACTGAAGTGGAATGTTACATGTGCAAAAAATTTGGACACATGGCCAAAGATTGCAGAATGGCATTTCTCCTAGAGAGCCACAACAGAACAACAATAGTCACAGACATGAACCTCAGAAGAGAACATAGATAAGAAAGCAGAATCAATATAGAAATGAAGAATGCACACTTTCTCTACAAGCTAGGCAGAATAAACATGTTGGTATGTTGAAAGTGGTTGTTCAAAACACATGAAAGGTGATAAAAACAAGTTTCTTACATTAAGAAAGGAACGAGATGGATCAGTCTCCTTCAGAATTGATGATTCAACTAAAATCATTAGAAAAGACATAGTCTGAATTGGAAACAAGAATACCAAGGCAGAAAATGTTCTACTAGTAGAAGATATGAAACATAATCTTCTAAGTGTGAGTCAAATGTGTGACCAAGGTCATAAAGTTACTTTCGATTCAAAAAAGTGTGAGACAAGAAAAGAAGGTTTAGGAAAATTGATTGCAACAATTGCAAGAACTTCAAACAACATATATCTACTAAGTGAAATTGGAAATGAAAACTGTTGTCTAGGAAAAGAAGATTAAAGTTGGCTATGACACATAAGAATGGGTCACATACACTTTGATAACCTTGTCAAAGTTAGCAAAAGGGAAGCAGTTTGAGAAATGACCCAGATTATGAAACCAACCAACACTTTATGCAAGCATTGTCAACAAGGAAAGAAAACAAATACCACGTTTAAATCAAAAGAATATTCAATGACAAGACCACTTGAAATTGTGCACACTGATATATTTGGACCAACTACAAAAAAGGTTTAAAAGGTGAGAAATAATTTATGTTATTAGTTGATGATTATATAAGAATGATTGCAGTTTGCTTTCTCAAGAATAAGTCATAAGCTTTTGAAAACTTCAAGGTCTACAAGGAAATGTTTGAAAATGAAATGGATTCAAAAATAAAATGTTTGAGATCTGATAATGGAGGAGAGTTCAGTTCAAAGGAATTTATGGACTACTGCAGTAGGCATGGAATAAAAAGATAATTCTCCATTGCTAGGACACCTCAACAGAATGGATTTGTTGAAAGAAAGAACATGAAAGTATAGGAAACGACTCGAACAATGTTAATGGACTCCAAATTGACAGGTATATTTTGGACACATGCAGTGCATACAATGGTTCACATTCAAAACAAAGTAATGCTAAAAAACAACGCTGGAAAAACTCTCTACGAGCTATGGAAAGGAATACCAGTAAATGGGAATAACTTCAGAGTATTTGGAAGTAAATGATATATCAAAAGAGAAGATGGAAGAATGAGAAAGTTCAACTCTCGTGTGGAAAAAGGAGTACTTGTTGGTTGCTCAAGTACAAGGAAAGCATACAAGTGTTACAATATGAGGTTGAACAAATTTGTAGAAAGAATCAATATAAAAATTGATGAAATAGATGGACGGGAATTAAAGGAAGAAGAAAACGAATCAATGTAACAACTTTATGAAGAAAAAATAGAAGATGAAGCAGAATTAGAAGGGAAAACTGAAGAGGATCAAACAAAATTAGAAGAGAAAGTTCATCAAGTGCCTCCAAAGACACCTAGCAAACAAGTACAGGAGAATCATCCTTTAGATCATATTATTGGAAACAAATGTGCATGAGTTGAGACTAGAAGAAGAATCTGTTCACTAGAACAAAAACACCTAGCACTCTCATGTATGATTGAACCAAACAATTTTGAAGAGGCCAGCAAGGATGAATTTTGGAATAAGGCCATGGATGAAGAATTGGATCAAATAGAGAAGAATGACACTTGGGAATTGGTTCCAAGACCAAAGAATAAGAATGTGATTGGCACAAAGTGGGTATTCATAAATAAATTGAATGAAGATGGACATGTTACAAGTAACAAAGCTAGATTGGTATGTGAAGGATATTCACAGGTTGAAGGAATTGACTTTGAAGAGACATTTTCTTTAGTTGCCATAATAGAAGCAATATGATTACTCTTAACTTATGCATGCTCCAAGAATATTAAAGTGTATCAGATGGATGTGAAATCATGTTTTCTGAACGAGGAACTTGAAGAAGAATTCTACATTGAACAACAAAAGGATTTCAGTTGACAGAGAACAAAGATTATGTGTGTCAATTGAAGAAGGCCTTCTATGGTCTAAAAAAGGATCCTAGAGAATGGTACTCTAGACTGGATAAATATCTACAACAGGCAGGGTTCAGAAAAGGAAGTGCAGACAACAACCTCTACATTAAGGTAACTCAATACAATATTTTATTAATTGAAGTTTATGTTGATGATATTATTTTTGGAAGAAATGATGACAGATTAAACTAGAAATTTGCAAAGGATATGAAAAATTAATTTGAAATGTAATTAATCGAAGAACTGACCTTCTTTTTGGGCATTCAAATACGTCAAAGAAACCAATGAATTTTTATTTCTCAAACTAAATATATCAAAGAAATACTAAAGAGGTTTGGAATGGAAGATTGCAAACTAGTTACCACTCCTATGCAAACCAATTGCAAGTTGAGAAAAGATGATGATTCAAAGTCTACAGACCAGAGGGATACATGCTGATGATTGGCAACTTGCTATATGTGACAACATCAAGACCAGATGTAATGTAGGAAGTTGGACATGTGGCATGATTTCAAGCAGCACCAAAGGAATCAAATGTATTAGCAGTGAAGAGGATTTTCAGATATCTCAAAGGAACAAAAGAGTTTGGATTATGGTATCCAAAAGGAAAGGATCTATCACTTATTTCCTACACAGATGCATATTGGGTAGGTTGCATTGATGATCGATGAAGCACCAGTGGAACAACATCCTACTTGGGTGAGTGTTTAGTATCATGGATAAGAAAGAAACAATCATCAATATCCTTATCTATAGCTGAGGTAGAGTATATTGCAGTAGTAACATCTTGTACACAGGTTCTATGGATGAAACAGATTCTAAAAGATATACAGTTTGAGTATGATGAGCTCATTCCAATCTATTGTGATAATACAAGTGTCATCAGTATCTCAAAGAACCTGGTGATGCACTCCAAGATGAAACACATTCCAATCAAGTATCACTTTCTATGGGAACAATTTGCAGAGAAGAACATCATAGTTGAATATGTGGGCACAAAATAACAAGTGGAAGACATCTTTACAAAACCTCTTACACGGGAAGCCTTTGAGTATCTTCGCCATAGAATCAGAGTAATTTATACTCCAAAATGAATGCTTTTGAATGCTTATCTTATATATCTTAGATTTACACGATGAAGCACCATAAAGAGGGCAGTTCAAGTTGGGAGATCAGTTTTAGGAAGAGTTCATTTAGGGGGATTTTTCCCAAGAATATTTCAGTTAGGGGGAGCAACCCTAAATGGAAAGATACATTTTCCATTGATGTCAAATGGGGAGAGATTTATCATATGCAGAGAACATAGGCATGGTTCTAGGGGGAGCGATGGTCACAGGGGGAACATGAGTGATATGAATTATGTATTGCATGACACATGACTTCAATATTTCATCAGAGTGTTTCCATCAATGCCAAAAGGGGGGTATTGTTGATTATTTGGTTTGGTTGTCATTGATGTCAACCCTTAAAGAAGGTTCGGTAGTGAATTTTGATAGCACAATGGTTTGAGTAATGGATCCAAGTTTGTTTGATGGATAATGGTATGAGTTTTGATATATTTGTAGGTAAGACTATTTTATATGGATATTACATGTCATTCAATTTCCATTGGTATGTGAAACGTCACATAACTCCTCACGGTTAGAAATTTATGGCCATGTGAAGTTGGAGAACCCTCATGAGTCATTTAGAAGCCCCAAAAGGTCAAAGTAGTCAAAGTGGTTCCAAAGAAGAAATTATTTAAATAATAAACTGAAGTGATGAGTGTACTATAATTCAAAGTGGATACAAAATAAATTATTTAAATAATAAAGTTAATGGAGAAATTACTAAGTGGACAAGTGGTTAGAAGTGGGTTAAACCTAAAATAAAGAAAGTGGTTTAAGAGATTTTAGAAGGTAAATAATAAAGTGAAGTGATGAGTGTATTATAAGTCAAAGTGGATACAAAATAAATTATTTAAACAATAAAGTTAATGGATAAATTACTAAGTGGACAAATGGTTAGAAGTGGGTTAACCCTAAAATAAAGAAAGTGGGTTAAGATGGTTAAAAAATAACCCCTTGAAGAAGCTACATGAAAGTATAAATAAGAGGCAAAGCTCTCTCATTTTAATCACACTTGAGAAAATTGAATATCTACAAGTGATTGAGGTAACCAAAGGATATCTAAGTCAAATTTCAGAGGGAAGGTGAAGTAAAGAAGGCCAAAATTCAAGGGAGGATAAATATTTTTGATGATTTTTTCTAAGGCTGATTACAAGTTGAGGTACATGTTGGTGTATGGTTGATGCACTTGTTTATGGTATAGGCTGATTACAGGTTGTTTAGTACAGGTTGGTGCATGGTTGATGCACTTGTTTATTGTACAGGTTGATTATAGGTTGATTGGTACAAGTTTACAACAGTATATCTCATAGTGATAGTGTGACAATGGTTCCATCATTCTACTCATATTTCAGGGTGGTTGGACGAGGAAAGAACAGGTGGTTGTAGCCACCTTTCGGTTGTATTCGAAGAACATAGGGGGTTGTAGCCTCCTTCTGGTTGTGTCCAGAGAATTGGGGAGTTGGAGCTTCCCTTAGGTTGTAGCCTGAGAAACTAGGGGGTTGGAGCCTCCTTCTAGTTGCAGTTGGAAAACAAAGGAAGTTGGTGCTTCCAATGAATGTAATTCTTAAAGACATATAAGAAAAAACATTCTGTGGTTTTTTCCTGCTTTGGATTTCCACGTAAAAAATTGGTGTATTGTGTATTTGTATGGTTGTTCATTTGTTCATTGTTTATTTACTCTGCAAATATTGGATGATAATGCTACATTGATATACCATTTACATTTTATGGTGAAAAAGGATTAAATTGCTCTATTACTAATTCACCCACCCTCTCAATAATCCAACATTTAGATGTATATGGTTTTCTCATTACTTATTGATTCTAAAAAGGCTTGGACGCCTCATTTTAATGTGATCAAGAGAATGTGTGTAGCCACCACATATCTTCTCAGAGATTAGCTACCACCATTCGAGAAAAAATGTTTCATTCTTCATTTTACAGTTTCAACAGATTTCTTTATTGAACAGATGTTAAGTTTTACTACATATCTGTTATTTTTCTCTAGATATTTATGTGAATGTTATAGATATGTGTTTCATTTCATTCCTCACATAAATCCAGATCAATTCTTTAACCGGAACGACATCACGATGTACTGGAAGCTTCCCCATTCTATGGAAAATTTCATCTTATGTCTATCTTCTGGCACAATCTTAATCTGATGGTATCCTGAAAATCCATCTGTGAATGAGTAGGCCTCCTTCCCTCCTACATTTGCTAACACTTCGTCTATGAAAGGGGTTAGAAAAGGGTCATGTAAATAGGAATCATTCAACTTCCTTAGGTATATGAAAATTCTAATAGCCCTGTTTTATTATCTTGAATGACCATGGGGCTTATCTATTCAAACTCTAGGACAAGCCTAATGATACTGGCTTCCATCATTTTTTCAAGCTCCTCTTTCAGTTTTTACTTGTACTTTGGATTCAATCTATAAGGTCCCTATCTTACTAGATTATCTTCTTGTTTAACATAATCTTCATTTCATCCAATTCGCTAGCTATTCCCTTCATCTCTGAAAATGTTGTCAGAAAGAGATCTTGATACTCGTGCAATAGGCTGCAATATTTTCAACAATCTCATCATTCTATTAGTCACCAATATTTGCAAACTTTGGTTTCTCTTTCATGGCAATATTCACATTGTGCACTCTTAATGGCTTCACATATGTATCAGATTCAAGTTATGTACCTTCTATGATGCGCTCCCCTTCAGTCTCTAGTACTTGCACATTTTCTTGGATCTTCTTCCTCTTGGTATTCCTAAGTAAAATTGTAACATTCTGGTAATTCATGGACTGTCATAAATTCTTTGTGCATGCTACACACATGTACTATTTCTATCTAACCTTCTTCCATAAAAATATTACTTCTAATGACTTGTAGATATGCATCTACTAAGGGTGAATGAACTTCAAAACTAAATGTTACCTTAAAATTATGGGTGAGATCTTCCTAGTTTGTTGTCCCTTTGAGCACTTCTAGCTCTAGATACCAGTTCTTGGGAAATGTCTCAAGTGTATGTATGAACCTGTGCATCCATTTCTACTTCGATACTTGTCTCCAAGTTGTAATACACTACGCAACATGATTTTTCACACTGCTTATCCCTTTATATTTGTGCATAATTTCTACTATTCCAGATATAATTTGCATCAACCTTTTACAATGCTGCCAATCCCCTATTTCTCCTTATGTGTATCCCACCATCTCACTAGTGTTTCTCTCAATACAACATCTAATTCCAAACACATTTGATGTTTGGATATATGAAACTCAAATTCTTTGACAAAATAACCTACATTAGTTAATACATCAAACCTTGGTGTATCACATACCTCTATTATGATCCAGTGCAAAGAATGAGTAATGCGAGCACATCTTCAGGTCGAAACTTCATGAAATCTATGCTTCCAATGTTCAAGTCCTTCCTCCGAGTTTGATGGACAAGAGATAATTATTATCCAACTAAGTGCACCATCTATAATAGGATTGACAAAATCATCCATGCCTTAGATTATACAAGTTATCAATTTATTTTCTCACAGTTTCCACATACCTTCTTGCTTCTATGGGGTCTAATGGTGTAATGAATTTTAAGCCTCCTCCTTCAAAAATAATTTCTCTCTTCTTCAAGTTAATAATCGATTGGTTGTCAAAGGACCAATCCAGTCTGAGAAATGTTGGATACGACTAACTGTTATCCACAATATCAATGACCTCAAAGTCGGCTATGCTTCTCACTCCATCTATATTAACAACTACTCCTACCATTCTCCAGATCGATATTATCTTATGTTGGTTGGCCAACCTCACTTGAAAAATTGACCAAAATAACTTCGGTTTCCCCATCATTTCCCACGTTTGTCTTGGAAGAAAATTTACATATGATCCTAAGTCCAAGATGACATTATCCATGTCATACTCTCCTATCTGCGCATTCAATATGAATTATCTTCTATGTTTTTCCTCTTCTCGCACAATACTTGGTTCACTGGTCTATGTGTCGTAGGTACTTCTTTGTCTTATGTGTACTGATCAATCATCTCGCACAGTGCATTCAACATTGTTTTGTCCTTCATCAACTCTAAACAATTATTTAGAAAATATTTCAAAGTAATTACCTTTTCGACTGGCCTTCTGGAATGGTGCGATCATAAACTGACAACATATCATATACCGGTGGCTTCTTTGACATTGATTCTATCCAATTGGGTTCTAGCATATCCTTCCTATCTTGGTGATGTGACTCTTTCTCTTTCTGTGGATTAAATACTGGTGTAGGTTAAACTTCTTTCCTTATCCATTTCTCAACCCCCTTTTCTTTTTCCATCACATCTGGTCCATTTCTTGTTCCTCCGTGTGTAACGACTGCTACTCTGGGTTAATCATCATTCTCCTCAGCTACTATCATCTGTAGGTTCTATTTCTGGTTCTGATTTTGATTATGATTCCCTCTTTCCTTCCATTTCTCTATCAGTTGAGGACAATGTTTTTTCACATGGTCCAATGCTCTGCAATACGTGCATGTCATGCAAGGATTCAAGAAGTCTCTTTCTAAACGCCTTGGTTGATTGCAATTATAACAAATGATTGGTCCTCTTCTTCCTCTACCAAATCCATCTCATCCTTGAACTCTATCGAATCCTCCTTGTCCACCTTGATTAAATCCTCTTGTAGTATTGTATTGTGGAACCCATCCTTCGGATGTGAAATTTTCTTCTTGGATTTTGTAAGAATCTGAGGTGCAATCTCTCCTTAAGTCGAATGCGGGACAATCTTTCTCATCGTGTCCTACAGATTTGCAAAAATTACAGAAAAAATTCCTGAGCGTACTTTGGTACTTCTGCAATAATGGAAAAGTAGTCGGATGATTTCCCCATGTATTTCATATTTCATAATATCCTACTTCTCCTGCAATGGGTTTGGTGCTCCTATAGCCATATATTGCACAAATGTTGGACATTATTCCTTACTATGGCCTTCTGTCTTACATGTAATACACCAAAATTGTTCATGATTTTCCTTTTCCTTCATTATTTCTGACAATTGAATCCTCAACAAAACCAACTGTGACTGTACCTGTGGAATACCTGCACCATCTTCTAAGAGAGATTCTTCTAATTTCATCACATTTTCTAATTCTTCTAGTTGCGACGTGACCTATTGTTGTGTCAATGGACAACGAATATGCAACAACAGACCTACAATAAATTATTCTTGATGTTGTTTGTTAGAAATATGAAATGTTAATCTACCCATCACATCTTTAAATCTTTGATCGTAGTCCCAAACTATCTCATTTTGTACTTGCTTAATTTCCTTCAATTTTGTGATATATTGTGGCTTAGATTTTGAATTCCGAAATTCCTTTAACAAAGCTTGTCCAATCTATGTCAGTGTCCTTGACTGTCCTGTTGGTGTACTAGTCTATTAATTCATGTACCATAGTAGTGCACGACCTATGAACATCATGGTTAACTACACAATCTTCATTTACTCGTCCTGGACATTTTTCACAATCCATATTGTGTCACATACAAACAAATGTTGCTCCCGTTCCTCCGACCTTGCTCCCTGGAATTCAAGAATTCTTAATGTATGATATATTCCTTCCATTGTATTATGTGCAGAACTTACCTTTGATGATGTTGACTGAATCTAGTTTACTGCACTACTTCCACTATTCCGACTCTGTTTTGACTTCCTCCACTAACTATAATTTCTCTCGACAAAGTCTTGGTTTTTGTTTCAGATCTAGGAAACACATAGGGTCGTGGGTTCAAAACATATTTCGATCTAATATGGGATTCCTTATTCTACTGGATTTTACTAAGGATCCCTTTCTTTATCTTTTCTTTCTTTGTATGGCTTGATCTAAAGTACTACACATGGGTCTCTTTTCTCAAACACTTTGTGCTTCTCTTCTCTCTCAACCAAAATCTCCTTCTTACTATACCTAAACCTTTTCCCACAACACAATACTTTAATATCTTCGTCTGAGTCAGTGTCTTCCTCTCTCGGTATCCTTAGTCCATCCATTCCTCATTCATCCTTTTCATATCTTTCCATTATCATACCATCCTATGGTCATCCCCTGGTCCCCTTATGTGCACAAATGCGCCTAACAAATAGAATTCATCTTCATAACATTCTTGTCACACAAAAACATATTTATCTAGGTAGACAATGCGTTCATACATATTCCATGTAGACCCTTGAAAACGTCCCTCTCTACGACACTATAAGACTGGGAAAAATCTATTTCAAACTCTGTAATGTAACCCCTCAGTATACTATTCAACCAAAAATCAACTACGCGAGAAAATTTATTACTTAGTGTATTCAAATGTATGATCAATTCATGGGTCCAGTTTCTTAGAGCCTATTGGCACATGGGGCAGACCTAGGGTTCAACGCTACAACAACACACCAACAAAGACCTAATATGATCAATTCATGGGTCCAGTTTCTTAGAGCCTGTTGGCACAGGGGCAGACCTAGGGTTCAACGCTACAACAACACACCAACAAAGACCTAACTACCAAACCTTTTAGCAACACCTACGAAGTAGATGAAGTCTCACTCGAGGTAGAGGCAGGGGTGGTTGCAAGACTCAGGTGTCTGCACCCTTAGCTGGGACATAGATCTATGATTATAACACTTAATAAAACTCTTAGCACCATCAGTTCCTCGATATGCAATCACTATTCACTTCACTGATAAAACAAAGCTTCACAACATTCCCACTAATCTATAGTATTTAAGCACTTAGCATATAAATGGATCAAAATGAGCATATCAAGAACTAAGCATGACTATCTTGATCATATCTAATATTCTCACATATCATAAGCACAAAGAAGAAGTAGATCTATCTAAACATATCAAAGAACTTAGCAAATAACATGTGAACACATCAAGACAAAGCACAAAGCACATAACATAGTGTTTACATGGCTCACCCCCACCATGGGGCTACGTCCACCAACTCTTATTTTTTATTGTATTCAGTCAATTGATTACAAGCACAAAGCCTTCAAAATCCTTACTCTGCATAGGACAGAATATCTGCGCAACCCAGTAGATCCTTCTTCAATGTGTTACAACACTAATCCATCCACAATCTGCTACAAGGACCTATGCTTAGCTCTACAAGTCTCTTACAGTCATGCACAAATCACTTACAAACTCTACTCGCACTTAGCATACATTCACATCACATAGATGCACTATTCTCCTCCTTCTTACATTGCCTATCCTTCTATTTATACATACAAAATAGTCCTAAACATGGGTAAACCCATGGGCTGACATCCCATTCCTGTTACATATTCCCAAAAACCTAAAAAGGGGCCCAAAAGGGGGCTGAGATCCTGCGATCTCCGCTTCATCCTGCACTCCTCCTTCGACAGGTTGTCGAAGTCCAAAAATAGGTCAACACGACCAAGAAACTCCCAAAACTTGGTCAAGTGACAACATGCCCCCAACACTCACCTATGACTCATCCGGAGTCACTCTGGTCTGAGAAATTCTGCCTTGAACGCCTCGAGTTGTTTCGACTTGTTGCTTTGTTGTGGCCTCTTATTCGACAAACTCCTGGATTACTGTGTCGTTCAATGGTGACAACCTATTCTAACTCTGCTCCTCATCTCTCTACCTCTGTAAACAAATGTCATGCCTTATCTTGCACAAGTTGAAGTCATTGAGTGACTTCCATCACTTTTCTTTGAAGCATATGGATCTACTGCTGAGCTATGCGTTGTTCTTGAGACCTCTTCATTCTTTCTACAATCGACAGGGACTTCAGCTGCACCTGTAGTGTATCTACGTGTTGCTTCACTTCATGGATCTGTGACTCTAGTTTCTTTAACTCTGGGTTCTCAATGAGGTTTTCATATGTTTGGGAACTGCGGTTACTCAACTACTTTCATTCCAATGCAAGAGCTTTTAATCTATCAACTGCGTTGCGGGTAGTTGCTTCTCGCTGGTCCCTTACGTCTTGTGGGGTCTCAAGTACAGTGTGTAATTCTAGATCTGTGATGCGTTGTTGGAGTTGTTGGATCACTTCTTCGAGGTGTGCCACCTTCTGTGGAACTCTCTCTTCGGCATTTACTTCAACAACTGTCACAGATCGAAGTGCTTTGTTGACCATTTCCTTAACTTTGAGTTGCTCTACAAGCAACTGTTCCTTTTCTTATGAAGCTAAGATTTTTCTTCATCGGATTTTACTTGGAGAGAAAGCTTCTCTCGTTCTGCAGTACTGCATTGATATTCAAGGACTCCTTGTACTTGTGCTAAATCCTGGTGGCTTGTGATGTCTCCTCCTGTTCGCGTCGAAGGCGAGCTTCGACTGTATCAACAATCCGGTGGAGTTGAGCTGGCTCATATCCCAGTTCTGGTGTTTCCGATGGTAGAGGCGCAGTGTAAACTATGTGGTTGGACTGTATTTCCTGTTGCACTCCTTGAAGTTCAACTAATCAGGGGATCAAATTTTGCTCAATTTTCAAAGTGCTCGGAATAAGACGAAAACAGTGCCATTGCGTCTGTCTCGTCTTCCTGATTTCGGCGATATATTTACTTTTGCAAATAGAGTTCGTATGGAGGAGATATCGCGATCTGTCCACCAGGCCAAACAGGCAAAAAATTGGGATGTTGACTGTACCTGTCCGTACAGTCCATACATCCACGTGGAGGGTCGTACCATCATGATGATGTGGCAGAGGTGGTGCATTGGTATTGGTTGTGGTTGTATAATCGGGTGTTGACACGTGTCAATGGTAGCCAATAATGAATGAACATGTGGCCCAACCCATTGGCACCACGTGTCCCTATACGACTGGTTCATATGGTTGTATGTATATATAAAATGACATGGGGAGTCCACGGGGTTCGACCCCCAGACCTCCCCCACTATATAAGCTTTAATGCAACTACGCTAGCCAATATTCCCGCCAATGTTCCTTGTGTATGAAGTGGGTGGGCTTATACTTAAGTTTGGTTGTAAGCCTTGTTTGAAAAGGGGGTGGACCAGGGCCTAAGCCCCGACCCATGGTTTCATAACATAACACATATAACCATGTGTTAATACTACCACGCGCAAAACCACATATTATAACCATTGTATATATATTACTCCGTATATATGTTGTTTTTTGTATTAACATATGTGTTGTAACCAACGGTTAAACGCGGGTTTGTAACACATAGTTTTATTATATAACCAATGGTTAATGCACGCGGGAGTTGCTACAGCTTGAACGGTTGAATCACTCATTTGCCAAACGTGCGGTCATATGGCCATGTGCCCGAGTGCCGAGACGGTTAGGGGCTGGAGGCGCCCTAACCATTCTACGGTTTGTACCAGTGTGTGGTTGCGTACAGGACTTGGTTTTTCCACTTTAAAGAGCGTGTGTGCTAGGTTTGAAGCACAAGGGTGCGAATTGTAGAACCAGAGACAGCAAGTTGGAGAAGGAGACTTCAAGGAAGCATATCTTTCTCATTTTTTGACCATTTCAGGTGTCTAAAGAGCCCAGACAGGGGTTTTGGGACGTTGCGGAGCCATTGGAGCAGTCGGTTTGTCATTTTGAAAATTGTAAGGCATTTTTTTGAGCACTTTGAGCAATTTAATAATAATGATCCATTGGAAGCTGGACCAGGAGATGTAGCCCGGAGTGGGGTGAACTCCTTTATCAAGTTGTTGTGTTTATGTGCTGATGTTCAATGTTTTATGCTGCTGTCTATGTGTATTTTTACATAAGTAATCCTTTATTATGTGTTGCAAATTGATCCGGTTGCTTTAAAACACATAACATTTCACTTGCAATAATTATTCAAGTTTTTCAAGTCTTCTTCATTTTTAGATCATCAACCTTGATCCAATTGAATACCTCCTCCTTCTTAGCTTCTTGTTTCTCTACCATCTCCAACGAAGCATCGTTCAGTGATGCGACGATGAAGTCGAAGTCATCTGAGGTGAGGGTGGTCTTAAATTTTGTCCTGGTTTCTTTTGATTTCTTCCTTGAAGAAGGTTTCGAAGGGGAAAACTTCCTTTTCTTCGAGGGGTCCTCCTTGTCTCTAGGCAGTGTAACCTCACCTTTCTTTTGTTCAACTTCTGCACCATCTATCTCTTTTCCATCACCTCCTTGCTCAGGTGAGATAGAAACAGTCTTCGCTGAGGTACTACTTACATCTTGAGCTTCTTCATTTTTCGTGGTCTTTCTCGGTCCAAGTGTGTCGTGCACTACTTGTGGACTATCAATATCAGATAGCTCTGCAAGGTGTGCTAGGATGAGGAGGTCCGCCAACCATTCCTTAGTAATCTCTTCTAGGTCTTCCTCTGTCAACTTGTAGTATGACTACAATTGTTTTTTATGCTCATCAGTGTGCGTTGTGATACAGATGAAATGGTGGTCTGCGTTGAATTTCATCAAGGGCCTGAACCTATGGAGAGTGTTTAGGGTTATACGAGGCTCAAACTAGATGGCTATCTTCAGCTAGTTGTAATAAGTGTGGAATATGACATTTGATTTCCATTGCTTGTTCATGTCACTGGAGTACCACAGTGTACTAAACTTCACGACCAGAGGTTCAAAGGGCTCGATGTCCGGGAAGGTCGCACCTTTCAGCATCTCCCATGCGATAAAAGAAATCAAGATGAGAATCCAACTGAATTGGAACTCATATCCTTGCTCCTACACTTCCCTGCAGTCCAGTTCTAACTGTTTTACGAGGTACTTCGCCCAATTCATTTGTAGGCCCTCCAAGCACTTTCCTGAGAGGTCGACTACAAATCCAGTCACTTGGGTGGGTTAGTTCTTTCGAACTAACTTTCTTGCAATCAATTGATAGGCTAGGTGCACTGCACCACTATGGATAGAGGCTACCTTGTAGCTCTGTGTTCCTTTCTCGACATCTCCATAGGTGTCTTTAATCTTCTGCGCAAGAGCGCGATCCATGGTTTTCCCGAGATAGAAATCATGTGGGTTAGGGCCTTGCATGCTTAGCCCTGTGATCCAATTGATCAACGTCAGATCCAATGTGATGTGACGGTTCAACCACAAATATCCCCCATGGTAGAAGGACAACAACAACTTGATGCATGTATTCACTTCTTGGTGCCTACCGAAGTGAGGAATCTTCATTAAATTGAGCAGTGTGGACTGTGTGAGGTTCATGGTCCATGACTGGGGAACGATCTTCGAGTTCTTTCCCTTGGTTCTGGTTAGGTACTTGTGCAGGGCGATCATGTTTTGTACCTTCTTTTCACCGAGGTTGAAGTCACTAAAATTCAATGATGCGATCTTATCTTGGTAAGTGTGCACTGCGCATATCCCTTTCGGGAGGTACGTAGTGACCAAAGCGTACTCAAACTCCTTAGGCACACTATCATGATTTATCACATCACTCAGAGGGGGTAGATAGGTGGGTAATATACTCGGGATTAACTTAGCATTCGTGAGAACATCCTTATGCTTAGTTCTCTTTTCATCTACTAGCCAGGATGGACTAGCTTGAGAAATGGATGGAGAGGCCGAAATTCCTCTCGTCGAAGATGCTTGTACACCTGTAGACACTCCTCTCTCCAACATGAATCTTTCAGTCATTAAGTCGAGCAGAACTTCCGTTACTTATTCTTCAACCGTTGTGAGCTCGTTGGATGTACGCGCTCGGGATTAAAATTATCGGGGTCATGATGATCTTAGATACGACACTAGAAAAAAAAAATAGTGCAATGATCACTGTATATAATTCACTTAGTCTGCGGGCTTCAAAATCTTAGTTAGTAAAAGTGTTTTCTGTGCATGGTGCAACGGGATAAGTAGGAAACTCAACAATGGTTCACTTGCAACAGTTATGAGCCTCCATTAACTCTTGTTCGATCCATTATGGTTTGGTCTAATGGTCTAATGATGGACCTTATTGACTTTCTGCCTGTTTGGAGCGTCGATCGAATAGTTATAATATCCCCAATGGATATATTGATTTTCCATGGCGAAGTGCCATGTGTTGTTATTCTAATATCCTGGCGAAGCTCCAATTCTGCAAATTTTCTGTCTGCGAAGTTCCTTCTGGAACCTTCTGCAACTTAGCTCTCTTCTTCGTCTCGGTAGTTTGTTTTCCATTCTGATTCTTATCTTATGTGGTTTTAGTTATTATGCGTTGTTGAGATTCTCTCCTAGGAATCAGGGGTAACACCTTTTCTTTATCCAAGATAGGTACTTCAGTCTCTTGGAAGTCTTCTAATGTTCTTGCAGCTTCAACATCTGGGTTTCTAGTGTTAAATAGCTTCAATCTGTTCTCTTGTTCTTCAATCAATTGTGCGATCTTTCTGGTCATGAAATATTTTAACTCTTGTTTCTTCTTCTCCAAGACTTCTTCTTCTTTATTTCATCTGGCTTGATCTCTATCAATCCAAGGTTTTCCTATTAACACAGTAAACAGGGCGCGGTCTTCAAAAAATATAATAATCTCAACATCTTCCTCTGTCGAAGTTTCATTGACGGTCATAGGTATTTGAGTGAGCCTTCGACACAGGTTTACCGATTTTCCTATGAATAACCCTAGTCCTCCTAATGAAGGAATCATAACAGGCCTTCCTATAGCTTCCCAAGTTCTCTCTGTCATGATATTCACCTGTGTTTCCTCATCTAGAACACAGTCAATGTCGAAGTCTCCTATTCTTTATTTGATGCATTATTTTCCTTTGAATATCTCTGATAATCTAACATGTCGGTGGTCATTCAAGGTTTCTCTCATTTGTAGAAATATTTTCTCTGATTCTTCCTGGGGTTCTACTATAGCCTCTAGAGATGCCTTAGGGTTTTCTTGATTCAGATTCATTCCTTCAAGCTTAGCAATGATTCTGGGGAAATCCAACACTTCATGGTCCATAGCTTTGCAACAAAGACAACTAGGTCTTCTCCCAGTGCATTCTTTAGCAATATGTCTCGGTTTTCTGCAACTGTAACAGAGGGTTAATCCTCTCTTTATTTTAAATGATCCCCAACCTCTTCTGTACTGCGCACCAGGATCATAGGAGCTAACCTACAATAAATTCTTTATTGGATCCTGCATCCATTCATTAGTCCAAACATTCTTTCTATGCATAGGTATAACATATCTTTCACTATTCTTGTCAGATCTATTAATATCAAATCTTCTTTCATCTATCAATACTGTAGTTTTCAAACTAGGACAAATTTTATTAAACATACCTAGATCCATACTATAGAAACAAAAAATTCCACTTATCTTACTTCTACAGAGCTCAAAGCATTCAAATCTAATTTTTTTTTACTATCTTTACCTTTATTAGAGCACAGATTTTGCAGATCTTACCTCTTTTAATAAAAAAAATCTCACTTTTACCTTTCTTAGAGCACAAAGCTTTCATATCTTGCTTATTTCATTCATATCTGACCTCTTTTCTTTAGTTCGAGCTTCTTTATTTTAGCAGAGAGCTTTATAAGTCAAGTAGAATACTACCCACTAGGGCACAGATATACACATAAAGCTTTCACAATCCCAGGTCGAATATTTGCAAAAAGCTTCTTCTTCCTCTGTTCTCAGCAATCACAGTTTTAGGTCCCGGCAATGGAACCATTTGTTGGCACAGGGGTAGACCCAGGTTTCAATGTTACAACAACGCACCAACCAAACCCTAACTACCGACCCTTTTAGAAACACCTGTGAAACAGATGAAATCTTACCCGAGGTAGAGGTAGGTGTGGTTGCAAGACTCAAGTGTCTGGAACCTTAGTTGGGACACAGATCTGTGATTATAACACTTAATAAATCTCTTAGAACCATCAGTCCCTCGATATGAAATCACTATTCACTTCACTGATAAAACAAAGCTTCGCAACATTCACACTAATCTACAGTATTTAAGCACTTATCATATAAATGGATCAGAATGAGCATATCAAGCACTAAGCATGACTATCTTGATCAGATATAATATTCTCACATATAATAAGCACAAAGAAGAAGTAGATCTATCTAAACATATCAAAGCACTTAGTGAATAATATGTGAACACATCAAGACAAAGCACAAAGGACATAAAACAGTGTTTACGTGGTTCACCCCCACCCCGGGTCTACATCCACCAACTCTTCTTCTTTATTGTCTTTAGTCAATCAATTACAAGCACGAATCCTTCAAAACCCTTACTCCACATAGGACATAAGATATGCACATCCCGTTAGATCCTTATTCCTTGCATTACAACACTAATCCCTCCATAATATGCTATGAGGACTTTCCCTTAGCTCTGCAAGCCTCTTACAGTCATGCACAAAGAACTTATAGAATCTACTCGCACTTAGCATACATTCACATCACATAGATGCATTATTATCCTCCTTCTTACAATGTCTATCCTTCTATTTATACATACAAAATAGGCCTAAACATGGGTAAACCCATGGGCCGACATCCCATTCCTGTTACATATTCCCAAAAACCCAAAAAGGGGCCCAAAAGGGGGGCAAGATCCCATGATCTTCGCTTCGTCCTGCGCTCCTCCTTCGACAGGATGTTGAAGTCCCAAAATAGGTCAACATGACCAAGAAACTCCCAAAAATCGGTCAAGGGCCAATAGAGCCTCAACTCTATATCTCAAAACATTTTCCACTAGCCTTTCTAACCATTCAATCAAAATTATCATAATTTCACCAAACAATATTTCATGGAGATCTGTGAAAACACACTTTTCCAATCATTGTTCGTAGTTGAGCCATGGATTCCTATTATGTTCTTTGGAAAATTCTTGTTGCTTCCCCTTTATCCATTTGATGATCTCCTCCTTATTCAGCCTCCAAAACATTCCCCTTAGTTACAGTTCTCGGTCCCAGGAACAGAACCATTTGTTGGCATGCAATGGGAAGACCTGGGTTAATCATCAATATACCAAAAAAACCCTTAGACACAAGGCCATTTGGCATCACTTGCAGAGCAAGTGAAGTCTCAATAGAGGCCTCTAGAGGGGCTACAGGAACCAAGGGTCTACAATGATCAATGGAAGTAAGGCATTCAACATGTTTTTACTAACTATCTACTCATGTGCACATTTTCCATTAGTTAATAGTTACTTATCATGCAACATACCATGTGTGCGACATTCCTTTACTTGATATTCATTCATTTACCATTGCAAAACATTATAACATCATATATGAATGACACATTCAACATACTTAATCATTTATCATCATTGCACAATAGCAGTAAAAATCATAACAAGCAAACAAAACACATCAGGACATAAGGGTTTAATGTGGTTCACCCAACTTGGGCTACGTCCACAATGAATAGTTTATTATATTATTCATTTATAATATTATTACAAATGCACACTACGCTACAAAATATGCAACAACAACATTACCCAAACCTACCTAGTCATTCTGCTGCAGTGCGAGTCTCACTCCGCAGTCATAAGTCAAAACTTCTTCCTTAACTGTCGAACTCAAAATAACTTCACATATTTCCAACCCTCTGAACTTTGAAACCTCTCTTCCCAAAAACCCTTTACATATTTATAAATCAAAATAGGTCTAAGCCCATTACAATGTGGAAAAAATGTCCTAAAATCCCAACTACTTTCCACCTTTTGCGTGCCTCTCCATCACACTTCATTCTATCACACTTTGTTACTCCTTAAATTTTGCTCTTGTCATGCACTCTAGTCCATCTTATAACTACCTTTTATTATTTGACTTATTCTGGAAAAAATCCCAAAACTTATCCAAAATGCCTATCCAACATTTACCAAGCGATTTTATTGGTTTGTTGGTAAAGTTGTTTCATCTATAGCCTGGAGGTCCAAGGTTCGATCCCAATTGACCACTCCTTTTCCAATTTAAAATAGAACCTTCTTAGCTAGTCATATGCTTCCATGTGGAAGACTCTGATTGTTCCACATCATGACGATGCCACGTCACCAATCACGCCACTTTCCAACTAGACTACCAAGTCTCCTACCAACTCAGATGTCGTGTAACCTGGCAGCTCAGATGACACATCATGCCTCTACCACGTATCCACTAATCAACCTTGTTGTAGGAAAATCTCCCTAAGTCAGGTAGATTGCCCCAAAGAGCTTGACCTTAACTCTAAGACAGAAAATTCTTAACGTGGACACTAACTTCCTTTCAAATCTATACAAACTAACACATGAGAAGGAAGGAGAACAAAAGTACCTCTTTATCAACGTTTGTCCCTTCACGCTCCGAGTTGATCTCTAATCCTTTGCTCCTCGTTGATTCCTGTAGACAAACAAGATACGACCACTTCCTACTCTATTGATAATAGCTTGAAAACAGATCTATCTATCAATGATAAGTTCATGTAACATCAGACACAAACTAGAAAGAAACAGGCCAAGCATGTCATATTAATGAGACTAATGACAGTGGTACTTACAATCATAGATGCGAATGCGACAGCTTCGTCAAGTCCCCTTCGTCTAACCCTTACTCGAAACATCCACAACTTGGATAACAGCAGCTTCACTGATCACTCTCCTTTGGCTGACTATGTGTTTCCTATGAGATCATAGGTTTCATGCTAGCAATTCTTCCTCCAATCAGCTCCAGAACCACTTATGAGATCATAAGTTTGGTGTGATTCTCCCTTTTTCCAATCATAGAGCTTGCTTATATAGGTTAAGAGGAGGTTAAACTCTTGAGTTATCTTTAGAACAAGTTGAGGAACCTCCTCCTTAGATCAGGGATCTCCTGATGAAACCAAGAATTTGAATGAAACTGCCTTTTAATCTTGAAAGATCCTCCCCTTATTCTCCTCAACAGGCCAACTATTGCCTCATATTAGGCAGCGCTCCTGCAAAAGGGGTATTAGAGCGTTGTAGCGCTCCCTGAGAAGCTTGAGGTAAGCGCCAGCGCTCCAAAGGTGGATAGCGCTCCTTTAGAAGGGTAGGAGAGCGTTATAACACTCCCTGAATCCTTGTAGGGGGGCTCCAGTGCTCCTAAGACTGATATAGGGGAGTGCTCACCCTCAGAACCTTTGTTTCAGAGCTCTCCCTAGGTGTCAAGAGTTCTTTGACTTCAGTTAATCAATCGTTCTTCCCCAAATCAAGTACATGATATGTTTTAAGTGCCTCCTTAGTGTCGTCGGCATGGAAATATGCTTAAACAATGTTTGCGACACTTGTGACCAACTTGCGACACTTGTGAAAGTTGTAAGGAAGATGCGACACTTACGACAATTGAGAGGAACATGCAACACTTATCCAGTTGAGTAATTTTGATGTGTAACAGATTGCCCCCCAAAGTATGAAGTTAAAATATGTGAACTGATAACTGAAATTCTTTGTAGACATTCAAGCAAGGGTATAGACTCAGAGAACCTGATGGAAGCTGCACACAAACATCCAACAAATATCATGACATATTTCAAAACCCAAGGCAGGCATACCTATGCTTGGGTGATCAAGACTTGCAAGATATGGCCGCCATAAAATACACTGCAGATCCATAATTGTATTGATAAAAAGGTATAGCCACGGAGATACAATGTGGATCTATACTCTGATGACTCGGACTGATCGTAGCCACGAAGAATACACAGTGGATCTATGAGATGACAAGACATAGCAACGACCGATACAAAGTGGATCTATGTAACAGTGTATGTGTTCTTTGTCCAATAGAAACTCCTTCGCAACCTGGGAAAAGCATACCAAAGTGGTCACTCGACCTAGGGTTTTCTTACCAATCTCAACACGGTACGATTCCAACCATGTGAATAGATGTCTTGATGTCGAACATGGAAGAAACCACTTGATTACCGGTCAATGATGTAAACCGTTAACAAGCGCGAGGGAGATCACCATTAATGTTAATGATTCCCAAGGTACCCTAGTACATTCCAGCAAATGTGAATAGATGAGATGAGCTCGAACATTCGTGGAATCATCTAATCAGAGGTCAATGATGTAAACCTACTATCGTATGTGAGGAGGCCTGCCATTGAGGCATGCAGGTCCCAAAGTACCAACCGGTTTCTAAGTCTGATTCCCATATAATGTGTTGAAGTCGAAAGGAATAGACTCGTCGAGGGAGGGCCTTGATGTATCCCCCATCAACGACATGAAACGGACATAGAGATGTAATTGGTAGATCAAATGGACATGGACTGACACAGGTTTTGAGGCAAGATATTTGGGATGGTTGACTCTAGAGGTGGATATTTCCCTTGAACACTGAGGCACAACAACAGAAACATGACATGGACCAAACCTTGATGATGCAGTGGATACTATGACTTGCATTGGGTGACCCAAAGGAGTGAAAGAAACTCAAATAATTGGCTCAGTGTAGAGGTTCAGCGGATTATGATGTGTACAAATGAAAAAGTGTCGTGTTCAAGGGAGAATCTAAGAATTGTTGGACAATGTTCTCAAGAGACCGCTTGGCTTGCTCCTTTCAATTTTTTCCCCCATCCAGATAGACAAGTACCTCTTTTTGATTTAATGAGCTCGAGGAGGATAACACATGCTCGATACAACTCACCTTCGGTAAGTTCCTCTTCCTTTTTTTAACGAACTGGAAGAAGTAAGGGTTCGGTCCAATATGGGCCTGTCGATGTGTGTTTTAACGAGTCCAAAGACAGAAAACTCGAAGGTTTTTCGGGATTATAGAGTTTGGAAAAACACTTAAAATAGAACTCTCTCAGTTCCTTTTTCGTACAGTAGTCTAACGAGATCGAAAAAGAGATAAACTATCGCTCGAAAGACTCCCTTTCTGACCTTTTAACGAGTGTGAAAGGAAGAAAGGTCACTCGATGATATTTTCATATTTAGAGAGTCTGAAAAGGGTTTAAAGGAGACTCCAGGGGGGGTTCCTTTTTTGTGTGTTCGTGTATCTGTACAGGTCCGAAAAAGAGATAAAAGTTTACCCAGTTGCATTCTCATGTATGTACGAGCATGAGAAAGAACAAATACTAAGCTCGATATGCTCCCAGCTTGAAATCTAGTGGCTTGACTCTAGAATGACCATCAAAGGCTAGAGACATGCCCCCCAAGCTTCAATTCATTCACTGACTTTGAGGTTGTCACCAATTTCTGTGCTAGATGGAGAAAAAGGATACAGGTGGATGAAATGAAGGTTCAAAAATGAGACCTAACGAAAGACTCGACTCGACATCTACGAGATCTGGAGAAAGACTCAACTTGAAGGGAGAGGTGATTGTTTCATGTTTTAATGAGCTTGACATAGGAAAAGAACTATGCTCAAGGTTCCAAGTTCGATCCCCAGATTGTTGTTTCATTTTTTAATGAGATTTCTACAGAGAAGAAAACTATGCTCAAGACCTCAGTTTCATTTTTTAACGAGCTTGCCACAGAGAAGATAGACTATGCTCATAACCTCTGTTTCATTTTTTAATGAGCTTGCCACAAAGAAGAGAAACTATGCTCGTGACATGCCCCCAGCATGAAAGCTAGTGGCCTTTGTTTCATTTTTTAACGAGCTTGCCACAGAGAAGAGAAACTACGCTCATGACTACTTCTTGATCATGGCTTCCAAGAGGATAATGCTCTGGAAGGACACCATGTCAAGGGACAAAAATCGGTCATGGCTTCCAAGAGATCTTCGTCGGATGGAAGATAATCACTCTGGAAGAAACACATGTTGAGGGTCGCGACAGGGGTAAGGAGATCAGGCTCCAATAACCCTATCGAAGAGATCACCATGTCAACTACCGGATCCAAATCGTCGGAAGTTGAGGTCATGGGAGACAACGCCACATAATTGACATGGGGAAGGAGTGATACTGTCTGTACATAGGAACCACTTAGGGAGATAACCTAGTCGGGGCCGATGAATGAAAGTTGATCAATAGTCACAATTCTTCCATCGTGAGGGAAAGATATCACATGGAAAAGGGTGGATACAATAGCTTTCAGGGCATAGACATAATCCCGCCCAAGGAGTAAAGAGAAATCCAAGGGATCTCGGACTACCATGACATCGATAAAGACAGTTTTCCCTCCCAAAGTTACAGGAAACTGAGGAAGGATCCCTAAAGGTTGACTAGTTCTCATGTTAAAAGCTAACAGATTCTGTGTAACCGGTGCAAGTTGCGGACAACCCAAAGCGTACCAAGCAACAGAAGACAAAATACTAATGGACGCACCTTCATCTATCAACGTTTGAGGAACGTCTCGACCACGAACCTGTACTGTAATCTGGAAAGGAATGTGGGAGGGAAGACGAGGTCTAGCTAGCACACCCCAATCAAAAAGGATGGCTTCAGTACTTGGAGGGGGTTTCGCAGGAGAAGGAGGAATGCCCCCCGACAAGGTAGAGTCTATATTAATGAGAAAAACATGGGCAGTATCAGGTTTACTCTCTAGAAGGAGAGTAGGATCGACCGATGATTGGATTGGATCAACCAATGGTGGACTTGGATAGACCACTTTAGCACTCTTCAGAGGAAGAGTGGGACTGACCGAGGAAGGGACTGGATTAGTCACTTTGACATTCTTCAATGGAGGAATGGGATCGACCGATGGCGAAATTGGATCGACCACTTTAGCACTCTTAGGAGGAAGAGTGGGACTGACCAAGGAAGGGACTGGATCAGTCACTTTAACATTCCTCAATGGAGGAATGGGATCGACCGATGGTGAAACTGGATCGACCACTTTGGCACTCTTCAAAGGAAGAGTGGGACTGATCGAGGAAGGGACTGGATCAGTCACTTTAACATTCCTCAATGGAGGAATGGGATCAACTGATGGTGAAACTGGATCGACCACTTGAGTTTCATTCTCCAAAGGAAGAATGGGGTCAACAGGTGGAAACGGGTCGACTACTTTGGTGGCACTCTCTTGATGAAGAGTGGGGTTGATCGATGACGGAATTGGATCAGCTACTTGGGTTCGTGGTTCAATCAAGGAGGAAACTATATTGACCACCTGATCAACTGGACTAACCGAGGATGGAACCGGATTGACCAGTCCATCAACTAATGATGGGTTGGGGGAAATCTTACGATAACCTTTTGGAAGTTGAAGTTTTTTCAAAAGAGAAGAAGCCTCGTCCATGTGAGGACAAACGTGAGAGTAATTATTACATTTACATAACATGTAAGGGAACTTGACAGTTTTCTTCTTCTTACCAACCTGAACTTCACTAGTTGACGGGGTATCATCGACATGACTGATAAAGGCCAATGACGTGGAGGACCACATTTCTAAGACCTAGATAAGATGGGGGCAATCCCTTAGAAATTGGTCGCCCTTACAAAGGCTGCAAGGGAAGTTGGGTTTTGGATTCTTTATTTTAATATTGTTGACCTCATCAACACTCCCAGTACTATTAACAGTAACTGGTTTCTTAGAGCCAACATCTGATGTTGCTGGGGCCTTTTTCCTTTTCAGGTTCTTCTTCTTCCTCTCTTTCCATTTCTTCTTCTTCTGATCAACCTGGATACTTGCTTTAGAGCTTTCACTAGGCGAAGAAGGAGAAATGGAAGGAGACTTGATGGGCGAAGAAGGCGAAAATTCGACATGAGTTTGATGTGTGGGTGGTGTATTGACATCCAAATTATTAGGTGCAACTAAAACATTGGGAGGATTTGGGATCATTGGAGTGGGGAACAACCAAACTGGTAATCCAATAGTGAGTCCTGGAAGACTCAGTGTGGGAACATATGGAGGACCAAAGTTTCCAAACGAAAGAAAGGTATAAGGTTCCACAGGAGAAGGGGTTCCTCCATTGGTACTCCTAGGATTCGATGCCATTAACACTAACTTGACCTAATGTCCACTAAGTAAAACAAACAACACATGCTATGAATCTAAGAAGCAGTCAATCAAACAAACCTTCCTATGATGAAACCACCAGTTGGTGATGAAATCCAACGTCGCGTGATCAAAAAAGGAAGGGGCGGGGATAGAGCGGGTGGATCAGTTACGTTGGCGACCTGCTTAATGGACTTACACCTTGGTGCGAGATTCCACGCAGTAATTGTGGATTTACCCTCCAAGGAGCCCGAGTGAGTTTGACCAACGTCTGTTCCAGGTACAGTGAGACTTCCCTTCACCGTCACCTTGTGTGAGACCCTAAATATTGTGGCCACTAAGGTTACCACTTCGCAGTCAGCCCCTGGGCGGGAACAGTCGACAGTCCGATCCGAACGTACAGGTAGGGTATCGAGCCCAAAATCAACTAAAAGGCTTCCACGCAGTAATTGTGGATTTACCTTTAAGTGATCCGCATAATATGATCTGACCACCATAATCAATTAAACCACAGAGGGTTAGTCCCCGTAGCTCACTCGAATGCGACCTCGTGCATAACCCCTGTGTGAGAGGGGGATCCCAGGCAGACTTATACGATAATTGGATTTTACTCTCCCTACCGCAAGATACTAAGTTTTTTTGATAGCTTTGGAAAGTTATCCTTTCAACCTATTCCAAAGCCCTACACCTTAAACTAATGTGGGTTTTCTAACAAAGATGTAAAATTCTGATAAATTTTAGCTAAGCGTTGATTTTAATGGCTGTTGTTTACTCAGAGGGTGTACGAAATTGAAACTGATGGAATGATGACTCAATTCCCAAAAATATGCATGAAATATGATAAGCAATCATTTCTTTTCAATGAATATCTATTTAAGGGAAAGAGGAAGAGTCATTTTCGCTATCAAACACTTGATAAGGAATGCCCTCAATCAATTTTGTTCTCTATCAAATCCCAATATGATGCTACAACATTTCAGAAATGAAAACTAATATGCAAACTAATCATTAAGATGCACTCTATCATTTGCACATGAATAATGATTAATTCAAAACAATGCTCGTCTTGCTAATTATCTTTTTGGATGAATGAAAATCAGACCTACACAACCAAGAATCATACAAGCAATACACCCTCTTGTCGTGATCAAAACAAGAGGCGAAAGAAAAGAAAAAATCCAAGAAAAATCAAGAACTTCACACCAAAAGGAATGTTGAAGAACAATGATCTTAACTAAAAATCAAAATGAAGAGATCTGTAGGCCTTTGATGACCTTCACCAGAGTTTTTCGTTCAGTTAAAAAGAGATAAAGACCATGCATGGGTTTCAGACTCCAAATGGTAGAAAAACTCAACAACAATAGTGAAGGAGGCTACAAAATCCAAACAACAAGATGTTTGTTCTTCAAGCAAAAGACAGATGTCAAAGCTGGAAAGAAGAAGGATTGACTCACAAGGTTACCCAGCAAGAGAGGCACAGATGAAAAACCTAGAAAAAATAATTTTGGAAACGTTATTGGCCAAAGGAGGGTTGGCGCTTTGTTTCCAAAGGCAAGGAGCATTATAGGGCTCTGTATAAGGCTATGAGGGAGCGTTGGCGCTCTGTTAACACAAGGACAGGGGCGCCAGGTTCAAAAACTCCCAAAAATGTAAAAAATTCCAAAAATTGCAATTCAATCTCGACAATTAGGCTGAGTATGATGGGTTAGGGAGCCAATCAACTCATGAAACCAATCAAAAGAGGAGTGAACTAGGTCTGAAACAATCAAGGGGTAGAACAAGGTCAATGAGGAGAAATCAAAACAAAAAATTTTGATTTGAGGCTATCTCCCTAGTGGAGTCGCTATTTTCTGTTGTAGGAAAATCTCCCTAACTCAGGTAGATTGCCCCAAAAAGATTGACCTTAACTCTAAGATAGAAAATGCTTAACGTGGACACTTACTTCCTTTCAATTCTATACAAACTAACACATGAGAATGAAGGATAACAGAAGTACCTCTTTATCGACGTTTGTCCCTGCACGCTCCGAGTTGAGCTCCAATCCTTTGCTCCTCGCTGAGTCCTATAGACAAACGAGATATGACCACTTCCTACTCTATTGATATTAGCTTGAAAACAGATCTATCTATCAATGATAAGTTCATGTAACATCAAACAAAAACTAGAAAGAAACAAGCCAAGCATGTCATATTAATGAGAATAACGACAGCGGTACTTACAATCGTAGATGTGAATGCGACAACTTCGTCAAGTCCCCTTCGTCTAACCCTTGCTCGAAACATCCACAACCTGGATAAAAACAGCTTCACTGATCACTCTCCTTTGGCTGACTATGTGTTTCCTATGAGATCATAGGTTTCATGCTAGCAATTCTTCCTCCAATCAGCTCCAAAACCACTTATGAGATCATAAGTTTGGTGTGATTCTCCCTTTTTCCAATCATAGAGCTTGCTTATATAGGTTAAGATGAGGTTAACCTCTTGAGTTATCTTTAGAACAAGTTGAGGAACCTCCTCCTTAGATCAGGGATCTCCTGATGAAACCAAGAATTCAAATGCAACTGCCTTCTAATCTTGAAAGATCCTCCCCTTATTCTCCTCAACGGGCCAACTACTACCTCAGATTAGGCAACGCTCCTACAAAAGGGGTATCATAGCGTTGTAGCGCTCCCTGAGAAGCTTGACGGAAGCGCCAGTGCTCCAAAGGTGGATAACTCTCCTTCAGAAGGGTAGGAGAGCATTATAAAGCTCCCTGAAGCCTTGTAGGGGGGCGCCAGCGCTCCTAAGACTGATATAGGGGAGCGCTCACCCTCAGAACCTTTGTTTCAGAGCTCTCCTCAGGTGTCAAGAGTTCTTTGACTTCAGTTAATCAATATTTCTTCCCCAAATCAAGTACATGAGATGTTTTAAGTGCCTCCTTAGTGTCTTCGGCATGGCAATATGCTTAAACAACATTTGCGACACTTGTGACCAACTTGCGACACTTGCGAAAGTTGTAAGGAAGATGCGACACTTACGACAATTGAGAGGAACATGCAACACTTATCCAGTTGAGTAATTTTGATGTGTAACAAACCTGACATGTGTCCTATATGACTACCACATGTCGTTTCATACGACTTCCATGTGTCCTCATGTGGGACTACAACGTGTCACCCCTGTCGTTTTTTTTCCATGTTTGGAAAAAAATTTAGATAGTGATATATTTATCATATGAAGTCTATTTGATCTTGTTCAAGTGGTGTTGGAAATCTCTCATCGGTATTTTCGACATGGTGACCTTTTCATAGAGTTTTGAGACCTTTGAATTTTGAGGTATTATGAATCAATCCTCCCCACTGAGAAGCTTTTGGACCACCAAATAGTTTTCATTCAGACAATAAGTGAGGTTAATTCCTCCCCACTTGACCTATATCTTCCTCCCATACTAAGACCATTTGGTTCATTATAAAAAACTGAATAACAAGGATGAAAGTTGAAATAATGTTGCTAACATAATCAATCATTCTCTTTCTTTCACAACTACTTGCATTCAACGTTTCCACTACTAACCATGCACAACACATCAACAATATTAGTGAACACATAAATGCTAGTGAAAAATAATTAACAACTTTCCTATTCTTTTTAATAGGATCCCTGATAATTGCATACAATGAATCCTCATGTGGAAGCTTTGGAGAATCTTGAAAAAAATCATAGCTAGGAGAAAACTTAGCTATTTCATTGTTACATTCAATATCACACCCTTCAATTGATTTTGTAGACATGAGAGACGCATTCTTGCTTGCATTCACAATCCTTTTTAGTTTTCCTGTAGTTACAAGAGAAATATCACTTTTCATGTGATGGGATCTTACAATATATTAAATTCCATCTTTAATGAGATGGTACATGTTCTCCTCTCTGAAGAAAATGGATTTCCTATCATACAAGTAAGGGCTTCCAAATACAATACCACATATGTCAAGAGGAACCACATCTAGTTCAAACTCATCAACAAATTTTGAAGTGATCACAAATCTAAGTTTACACTTCTTGGTTAGTTGTAAATTTTCATTATCATATACCCAACCAAGAGAATAAGGGTTCTTATGATGTTTTGTTTCCAATCCTAATTTCTTGACAATTGCTTCAGATATGAGACTTACTTGGGAACTAGTACAAAAAAGAGTATCAGTTTTTGTATGCTTAGTTATCACCCTTATATGGAAAAGATCACTTATTATTCTTTCATAATTAGGAGATGGAATTGAAGAGATTGAACTAGCATGATAAGATAATATACCTTGCACTAGTACAAATGTGTTTTTGTTTCATCACCTGAGTCAGACCCCAAATCTTGTTTAATTGTGGCAACAATATTTTGATTTCCTTTTCCTCTAAACCTTTTAGGCCTTAACTCAGGATGCAACATCCAACAATGATATTCATCATGTATGATTTTCTCGAAATGAGAGCACACAAACTTCTCATGTTTTTTCCTTACTATGGCTGCGTGTTTCTCCTTTCCCTTGTTCTTACTACCCTTTTGCTAAATAGGATCCATGGAGGAATCATCATTAAAATCCTTCAAATTGGACTCAATATGCGTAACTTGGACACATACTTCATCAAGATTAGTGGGATTAAATAAAATAATAGTATGACAAATATAGTTATGCAATGCACCAATGTATTTTAGAAGAATTTTTTGAGAATGTAATGGAATATTTAAAGCCACTGCTTTCTTCCTAAACTCTTTAGTAAAAAAATTCACACTTTTCTATTTTCATTGTGTCAAAATTTTCCATTCCATAATTGATTTCTGTGTATATCCGAAAGGATAGAATTATTTATTTAATGAATATGAGAATTCAGACCAAGACGAAAGAATCTTACCATTCTTTTGAACACCTTCTTGAAGTTTACTTTCCCACCAAATCAACGCTATACCTTCAAGTCAAAGAGAGGTCAATTGAATGTTTACATATTCTTCATCAATATGCTAAACATGATAATAAAATTCCATTTTTCTAATACAATTATCTAATATCTCTGCATTAAGCTCACAATTATACATGGGTAAGTCAATTTTTACATCCAACTTCAACAATGACTTCTTTGTAGCAATATTATTATGAGGAGATGGAGACTGAGATAGAGAAGGGGAATGATAAGGAGAGGAAGAAGGAGGAAAAGAAGGAGGAGATTTATTTTGTGAAGGATGATCGTTCTCATTCTTGACTTTACTTGTACCTTCTCCTCTTCACTGTCCTCTTTCATTGTAGAGATCTTCCACCATTTCCTTCATTAAACAAAATGCCCTAAAGAAATCCTCTTCAGAGTTAAAATAATTTTTTTTTCCTTGGTGTGGCCATCTCTCGTCTTTGACTCAATCTCCTTGATCCAATTTTGGGATTATAAGCCTCAAGTTTATCTTCTCCCTTCTAGAGTCTAGACCTAGAAAGAACCCACACTCAAAAAGCACGTTAAACTAGCTTGCTTTCTCTGATACTTGATCCAGATAATTAATTAGCTAATTAATGGTTTGATTTATTTAAAAGTGTGAAAACCAAGATAATTAAAAAAACATAAGGGAATATGAGCATAAATAATAAGCAACAAATAAATAAGAATGACACAAAAAGCTGATAATGAAGTTCACATAACATTGTTGGATGGTGGAAGACCCGAGGTTGAGCCAGCATGCCTCCCCTCTTTGGTATATTCGTTACATATGAATTTAAATGTTGAAGGTTCAACAATGTTTACCAAGTAGTTTCGTTGGTCTGTTGGTAAATTTTTTACATTTGTAGCCCGAAGATCAGGGGTTTGATCCCAACCGACCACCCATTTTCTAGTTTAACATAGAACCTTCTTGGCTAATTGGATCCTGCCACATGGAATCCTATAATTGGTCCATTTCATGATGATACCACATCACCAATCACGTCACTTGTCAACTGGATTGCCACGTATCCTACCAATTTGGATGCCACAAAACTTACCAGCTTGGCTACCACGTCAAGCCTATGCCATGTTTCCATTACTCAACCTAGCTTGTGTCCTATACGACTTCCATGTGTCACTTCGTACAACTACCATGTATCATCCTATGGGATTGCCATGTGTTACATCTGTCCTTTTCTTCCATGTTTGGAAAAAAATTTACATCATGATATCTTTCTCATACAAATTCTGTTTGATCCCATTCAAGAAGTGCTGGAAATATCTCATCAATCTCTTCATCATGGCGACCATTTCACCTAATTTTGAGACCTTTAAATTTTGAGGTATTATGGATCCTCCTGGATGAGGAAGACTATGAGGGAAAAAGAGGTGAAAGGAGGATGTGCTACCTCGAGCATATCAAGGTCGTCACATAAGAAGGGAGGAGTGTCAAAAGACCTATAGAGGAAAACTAGGAAACCAAAAAGTGAGTCAAGGTTAACCAAAGGAAATAGTAGGAATGACCTCCTTAAGGAAGAAAATGGAACAGATATGAGGGGGAACTACTTTGAGAAAGGCATAAGGATTATAGAGGATCATAGGGACTGAAGGAGTAAGAGGAGATTTCAAGGAAATCTTATCAGACATCACCCATCATAGTTAAAGTGTCTTAAATAAAGTTGAGTGCCTAGGTTTTGAGAGATCATACTAATACAACCTATGAAGTAAGAGGGAGTCTTAGGGGAATCTATAGGCACAACACCCCATGCTTAAGAAGGAGGTAGTGCCCCAAAGGTTTCTTATGAAGACTCAGATTTGGGATAAGGCTTGACGCTGGCTTGTTGAGGAAGGATATCTTGTCTCAAATAAGTGTCAATTTGGGATGGTTCATATTGGTTATGGGAAGTTCATTTTTGAGAGGTATTAACCTATATTGAGGGATTTCATGAACCTTGTTGGGAGGATAAAGAGTTATTCCATCAAAGGACATGACATTCATCTAATTTGTGAGTGTTTCACTTATGATACTTGCACCACTTGTATATATTAGGGAAAAGGAAAGCATCTAATTCTGTGTGATTAGTTGTAGGGGAACATGTCTACAGAGAAGGAGAATCAGAGGTCTCACATTGCTTGGGTGGAGACATGCAAGGAATCAAAGGAGGTGGATATTGAGGAAACGATATAGGATTCTCTTGGGAAACCTATTGAGGAGGGAAGGATTGCCTAAGAGAGTCTCTAATATTTGAAATTTTGTTGGGGATTCACTCTTCTAGTTATCACTTGTAGGGCATGAGCTCATCACACCTCCTACATGAGGTGGGAGGTTGTATGTTTGCTTGGATAAGATGATAAGGAGTGGGTGTCATGTTAGGAGGAAGTGGTGAGTATCCTACATGACTAACTTGGTTTATACAATAATAAGGGGGAAGGTTCCCTATTTTATAAGGCTTAGAAGGAATTGTTTTATGAGTGATTGGGAAATTATCAATAAGAATAATAAGGACACACATTTGAGTGATTTGAGAGAGGTTAGACATGTTTTGGGGATATACAAAGGAAATATCAATATATTTATGAGTCAAATATAAGAGGGTACCAACTAATTGATGGTATAAAGTGGCATCGACCTTGGGAGTACTGCAGGTGGTAGAAAGTTTGACTCCAGATTGGAAGGGAGAAGGGGTTGGTTTAGAATATTACATGTGAAATTAGAAAAGAAGGTCACATGCATACTTAGAATAGGAAAGGGAAATAACTTCCTTAGTTTTCAATATTTGGAGGCCAAGTAAATAATGCAAATAACCTAAATCTGTCATTTCAAAGTTATTCTTAAGAATGGATTTCACATAGATTAAAATTTCAGGGTTGCTACTAGTGAGGATAAGGTATTTTACATAAAGAAAAAAGTATTATGAGATGTCTTCCTAATTTATTGGTATATAAATTAGGGTTAGAATGAAATCTATAAAAGTTAATGTCAAGAAGAAAAATTTCCATTTAACATACCAAGCTTGATGACCTTTCTTAAGACCATAGAGAGATTCCTTAAGGTGACAAACAAGAATGGAGTCATTCTGAACATATCCAAGAGGTTGTTCCATGTATATTTCTTCTTGTAAATCCCCATTCAATAAAGTGGATTTAACATCCATTTGATGGACCTCCCATTTATGTGAGGCAACAAGGGATATAACAAGGAAGATGGAATTCATTTTGGCAATGGGGGAAAATGTTTCATTGTAGTAAATTCATTCAATGTGAGAGAATTATTTTGAAACTAACAAGGCCTTATGTCTTTCAACACTCCCATTTGATGCATACTTAGTTCTTTACACCCATTTACATATAACAAGTTTTATTCTTTTCAAAATAGGTACAATATCTCAAGTATCGTTTACCATTAAGGAATAATACTCTTAATTCATTTCTATGTCCCAATTTGGATGTCCTGAAGCTTTTGAAAATGTGTCTGGATCATGAATATCTAAAATTTGAGCCAAAAGAGAGGAGGCCTGCTATAACTATGAACGCCTCCGACTTTCATTTGTAGGATCACTGGAAAGATCACCAAGTGCTTCTCGTGTTGAACAAACCCATATAAGAATTGATGGTGCTAGTGCAGGTTCATTTTCAATCGACTCATTTGAAGTAAGGTGAGCAAGCTGAGGTGTATTTTCATCCTCATTTTCATCATGTGAAGAAGAAATAGAATATGAATAGATGATGGAACAAACATTGAATTAGGATTTCAAGCTAAGATATTTTCATCAAATTTAACATCTCTTTTAATAATTATTTCATTTGAACGAGGTTGAATAATATGGTAACCTTTGACCATGGGGGTCTTCACTCCATGAACTTGTGACATAGCACATGTGTTCTTGGGACATTAAAAAATACCCCTAATTTCACTAGATATTAATAAATACCTCCCAAAATCCTTTTATTGGACCCCCCTCCCAATACATATTTCCACTAAAAAATCCCCATTTTTACTATATACCCATTTTTATACACCCCAATACCTATAACCCCCTCCTACCTCACATCCCCCCCAATATCTACAATATATTGACTTTAATTTTCAAAATTTAAAATCCCCCTTTATGAATGAATGTCATAATATATTGGTAAACAAGGTGAAGCTCCCATGCCTTTGACATATTTAGAATGTCCAACAAAAAATCACTTCTCACTTTTAGGTTGTAATGCTTTCCTTTTTTCATTAGGATTGTCAGCCCATGTTTCACTATCTAATACATGGAAGTGACTTACATATGACTTAGTTTTAGTCCATGGTTCTGCAGGTGTTATATTTTTTAAATCCTTTGTGGGAGTAATATTTACTATGCAATTGGCACAATTGATGATTTTTTCCCATTAATGAAGACTTAATCCTTTAGATTGGATCATACAATTAACCATTTCCTTTAATGTGTGATTCTTTCACTCAACAACACCATTTTGTTGCGGTATATATGAAATAGTATGTTGCATTTGAATGCCCTGTTCCATGCAGTAGGTTGTAAATTTTTTGTTTACATATTCACTGCCATTATCCGTTCTTAACCTTTGTATTTGATGTCTAGATTGTTTTTCTACAAGGGATTTATAGGCCAAAAATATTTCAAAACTTCACTATTAAGTTTTAAGAAATAATCAAAAGTGGATATGGAGATGTCATCAATAAAATTTAATAAGTTCTTACGCCTAGATAAAGAATAAAAAGAAAGAGGATGACACAAATCATTATGATCAAGTTGCAAAGGGGTCGAGGTGTGCCAAGATGTATGTTTGTCAAAACTATACCGATCATGATGTTTGTTTGTAACACAACTGGCACAAACACCATCTTTGCAAGAAACAAGAGGAATATTGGTCACCATATTTTGATTACATAGTTGCTGCAATGAGTGATAGTTTAGATTTACAAACCAATCATGCCAAATTTTACTCAAGTCACCGCTTTGAGCAACAAAATTTGATGGACAAGGTGATGACCCAAAGTTGTCAAATTTGTACAACCTAGTAATATAATCAACAATTCCATTTGTTATATAACATGCTTAGGATATTTTAAGTCTTTGATTACAACTTAATGAGGTAAAAAATCTACGATTTTACCTTCCCCTAAATGAGTGATATGATATACAGATCAGGGGTTGCAGGAAAGACTTGGAACACATAATACATCATTAAAATGACCATTATCTACCTAAATTATTCTAGACCCTCAACACTAAGAGATATATTGTCACCAACAATTATTTGTTTGGTGTTAAATTCATTAAGAGAAGAAAATATGACTTCATTGTTAGGCATATGATAATATTCTCCATAATCAATAAGCCACTCATCAGAAGAAGTAGATTTGCATTGAAGAAGAAACCAAAAGCATAAAGTGCATACCCATGAGAACAAGGATCAATATTGTTGTTATGATTCTTCATTGTTGGTTCTAGGGATTCCATATTTTTAAAACATTTAGACTCTAGATGACCATCTCGCCCACAAATATTGCAATTCATGTTAGTCTTCTTACTTTTTGATTTTGGGCTTTTGTCACTATTGGGAGTAGAAGATGTAAGACTGGGTTTGGGACACTTGTTTTGTTTGTTGTTGTTTATTCAATGATGTTTCTTCTTTGTATGCTTGGTTTTATCATTTTTTTTTGTCACTAAGGATTTTTTGGATGTACTTACAATGTTGATTGCTCCAAGATGCAAGCAAATGTCTGGCTCTCTAATTAGAGAATACAAAAAATACTCAAGAGAGGGTTCTTGAAAAGTATCCCCTAGAGATTCTCTAGTAGCATAAAAGGTAGATACAGACACATTATATGCAACACCAAGCTTAGCAATAATAACATATATGCATCGATCATCCTTCATAGATATTTTACGAATTTCAAGTAAAAGTCTAAGTGTTTTGAACTTAGATAAATAATATTTAATGTAAGGAAAATAATTTGGACTTAAATTCATTATTTGATTTTCAAGGTTGTGTGCTCAAATCATATTGTGTTTACCAAATACAACTTCGAACTTATCCCATACTTCAGCTGGATCATCAATTCCTTGAAGATGAAACTATGAATAAGAAGAGATCGAAATTCCAAATAATTCACATGCTTTGTCATTTTTATTATCCCATTTGGATTTCTTTTCAGCATCAGTGGGGGATTGTTCTTTTCCTAAGGTAATATGGTACAATCCTTTACTTCTTAGTACATCATCCATATGATATTTCCAATAGAAGTAGTTGGTACTAGTAAGAAAAAGATAACTTGGAGAATCCATATTAAAATATTTAGATAATATGGATTCAAAAGGTGAAACTGTATGTTTGGATGGAAAGCTCCTGAAAAAATAGGTTGTTTAAAAAATATTGCACTGAAAACAAAATTTGGATGTGAAAGTTATGTCCTTTAAAAAAGGAATAAACAATAAACAAAGTGTCATGTGGCGGGTAGAAGTTGGCCCACGTGGTGATAGATGCAAAGTGAGATTGACCAAGTAAAAACAATTCCTTTCCTTCTCTAAATTTGCTTATAAGTTCACTTTTAAAAATAAGCTATTTATGGAGTGACCCACTTTTATATAATAAGCGAGGATCACCTTTACAATGAAGTTAATTTAAAAATTAAAGTTGCATGCAAAAATTAACTTAAAAAAGAATACTAATGTTACTTTATAGTATTTCATTTTTATAATTTAAGTAAAATACACTTTACAATAAATTTATGAGATAACTCAAAGTTGCATGAACTTGTTCAAAAAGTAACTTAAAAAAATGAGACTAGAAATCAAGGTCTCTTATTAAATAAAACAACTTTCAACCAAGTGAGTTAATGAAAAAGATATAACAAATTGTATCAAGGACAAAGTTGTTGTTTTTACTCTTTGCCTCAAAGTGCATACTTACCCCAAAAAATCTTTGTTTTTCCTTGAAAAAATGTTAACATGTCTGCACACAAAAACAAACAAATTTTAAAAAAAATTCCCCTAATGTTAAAAATAATAGGGTTAGATCTCAGTTAACTTACCCAAAAAATGCAAATTTTCTCTTTATTTTTAATTTGTTGAACTCACATAAAGCGTAGAGTAAAGAACACATACAAAAAATAAAACACTTTCCATTTTTTTTCTGATTTTGAGATTGCATAGAGAGCATGGAGAAGAGCATACATAGACTGGAAAGAGTAGCAAACTAAGAATAAAAAATAGAAAATTGAAATAGAAACTCTATAAAATATTAAAAAAGGGTGTATTTTTAGTTTATACCTTAAGATTTGACAAAAATGGTTGTATCTTGGACAAACATAAAATATTTCAAGTAAAATGAAAAACATTTCCAATTGAAAGAAACACTCAAGATGTAATGCAATAGTCCGCTTAATCCATAAATTGACATACATAACCTAGAAATATGACAACACAGGTTCAAGATCTCGATCAACAATGGGAGAAAATCTTCAAATCAACTTTGTTACCATGTTCAGAAAATGGGGTATTCCAACACAAGATGTACACCTTCAATAACCACTCACACAACCATATCAAAGATCATAACACCATTGTTTTTACGTGGTTAAAACCCTCTAAGGGGAAAACAATCCATGGCCCCAACAAATATGTCGACTTGAGGCAATATATGAATTCAAATGGAAAATGTTTTACAAGAGAGTTTCTCACAATCGATGATTAGAAAATGACCCTCCATGTTGTTTAAATAGAGATCATGGAGTAATCGGGTGTTAAGCCATGGATCAATATAGCTGTTAAGATTGAGGAGAATATGAACCGTCATATCACTCTTTGTCTAGAACATATCGTGATCATTGAATTACATAAATACAAATGAGTACTAAAGAAACACAGTTTTACCTAATGACAAATTAGACCAAGTTGATCTTAACTAACTCTTAAGTGTCTAAATATCCTAACAAAAGCATAATATTGAACCATGCACACCTCCACTATAAACAAAAACACAATAAAAAGTATACAACTTGCACACACTTCTATCTGCAGCTGGAGAAAGATATTTTCCATTGCCTCTATCCATATCAAGATGAAGTAGAAGTTTGTACCGATCATTTATCTTGATCATCGTGTCTTACATGGAAACATATTAAAAAACTTCATGTGTTGCATCCTTCAAAACTTTGGGATGATGCGATAAGTTTCATATGTCACATTCTTTAAAACTTTGGGATGATGTGATAAGCTTTATGTGTTGCACCCTTTAAAATTTTGGGATGATGCCATAAGTTTTATGGCAACCATATTTTAAAACTTTGGGATGATGTGATAAGTTTTATGTGTCACATCCTTTAAAACTTGAGGATATTTCATACCGTAAACCTTGGCTTGATGTGTCCCTTTGTCAAATTTTGTTTTATTCATACCATAAAGTTTCTTGGAATGATGCACATAGTTTAGAAAACTTTCTCATGTGCACACTTTCTTATGCACACCCCTTTGTCTTATGCATAGTTCACCACCCATTTGTCTTATGTGTACCTCACCAAACCTAGGATGAATTTAGACTTAAGGAACTTTGGGTTAAGGATTTGAACTTATGACCTCTTAAAAGGAAACACACGTTTCTTAACCATTAGACCCACTCTAATACTCAAAGGAAACACTATGAAAAAAATGGTTTAAAGCTGCAAACCATAACTAGAAGATATAACCTAAAACTATGTTTACATCAAACATTTTCTCATTGTCTCACTTTAGTTTCATTTTCTTTTGATAGAGTTAAATCTTTTAAAGAATATTAACATAATTAAAGACATGACATGAGATTTGATAAAAATAAATAAAATCAAAAAAGATACAACACTTCTCTTACATATAAAACTCAATAAAATAATACCAAACTTCACGTTACATATGTAAAAATAAGTATTTATATTCCAAATTCTTTCAATTATTTAAAAAATAAAATATTGTCATGGTTTTCAACACCTCAATAATAACTTTAACCAAACTTTTAAAGAAATTCTTTCGATTATTTAAAAAATAAAATAATGTCATGGTTTTCAACACGTGAGTAATAACTTTAACCAGACAACACCTGAATAATAACTTTAACCAGACATTTAAAGAAATTATGTTCACTTAATGTAAATAGCCTAAATTTGTTGAAGTGCATGAATGCCATGTCTCCATTAATATATTTTTCTTATCCATACAAATATAATCAAGATAGAGATATCTTAGAGAATGACCAGACAGATGGGCTTGTCTTCTCGTAGATACTAAGGAAGCTGAGAAACTGCAACGCTATGCAGTATTCAAAAGGTAATTATAGCAAACCTCCAATATGCCCGTGAAAATAGTTGCATCTTTTGAACAACAAGACGAGAATTCCATGGTGAACAGAATCCGAGGGAAGCCCGATGAATCCAAGAACAGACATTTCCTGGACAGAATCAGCCCCCACATCATTCTCACATCAACTCAGAATCAGCCCCAACTCTCTTTCACAGGAAAAATTCATGAAAATCTACTTGTTTATTATTTTCGGCTTTATCAGTTCTCTGGGACATGGTAAGGTTGCTGGGTGGATTTACACTTAATTGGATTTTACAGGGAGAAAGCAATGCACGCACAATGCATTATCACAGGAAAGTTAAAACTTGCCCACAGAGAAAACTATGGCACATACATCATTAAGACGATAATTCTAATACATACTCAGCTGGCCACATCAACTGGAGAACTATCATTTTTTTCTCTCAATATGCAAGCACGTTGTAGCCTGTCAATGGCAGTGCCTGAACTGCTTTAAGAAACACTAGCAAATAATAAAGTTTTTAGAGTCCACTGAGTGCTATTACTATGCCTTCAATTCTCACCTCCATAACAAACATGCATGCGATAGGTTCTCTAATCTTGATGAAATTTGTTATCACTTCAGAATTTTTTTGCCACAAGTCTCATATTTAATGATGAAAGGGTTATACCTTTGAATAAGATGATAACCTTTGAACATGGGGTCTTACATTATGAATATGTGACATAGTATGTATGTTATTGAGACATTAAACAATACCTCTAATTTCACTAGATATTAATAAATACTTTCTAGATTTTTTTTATTGGATCCCCTTCCCAATACATCTTTCCAATAAAAAAACCTTATTTTTACTACATACTCATTTTTATACACCCCAATACCTATAACCCCAGGGTACCTCGCATCCCCCCAATATTTACAATATATTGATTTTATTTTTCACAATTTTGAAGCCCCTTTTATGAATGAATCTAATAAGATATTAGTCAACAAGGTGAAGCCCCCGTGTCTTTCATGTCTTTAGAACATCCAACAAAAATTCACTTTACTTTTAGGCTATAATGCTTTCCTTTTTTCATCATGAATGTGAGCCCATGCTTCACTATCGAATACATAAAAGTGGCTTACATCCGACTTAATTTTAGTCCATGCTTCTTTCGATGTTAAATTTTTTAAAGCCTTTGTAGGAGTGAGATATACTATGTAATTGGCACAATTGATGCCTTTTTCCCATTAATGACGACTTAATACTTTAGATTGGATCATACAATTAACCATTTCCTTTAATGTGTGATTATTTCTCTTAGCAACACCATTTTGTTGTGTTGTATATGGAATAGTATGTTGCATTTGAATTCTCTGTGCCATGTAATAGGATGTAAATTTTTTGTTTACATATTCACCACTGATCCAGATTTATTTTTGGAAAAAATATGAAGCAGATAAATTACAATGAAATACTCATGAAAATTGCCAAAAACAAGAAATACAACAATACTTGATTTCTATTAATGAAAGAATTGTAAAGAGACTATAAAAACACAGAGTGCAAGACTCGCTAGAATGGTGGTAGCTTTATCTACGAGAAGAGATGTGACGGTTATGCTCATTCGCAAGTAGATAATTACAATGAGGCTCTGAAGGCCTTTTTATGATAAACATGAATGTCAAAACCCTAGACATCCAAAAACCTAACCCTACGAGATGAAACGCCAAAAGTTATGTGGACTATGTTTGGGTAAGTTAGTATATTAACTTCCCCGGGTCATAACTTTTGCATATGATCTCCATTTTATGCACGTGATAGCCTATTGGAAAGGTATTTTCGAGAACTACGCATTACGCCGTTAAAATTGACTTCATTTACAATTTGACTATGGCGAGCCAAAAAAACATTATTTAGGGCCCCAAAATGGCCCTGGAAATAAAACAAGATGTGTTGACATGAAAACATACAAAATAATCCGGTTGTCTTAGGTGGGAGGCCACCAGTATCCACCTATAAGATGTGTAGGGCTTCAAACAACCCCAAAAGTGTAGAACTGAAAAATACAAAGAAGTACAAAAGAACATGTTGCACTAACAACTCAAAAGAGGATCCAGTTGGAATAGGTGTGTGGCCACCAATATCCACTTGGATCAATCCTCCCCCCTTAAGAAGCAATGGTATCCATTGCATTGAGTGCCTAGGGAAGAGGGGAAATCATTTTCTGAATCTGAAGTTTGGTGAGTTGCGTGCCTTGTTGGAGAAGTTGTGCTTCTTGGCTTGTGGAAGATTGTCACAAACCTATTGCTGAATGGGTTGAATCTGTTCCAGCAAACTATTGTCTCTGGGTTGGATGGGGCATTGTGTATGCACCATTGTAGGTGGAGAAATAATATCTGACGTCTCTTTGAATTTTTTTTTTAGTTGGATAGAAGGTGTTGAGGCTGTAGTGGTCTTATGTACATCCTTTGAAGAGACTGTGAAGAGGATGAATTTTGCAGTATTAGAAATTACCTTGCGGTGTTGTTTTGGTGGAGAAGTAGTCAAAACTATCTCTAGTATCCTGTAGATCTGACCTCCTAGAGTAATAATGACACTACGAGGTCTAGACTCATAAACAACATGACACTTCCACATATATGGTTGGCCCAAAACAACATCGTAGACATCAAGAGGGGCAGTATCACACACTACCTCATCCTTGAAGGGATGGATGTCATAGAACAAGTGACACTCCTGGCTGATGTGAAGATATTGTCCTTGGTGAAGCCACCCAATGTTGTATGGTTGTGGGTGTGGTGTTTTTGACAACCCGAATTTTTTGACAACCTTAGTTGAGATGAGTTTCTTCCGGCTTCCATTATCAACAATGAAATGCAATGGGGTCCCCTTCACCCACATCTATGAATGAAAGAGGCGCTCCCCCTATTCAAGATCTATTGGTTCTTCTAGATGAATTGTTGTGGTCACGATAGTAGCAATGGGGGTCAATGATCTATTTGTTTTCAATATTTTTTGGATTGAATTCCTAATCAGGGTTCGGCTCTGTGTCTTTGACCTCGACCACTAATGAATTTTTCAAGCGACATTCATCGGTGTTGTGCCAGGGGATTTTGTGGAAATCACACCACTTCCCAATGTCATTCTTCGCCTTTACTTTACCCTTTTTTTCATGTGTCTCGGACTGGTTGTCTAGAGGTTGTTGGTGAGGGTCGTCTTTATCGTGATTTGGTTGTTGCAGATTTGTAGGCTCGAATTCCCATTTTTTTTGGGGCCTAAGTTTCTGCTCGATTTTGATAACATATCAATAGGCATCTCCCAACGATGAGATGTTTAGGAAATCCATTTATGTTTGGATGTATCTATGCAAATCCCCACGATATTTCAGAACTAGATTCCACTTAGAGTCTTTGATACCCAGCTTAGTGCGCAAGGTATGAAAAGTGTTTGTGAACTCCGTCATTGTTTGGATATTCTCTTTCCATAGTGTTGGATGGGGCATTGTATATGCACCATTGTAGGTGGATAAACAATATCTGACATCTCTTTGACAATTTGTTTTTGCTGGATAGAAGGTGTTGAGGTTGTAGTGGTTGTAGTGGTCTTTTGTACATCCTTTGAAGAGACTATGAAGAGGATGAATTTTTCAATATGAGAAATTACCTTGCGATGTTGTTTTGGTGGAGAAGTAGTTAGAACTATCTCTGGTATCCTGTAGATCTGACCTCCTAGAGTAATAATGGCACTACGAGGTCTATACTCATAAACAACATGACGTTTCCACATATATGGTTGGTCCAAAACAACATCGAAGACATCAAGAGGGGCAGTATCACACACTAGCTCATCCTTGAAGGGATGGATGTCATAGGACAAGTGACACTCCTGGATGACATGAAGATCTTGTCCCTGGTGAAGCCACCCAATGTTGTATGGTTGTGGGTGTGGTGTTGTCGACAACCCGAACTGTTTGACAACCTTAGTTGAGATGCGTTTCTTCTGGCTTCCATTATCAACAGTGAAATGAAATGGGGTTCCCTTCACCCACATCTGTGAATGAAAGAGGCGCTCCCCCTATTCAAGATCTATTGGTTCTTCTAGATTAATTGTTGTGGTCACGATAGTAGCAGTGGGGTTTGCTTCGATGATCTATTTGTTTTCAATATTTTCTTGATCAAATTTCAAATCAGGGTTCATCTCTGTGTCTTTGACCTCGACCACTAATGATTGTTTCAAGCGGCATTCATTGGTGTTGTGCCAGGGGATTTTGTGGAATTCACACCACATCCTAGTGTCATTCTTCGCCTTTACTTTACCATTTTTTTCATGTGTCTTGGATTGGTTGTCTAGAGGTTGTTCATGAGGGTCGTCTTTACCATGCTTTGGTTGTTGAAGATTTGCAGGCCCGAATTCCCATTTGTTCTGGTGCCTAAATTTCTACTCGATTTTGATAGCATATCAATAGGCATCTCCCAACGATGAGATGTTTATGAAATCCATTTATGTTTAGATGTATCTATGTGAATCCCTAGGATATTTCAGAACTAGATTCCACTTAGAGTCTTTGATATCCATCTTAGTGTGCAAGGTATGAAAAACATTTGTGAATTCCTTCATTGTTTGGATCTTCTCTTGACCACATCCACAAAAACATCCCAAGTGGGCTTGGCCCCATATATTCCATATTCCTCCATGGAACTTTTCTCCCAGTAATTTTCCAACCAATGTTTGACATGGAGGAGAGCCTTAAGGAGTGCGAAGGTGATATTTTCCCTGTCAGAAAAATTTTGAACAGAGAAATAACCTTCTAATAGATTCAACCATTTTTCTAGGGCATCCCCATCTATTTGACCTTCAAATATGAGAATATCAAAATTAAATTGTACCTTGAAGGGAGAGGTTCCTCCAAAATGGCCATTTGATAATGATGTGTCTGTTGTTATCGACAGTTATTGAAGGATGTGTGCAAAAATCTCCATCATTTCATCCCTCTGTCATGCGAGAGATTTCTCAAGCAACATGTTAATATAATATTTTTCTCCATTGTCTTTATTTTCTACCACCATCGAGGGTTTCTTGGGCATGCAAGAGTGATTCTCCTCGAGAAAAATAACTTGAGACCCAACTAGATATACTCGGACCTTGTCAGGGACATGCACTGAAAAATGATCAAGAGTAGTTTGCTATGATACCACTGATCCAGATTTATTTTTGGAATGAAATGAAGCAGAGAAATTACAATGAAATACTCATGAAAATTTCCAGAAAAAAAGAAATACAACAATACTTGATTTCTATTAATGAAAGAATTGTAAAGAGACTGTAAAAATACAAAGTTCATGATTCACTAGAATGATGGCATATTTATCTTTGAGGAGAGATGTGAAGGCTACGATAATTCACAAGAAGATGATTAAAAGGAGGCCCTGAAGGCCTTTTTATGATAAACATGAATTCCAAAACCCTAGACATCCAAAAACCTAACCATAGGATATGAAACACCAAAAGTCATGTGGGCCCCGTTTGGTAAGTTGGTACATTAACTTCCTGAGGTCATGACTTTTTCACACGATCTCCGTTTTAGGTGCGTGATAGCCCATTGGAAAGGTATTTTCTAGAATTACACATTATGCCATAAAAATTCAAATCAATCTACAGTTTGACTATGGCGAGCCAAAAAAAATTGTTTAGGGCACCAAAACAACCCTGGAAGTACAACAAGATGTGTTGACATGAAAACATACAAAATAAGCTAGTTGTCTTAGGTGGGAGGCCATCGGTATCCACGTGGAAGATGTCTAGGGATTTAGACAACACCAGAAGTGTAGAACCCACAATTAAAAATAAGTACAGAAGAACGTGTTGCACTAACAACTCACAAGAGGATCCAGTTGGAACAGGTGGATGGCCACCAATATCCACCTAGATCAATCCTCCCCCCTTATGAAGAAATGGTATCCATTGCATTGAGTTCCCAGGGAAAAGGGGAAATCATTTTCTAAATCTAAATTTTGGTGAGTTGCGTGCCTTGTTGGAGAAGTTGTGCTTCTTGGCTTGTGGAAGACTATCACAAACCTGTTGCTGGAGGGGTTGAATATGTTCCACTAACCTGTTGTCTCTGGTTTGGATGGGTCATTGTGTAGGAACCATTGTACGTGGATAAACAATATCTGATGTCTCTTTGGCAATATTTTTTTGTTGGATAGAAGGTGTTGAGGCCGCAGTCATTGTAGTGGTCTGTTATACATCATTTGAACAGACTGTGAAGAGGATGAATTTTGCAGTGTGAGATATTACCTTGGGGTGTTGTTTTGGTGGAGCAGTAGTCGGAACTACCTCTGGTATCCTATATAGATGACCTCCCAGAGTAATAATGACACTACAGTTTCTAGACTCATAGATAACATGACGTTTCCACATATATGGTTGGACCAAAAATCATCACAGACATCAAGAGGGGAAATATCACACACTACCTCATCCTTTAAGGGATGGATGTCATAGGACATGCGACACTCCTGGATGATGCGAAGATCTTGTCCCTAGTGAAGCCACCCAATGTTGTATGGTTGTGGATGTGGTGTTTTCGACAAACCCAACTGTTTGACAATGTTATCTTAGATGAGGTTCTTTTGGCTATCATTATCAATAATGAAATGCAATGGGGTCCCCTTCACCCACATATGTTAATGAAAGAGGCACTCCCCCTCTTTAGGATCTATTGGTTCTTCTAGATCAATTATTGTGGCCATGATAGTAGTAGTGGGGTCTGTGTCGATGATTTGTCTGTTTTCAATATTTTCTAGATCAGATTCTGAATCGGGGTTAGTCTCTGTGTATTTGACCTCAACCACCAATGACTGTTTCAAGCATAATTCATTGGTGTTGTGCCAAGGGATTTCATAAAAGTCACACCACTTCCCAGTGTCAGTCTTCGTCTTTAATTTACCCTTTTTTCCTATGTCTTGGACTGGTTGTATAGAGGTTGTTGTTGAGGGTCGTCTTTATCGTGCTTTGGTTGTTGCAGATTTGCAGGCCCAAATTACCATTTGTTCTGGTGCCTAAATTTCTGATCTATTTTGATAGCATATCGATAGGCATCTCCCAATGATGAGATGTTTAGGAAATCCATTTTGGTTTGGATGTACCTATGTAGATCCCCATAGTATTTTAGATCCAGATGCCACTCAGATTCTTTGATACCCACCTTGGTGCGCAAGGTATGGAAAGTATTTGTGAACTTCGACACAGTTTGGCTCTTCTCTTTCCACAGTGTGGTCCATCTCATGTACGGGTCTTCATAGTTATCTATAAGATAATAATGTTCTTTGACCGCATCCACAAAAAAAATCCCAAGTGGGCTTGGCCCCATATATTCCAGATTCTTCTGTGGAACTTTTCTCCCAGTAAGTTTCCCACCAATATTTGACATGGGGGAGAGCCTTGAGGAGTGTGAAGGTGATATTTTCATTGTCGAAAAAATTTTGAACAGAGAAATAACCTTGTAATATATTTAACCATTTTCTAGGGCATACACATCGATCTGATCTTCAAAATTGGGAATATCAAAATTAACTTGTACCTTGAAGGGAGAGGTTCCTCCAAAATGGTCGCTTGATGAAGATGCACTTGTTTTTATCAGCAGGAATTGGAGAATGTGTGCAAAATTCCCCATCATCTATTCCCTCTGTCGTGTGAGAGCTTGCTCAAACAATAGGTTAATAGAATATTCTTCTTCAACGTATTTCTTTTATATTGCCATTGAGGGTTTCTTGGGCATGTGAGAGTGATTTTCCTCAAAAGAGACAAACTCGATACCCAACTGGATATACTCGGACCTCGTTAGGGACATGCGTTGAAAAATGATTAAGAGAAACTTGCTCTAATACCATTGATCCTGATTTATTTTTGGAATGAAATGAAGCAGATAAATTACAATGAAATACTCATGAAAATTGCCATAAACAGAGAAATACAACAATATTTGATTTCTATTAATGAAATAATTGTAAAGAGACTGTAAATGCAAGATACCAAATATATAAAATATGCAGAACATGAACGAAATGCTAGAAATAACAGAATAACAGTAAAATATCCAGCATAATCTTCACAATACACAGAAATGATATACGAAATAGCAACAGAAATAGCACTTGAACAGAAATAGCACTTGATTCAGATAGCAATGTTCACGGGCCTCTTCGAGGGGGCAACCTCCAATCGAGCAGTGCTAGGTTACAATAATATCCAAGCTAGGGTTCTCATACCCTCGACTCCTATTTATACTAAAAAGAAGCATCTAGAGGAAGATCCTTCTAGAAGCGAAAGCTTCTATTAGGTCTTCTTACATCCGCCTTATTCTATTTTATTGAAAGGTNAGATCCTTCTAGAAGCGGAAGCTTCTATTAGGTCTTCTTACATCCGCCTTATTCTATTTTATTGAAAGGTCTTATTAATATTGACCTTTATTACATCCGAATACATTAATCTACCTATGTGCGGGTTAGGACCTTAACAGTAAATATACATAGTGCAAGACTCACTAGAATGGTGGTAGCTTTATCTCTGAGGAGAGATGTGATGACTACGCTCATTCGCAAGAAAATGATTACAATGAGGCATTGAAGGCCTTTTTATGATAAACATGAATTCCAAAACCCTAGAAATCCAAAAACCTAACCCTAGGAGATGAAACACCAAAATTCGTGTGGGCCCCGTTTGGGTAAGTTAGTACATTAACTTCCTTGGGTCATAACGTTTTCATACAATCTTCATTTTAGGCGTGTGATAACCTGTTGGAAATGTCCTTTCGAGAACTACACATTATGCCATCAAACTTTGACTTTGTCTATAGTTTGATTGTGGTGAGCCAAAAAAAAATTGTTTAGGGCCCCAAAACAGCCCTAGAAGTACAACAAGATGTGTTGACATGAAAACATACAAAATAAGCCAACCGGATTAGGTGGGAGGCCACCAGTATCCACCTGGAAGATGTGTAGGTCATCAAACATCCCCAGAAGTGTAGAACCCACAATTACAAAGAAGTACATAAGAACATGTTGCACTAAAAATTGACAAGAGGATCCAGTTGGAACAGGTGGGTGACCACTAATATCCACTTGGATCAATTATCTATTCTTAACATTTGTAGTTAACATCCAAATTGTTTTTCTACAAAGGCCTTATAGGCCAAAAATATGTCAAAAATTTCACTCTTAATTTTTAAGAAGTAATCTAAAGTGCATATGGAGAAGTCATTAATGAAATTTAAGAAGTTCTTATGCCCAGATAAAGAGGAAGAAGAAAGAGGATGACACAAATCATTATGATCAAGTTGCAAAGGAGTTGAGCATGCCAAGAGGTATGTTTGTGAAAACTATCCCAATGATGTTTTTTGATAACACAACTGGCACAAACACCATCTTTACAAGAAATGAGAGGAAGACTAGTCACCATAATTTGATTGCATAGTTGTTGCAATAAACGATAATTTAGATTACCAAATCATTCATGCCAAATTTTTCTCAAGTCATCACTATGAGCAACAAAAAATGATGGAAAATATGATGACCCAAAGTTGTCAAAATTGAACATCATAGTAATATCATCAACAATTCCAGTTGTTATATAACATGCTTAGGATATTTTAAATATTTGATTACAACTCAATGAGGTAAAAGATGTACAGTTTTACCTTCACATGGATGAGTGATCTGATATATTGATAGAAGGTTGTAGGAAAGACTTGGAACACATAATACATTATTCAAATGATCATTATCTACCTGAACTATTCCAGACCTTCAACACTAAGAGATATATTGTAACCATCAAATATTTGTTTGGTGTTAAATTCATTAAGAGAAGTAAAGATGTTTATCCTTAAGCACATGATAAGATTCTCCATAATCAATAAGCTACTCATTAGAAGAAGCAGATGTTGCATTTAAGAAGAAACTAGAAGCATAAAGTTCATATCCATGGGAAGAAGGATCAATATTGATGTTATGCTTCTTCATTACTACTTCTAAGGATTCCATATTTTTAAAACATTTAGACTCTAGATGACCATCTCGCCCACACAAATTGTAATGCATGCTAGTCTTCTTACTTTTTGATTTTGGGCCTTTGTCACCATTGGGAGTAGAAGATGGAAGAGTAGGTTTGGGATGCTTGTTTTTTTTGTTGTTGTTGTTGTTTCTTCAATGATGTTGCTTCTTTGTATGCTTGGTTTATCTTCTTTTTTTTCCACTAAGGACTTTTTGGATGTACTTACAATGTTGATTGTTCTAAGATGAAAACAAATGTCTTTCTCTCTAATTAGAGAATAAAAAAAATATTCAAGAGAGGGTTCTTGATAAGAATCCCCTGGAGATCCTCTAGTGGCATAAAAGGTAGATACAAACACATAATATGCAAAACCAAGCTGAACAAGAATAACATATATGCATCGGTCATCCTTCATAGATATTTTACAATTTTCAAGTAAAAGTGTAAGTGTTTTGAATTTAGATAAATAATATTCAATGCAAGAAAAATAATTTGGACTTAAATTCATTATTTGATTTTCAATTTGGTGTGATCAAATCACATTTTGTTTACTAAATATGAATTTTAACTTATCCCATACTTCAGTTGGATCATCAATTCCTTGAGGATGAAACTGTAAATCAAAAGAGATCAAAATTCCAATTAATTCACATGCTTTTTCATTTTTATTATCCCACTTGGATTTCTATTCAACATCAGTGGAGGCTTGTTCTTTTCCTAAGTTAATATGGTACAATCCATTACTTCTTAGTACATCATCCATATGATATTTCCAAGAGAAGTATTTGGTACTGGTAAGAAAAAGATCACTTGGAGAAGCCATATTAAAATATTTAGATAATATGGATTCAAAAGATGAAATTGATTATCTGGATGGAAAGCTCTTGAAAAAAATATGTTGTTTAAAAAAACATTGCACTGAAATGGCCTTTAAAAAAAGAATAAAAAATAATCAAAGTGTCATGTGGTAGGTAGAAGTCGGTCCACGTTGTGATAGATGCACAATGAGATTGACCGAGTAAAAAAAATATCATTTCATTCTCTTAATTTTCCTATAAGTTAATTTTTACAAATAAGTTACTTATGGAGTGACCCACTTTTATATAAAAAAATGAGAATCACTTTCACAATGAAGTTAATTTATAAATTGAAGTTGCATGCAAAAATTAACTTAAAACATAATACCAATATTACTTTATATTAATTCATTTTTATAATTTAAGTAAAATACACTTTACAGTAAAGTTATGAGATAACTCAAAGTTGCATGAACTTGTTCAAAAAATAACTTGAAAAAAGGAGACTTGAAATCAAGGTCTCTTATTAAATAAAACAACTTTCAACCAAATGAACTAATGCAAAATATATAACAAATTTGATCAAGGAGGAAGTTTTTTTCAACTCTTTGCTTCAAAGTGCATACTTACCCCCCAAAACCCTTGTTTTTGCCTTCAAAAAAGCTTTAACATGATTGCACACAAAAACAAACAAAATTTTGAATTCTTTTCCTTAATCTTAACAATAATGGGGTTAGATGTCAGTTAGATCTCAGTTAGCTTACCTGAAAAATACAAATTTTCTCTCTGTTTCTGATTTGTTGAACTCGCATAAAGCATAGAGCAAAGATCATATGCAAAAAGAAAACACTTTCCATTCTTTTTTTGATTACAAGATCGCATAGAGGGCATGGAAAAGATCATACACATATCAGAAATAGTAGCTAAACGAGAATAAAAAATAGGAAACCAAAATATTAACTCTATAAAAAATTTAAAAAGGGTGTATTATGAGTTTATACCTCCAGATTTGACAAAAATAGTTGTACCTTGGACAAGCATAAAAATTTTCGAGTAAAACGGAAAACATTTCCAACTGAAAGAAACACTCCAGACGTAATGTAATAGTCTTCTTAGTCCATAAATTGACATAAATAAAAAAACCTAGAAATGTAACAACACGCATTAAAGATCTCGATCAATAATGTGAACAGATTTTCAAATGAGATTTGTTACCATGTTCAGAAAAAATAGGGTATTCCAATAGAGGATGAACACCTTCAATAACCACTCACACAACCAGATCAAATATCATAACACCATTGTTTTTACGTGGTTACAACCCTCTAAGGGGGAAATAATTCATGGCCCCAACCAACATGTCGATTTGAGGCAATATATTAATGCAAAAGGAAAATATTTTACAAGAGATTTTTTTACAATCGATGATTAGAAAATGACCCTCCATGTTGTTTAAATAGAGATCATGGTCTGATCGAGTGTTAAGCCATGGATCAATATAGCTACTAAGATCGAGGAGAATATGAACCATCATATCACTCTACGTCTAGAACATATCGTGACCATCAAATTACATAAATACAAATGAGTACTAAAGAAACACACTTTTACCTAATGACACATTAGACCAAATTGATCTTAACTAACTCCTAAGTGTCTAAATATCCTAACAAAAGAATAATAATGAACCATGCACACCTCCACTATAAACGAAAACACAATGAAGAATATATAACTTGCACACACTTATATCTGCATCTGGAGAAATATATTTTCCATTTCCTCTATCCAAATGTAGATGGAGTAGAAGTTTGTATCGATCATTTATCTTGGTCATCGTGTCTTACATGAAAACATATTAAAAAATCTGCATGTGTTGCATCCTTTAAAACTTTGGGATGATGCGATAAGTTTCACATGTCACATCCTTTAAAACTTTGGGATGATGCGATAAGTTTTATGTGTTGCACCTTTTAAAATCCTGGGATGATGCGACAAGTTTATGGCGACCATATTTCAAAACTTTGGGATGATGTGATAAGTTTTATGTGTCACATCCTTTAAAACTTGAGGATGATGCATATTGTAAACCTTGGCTTAATGTGCCCCTTTGTCAAATTTTGTTTTATTTACACCATAAATTTTTTTGGATTAATGTACCTCTTTGTCAAATTTTGTTTTATTTACACCATAAAGTTTCTTGGAATGATGCACACAGTTTAGAAAACTTTCTTATATGCACACTTTCTTATGCACACCCGTTTGTCTTATGCACAATTCATCACCCATTTATCTTATGTGTACCCTCACCAAACCTTAGATGAATGTGCACTTAAAGAATTTTGGATGAAAATACTTTATCTCTAGTATATCTCACTAAAAAAATAAGATTTGGAAAAACATTCACATAAAAAATGAATTTGTTTTTTGCTACAGTTATTATACTACTTTTTAACTCCTATAAAGAAGAACATTAAAGAAAATTACCATACTTAAATGAAAGATACAAAATATTCTTCTTAATATTATAATTTGTTCACCTTCACATATCATAATTTACCATTGTCATCTCATAAACACAACATAAACACTAAACAAAAAATAACAAGAAAATTAATTATAAAAAGAAACTCCATATATAAACTTTGTAAGAACTATTTATTTATTAATAGTTAAAATAAGCATTATGAAAAAAAAAAAATTTCAAAATTTAATATGGTTGTTTTAAAAAAAAAAACTCTGTACATATAAACTTTGTAAGTATTATTTATTTATTAATAGTTAAAATAAGGATTATGATTTTTTTTTTATTAAAACTATAAATCATAACCATAAGATATAACCTAAAAATAACTATATTTACATCAAACATTGTCTTCACCTTATTTTTCATTTCATTGAGTTAAATCTTTTAAAAAAATATAGACATAATTAAAATAACAACAATGATATGAAATTTAGAAAAAAAAATAAAATTATTTTTCTTTTATTTATTTTTCATTAAATTAAATCTTTTAAAGAATATAAACATAATTAAAATAATAACAATGATATGAGATTTGGAAAAAAAATAAAATTAACTAAAAGAATGCAACACTTCTTTTACCTATAAAACTCAATGGAATAATGACTTACATACTTAAAAATAAGTATTTAAATTTCAAATGATTTCAATTATTTAAAAACAAAAATTAATGTTATGGTTTTCAACGCTTTGAATAATAACATTAACCTGACATTTAAAGAAATTTCGGTTCACTTAATGTGAACAACCTAAATTTGTTGAAGTGCATAAATACCATGTTTCCATCAATATATTTTTCTCATCCATACAAATATGGGTTAATCTAAATGTTGAAATTTTTGAGTTTATATATATATATATATATATGAATTTTAATTGAAATTTGGGCAAAAACTTGTTATAACATCAAATTTGTGCTATTTAATATGTATAAATTTAATGTTTTCAAAAAAATTTAAAATGTTAAATTCATTTATATATGTAAACATGTAATTTACACAATGTAAAATGATATAAAATAGTGATTTTACCAATATCTATTTAATCAAATTTCTAAAAAAAAATTCAAAAAATAAAATATTTAAACAACACCCTATACAAAAACCTAAAATACAATTTTTGAACAACCAAACGAGAATTCCATAATGAAGGAGCTCCTATGAATCCAACAACACACATTTCCTGTCAGAATCAGCGCCCACATCATTCTCACATCAACCCAGCCGTATCGTCTGCGTGTACACATTGAAATTGTGGATGAATGAGTCCGCATCTGTTTCGAACAGGAACCACCCTTTACATGATTGAACAAGAATTCCCTTTCACAGGAAAAATTCATGAATGCCTACTTGTTTATTATTTTCGGCTTTATCAGTTCTCTGGGACATGGTAAGGTTGCTGGGTGGAATTACACTTAATTGGATTTTACAGGGAGAAAGCAATGCACGCACAATGTGTTATCACGGGAAAGTTAAAACTGGAACACAGAGAAAACTATGGCACATACATCATTAAGAAGATAATTGTATTACATACTCAGCTTGCCACGTCAACTGGAGAACTATCATTTTTCTCTCTCAATATGCAAGCACGTTGTAGCCTGTCAATGGCAGTGACTGAACTGCTTTAAGAAACACTAGCAAATAATAAAAATTTTAGAGTCCACTGAGTGCTATTCTATGCCTTCAATTCTCACCCCTGTAAGAAACATGCATGCGATAGGTTCTCTAATCCTGATGAAATTTGTTATTACTTCAGAATTTTTGCCACAAGTCTCATACTTAATAATGATAGGGAAACCTATTTATACTCGTTAACAAGTTTTGTACCTAGATAAGATAGAGAATCTCATTTCATGTCCAATATGAAGCATAAATAGTCAAGGGAGAAACAAGGCCAGTTTTGAACTCAAACATGATAGGGAAACCTATTTATACTCGTTAACAAGTTTTGTACCTAGATAAGATAGAGAATCTCATTTCATGTCCAATATGAAGCATAAATAGTCAAGGGAGAAACAAGCCCAGTTTTGAACTCAAACATATTAGGTCCAATTTTGGGAAACTAGCCATTTTATCCATTCAATCCAAATGATTATAATATATCTATCGGTGTAAATCCATCTATCTTTATGTATTCCTGTCAAAATATGGAAATCTTTGTTTGTTACAACTTGAACCACACTTATGAACTTACTGATTTTGAGAAATCAACTTGGCTTTACTATGGCTAATTCAACTTGGCTCTATTAAAATGACTTTTCATTAATACTTAAATAGTGTTAATCCATACACCCTTGTATTAGAAGAAACATTTTAAGTGCCACTTTGATGATTCCATCACCATTTAAGCTTGTATATGGTACTATGAGACATGGGTTGTAGATATAATTACTTTCACTGTTCCATTTAGAATTTGTATAGATAATTTTCATTTAAATTTTATGAATATCCAACTTGTGCTAACAATGAATGAACATATATGTTACAAGCTAGTCATGCATAAAAGAGGAGTGTTAGATTGGAAACTACTCAAAGTGAAAAGCCATGTAATTTGATCATGTTTTATTTTGGGGCATCCCTAACTGCTACCCTAAAGGTTAAGGATCAATAAATACACATGAGTCATGACTTGCTTTCATTGGGAGTTTCCTTCAAAATGAGGCAATATGAAGGGTTTAGGTCTAGAGGGAGATATGCCAAACATCATGACTAAGGAGTTTTCAATACATCCTTTAATCTTCTCCGATTATCTAAAACGATAAATAGAAAGATTTAGAAATTTTTTATTAGAGTTATTATGCACGGGAAATGATTTTCAATAGAAAAACATGGCACACAAGTCTCACAACAGATGTAAAATTGCTATTTTTTTAAATTATTCATGACATATGTAGCTATACATATATCAATGCAAAAGGATAAGTTTGACTAAGAAGTAAAATTAGAAATTCCTTAACATTAACAACAAGAGTTTAACCCCCAAGGTTATCACCTTTATTATATTTCTAAGATTCTAACAAGAAAATGATTTTGGAATAGGTCCTCAAATTCATTGTTAAAAACAAATACAAAAAGAGAAACTTACTTTACGCTTAAAGGTCAAAACATACAATCACAAAATTGTGTCGAAAGGGTTGAAAACTCTTGTTCATGAGGCTCTAAAATGTGGATGGAGAATTGCAAAGCCTAAAGGGCATCAATAAAAACTCATAATGGTCTTCATGCATCCAGAAGGCTATTTTATGGATGTCTTCTTCCTTCATTTATATCTGGTGGTATATTGAATGATGATCCAATTTAGTGAAAAACTTGGCACCATGAAGCTCATCCAAGAGATCATCAATAAATGAGATATGAAATTTGTCTTTGATGGTCAACTTATTGAGAGTAAAAAAATTAGGACACACACTAATTACCTTCTTTATTTGATACCATAACAACGGGTGAGGAGTAACAACTTATACTCAGTTGTATGACTCCAACCTCCTATAGTTATTGAACAATATTTTACTCATTGCTTCAACAATCCCTGATGATGAGTGAAGTATCCACTCGAAATGTTGGACATTTCAAAAACTCCATACACAGTTTATTTCCAGAATTACAAAATTAGTAATATTTTCAATTTCATTTTTTGGGAAAAGGATGCCAATATTAGTGAACATGAGGTGATTGACTCCCTAGAATCAAGGGAACACTATGGTTATGCTTAGCATGTGATGTGGGTAAGACATAAGGAATTTCAAATACATGTTGATGTTTAGTTAGGATTAAATATAAGTTAGGATGAACTTCTTATGGGGGGCTATCCATCACTTGGATGGCATTGAATTGGGCAATGATGTTTGAGTGGCATTTCTTCAAGAGTTTCTCCATACAGTGAGAGTTGATAATTTTAGAGGAGTCAAACCTCAACCCATTGAGTGTATGTTTATGATCATCTTTATTAAAGCTCATGTATAGTTCTTGGAAGTCCATGGTAATGGGACCCAATGTTCTTAACCATTTTGTTTCGTGTACTACATCATATCCACCCATTTCAATAGAAAACATGTTGTATTTGAGTTAATATTCCCCTAGTTGAAGTTTCACCTTGTAAAACTTTCTAGAACACTTCATCATGGTGCCAATGGAAATGATAATTTGAAAATTATGCATTGCATGGACATAACAATGGGTTTCCTTTCCCATGCATGTATGAATGAAATTGTAGGTACTACCACTATTGATTATAACCGTCACCTTTTTTTTCTTGATGTATCCAATCACCATTCAAGGTCTGAGGAGATGACAATATTGATAAAGCATGGAGGGAAATCATGGATTCTTCTTGAGGTGGATCTAGATTAGGGTCTCTTGGAGGAGGAGGTGTTGCATCCTCTACTTTAATTTTGAGAGAGTATTTTATGGGAATGTCATTAGGGTGTGTTGATAGGTCGAATTGACCTTGGTCAACAACATGGGTTATCCCTGATGAAAAGTACCAATTAGACCTCATGTCGTTTGGAATAGGGAACCCATCTATATTTTGGCCTGGAAACCATTACTAATTTTGGGGTTTACTAGTTGTGGCCCGGTCCACTATTGATGGTTTTATACACCAAATAATGAAATGAAACTAATATAAGATACAGATGTATGCATATGGACATGAATATTAGTAACCAAGAAACAAGCACATAACCACACATGCTCCTTTCAATGGACCATGAATTAGTTCACCGAGAATAAAGACAAGAATATGATTAAATGATTGCAAACCTAGAAAAAACCAAAGTCAAAACAACCATATACAACACTATGATCACAGATTTAGACAAACATGTCCAAAGAATAGAAATAAGAATACAATAACTACACATAATATAATCTACAATGTGAGATACATCCTTACACAACTCCACTAGTGAGCAAAAGCAACAGAATAGTCCACAACAAATTAACATATAAATCAGAGTTCTCCAGAAAATGGCTTGGCCAAAAGTGTCTCCTCCTCAATAGAATCTCCAACAATATTACATGAAAGATCCAAGAGCCAAAATCCCCTTCTCATTCCATTTCATCATATTAATACATCTCTCTTTAGAAGTTGAACAATTTCTTTTGAGTCACTGTCAAAACTACTTCATTTAAAGAATCTTTCCTTCTTCCCCTCAAATCCTTTTATTTTGAATGGGTCCCTTTTTACATTGATCTTTTCCCCATAAAGTATGGCTAAAGTTAATATTTCATAACTTTATCCATTTCACTTTTGATATTTTCGTCTAGAAACACTAGCTATAAATTTTGAATCATGTTCTTTACCAACTTCTTGTTGATACTTGTTTTCACCATCAATATCATCATTATCATTTCGTTCCACACCCTCAAATTTAGTGGGTGGGTTCATTAAGTTTGTCTTTCACTTTGATGCTTTCTTGGAAAGTTCCTTTATATGAACATTTTCTTCTTGCTCAATTCTCCTCTATTTTTTCCCTTCTTTTCTTTCTCTCTCTTCAATCTCACATGTACATGCTCTGTTGTATCTTTCTCACTAACATGGAAAATAATATTATCCTTGTCACTTTCTCTTATATACACATGCATATAAGCATCACAATATTTCATAAACTTAAAAAAGGAGTGTTAATGAATCTTGGATTACTGACTAGGTCTAGAATTGGTTGAGGCAACTCCTCTTCACCCCTATTTTGCTCCTACATTACTCTCTTTACTTCTTCCTTTGTGACACATTCATTATCAAACTTGTACTACCAGTCTAAGAGAGGGCCTAATGAAATATGTTCGACAAAAAAAGGTATTCCCAACATAGGATGAACACCTTCAGTAACCACTCACACAACTAGATCAAAGATAATAACACCAATGTTTTTACATGGTTAAAACCCTCTAAGAGGGAAACGATCCATGGACCCAACCAATGTGGCCACTTGAGGAAATATATTAATGCAAAAGGAAAATATTTTACAAGATAGTTTCTCACAATTAATCATCAACAAATGACTCTCCATGCTCTTTAAATATAGATCATGGACTGATTGGATGTTAAGACACATATCAATATAGTCGTTAAGATCAATGAGAATATGGGACATCATATCACTTTATGTCTAGAACATATCATGACCATTAGATTACATAACTACAAATTCATACTAATGCATACTAAGGAAACATATGTTTACCTAATGACACATTAGACCAAGTTGATCTTAACTAATTACTAAGTGTCTAAATATCCTAACATGACCACTTAAGAACAAATTGGGATAGGATTGAAGGATTTACAAAGGTGACACAATAGGATATGGAAGGAGGTTCCTAAGCCTATCCCCCTTAGTGAAAACTTCATAAACTCCTAACATAAATTGAATTTTGTAAAACTTCGCTTTTGTAAGAAACTTTTTAAAAACGTCTACAACTTTATCATTTGTAAGGAAAAAGAGCACTTCAATAACTCGATCATGAATGATCTTTATGATGAAGTGCATTTGTAGCTCAATGTTTTTTCTATGCTGATGTTGAATTGGATCTTTGGAGAGATTGATGGCACTTTGATTGTTAGACCAAAGTGTGGTCGAATGTTGTTGTTGGAATCTAAAATATTATAGAATCTGTCGAAGCCACAAGGTTTATTGAAGTGCATTAACCATTTCTTAGTACTCTGCTTCTACTGAAAAAACAAAAATAACCTATTGTTTCTTACAAGCCCATGTGACAGGTCCAATACCAAGGGAAAAAAAATAACCTGTAGTAGAATTTCAATCATTAGGGTTGTCGACCCAATTTGAATCAATGAAACCAAGGGGTATCCACTTAGTGAACTTGTGACATAGCACGTGTGTTCATGAAATATTAAATAACACCCCTAATTTCATAAGATATTGATAAATACCTCTCAAATTCCTTTTGTTGAATCCCCCTTCCAATACAGATTTCCAATTAAAAAAAACCCATTTTTACTATGCATGACCTATTTTTATCATATACCCCTTTTTTATACTCCCCAATACATATAAAACCCCCTGTACCCCA
>ML789735.1:114136-196240 GCA_009831015.1 Picea engelmannii
ACATTTAGATTAACCCATATTTGTATGGATGAGAAAAATATATTGATGGAAACATGGTATTTATGCACTTCAACAAATTTAGGTTGTTCACATTAAGTGAACCGAAATTTCTTTAAATGTCAGGTTAATGTTATTATTCAAAGTGTTGAAAACCATAACATTAATTTTTGTTTTTAAATAATTGAAACCATTTGAAATTTAAATACTTATTTTTAAGTATGCAAGTCATTATTCCATTGAGTTTTATAGGTAAAAGAAGTGTTGCATTCTTTTAGTTAATTTTTTTTTTTTTCCAAATCTTATTTTTTTAATGAGATATACTAGAGATAAAGTATTTTCATCCAAAATTCTTTAAGTGCACTTCATCTAAGGTTTGGTGAGGGTACACATAAGATAAATGGGTGATGAATTGTGCATAAGACAAACGGGTGTGCATAAGAAAGTGTGCATATAAGAAAGTTTTCTAAACTATGTGCATCATTTCAAGAAACTTTATGGTGTAAATAAAACAAAATTTGACAAAGAGGTACATTAATCCAAAAAACTTCATGGTGTAAATAAAACAAAATTTGACAAAGGGGCACATTAAGCCAAGGTTTACAATATGCATCATTCTCAAGTTTTAAAGGATGTGACACATAAAACTTATCACATCATCCCAAAGTTTTGAAATATGGTCGCCATAAACTTGTTGCATCATCCCAAGATTTTAAAAGGTGCAACACATAAAACTTATCGCATCATCCCAAAGTTTTAAAGGATGTGACATGTGAAACTTATCGCATCATCCCAAAGTTTTAAAGGATGCAACACATGCAGATTTTTTAATATGTTTTCATGTAAGACACAATGACCAAGATAAATGATCGATACAAACTTCTACTCCATCTAGATTTGGATAGAGGAAATGGAAAATATATTTCTCCAAATGCAGATATAAGTGTGTGCAAGTTATATATTCTTCATTGTGTTTTCGTTTATAATGGAGGTGTGTATGGTTCATTATTATTCTTTTGTTAGGATATTTAGACACTTAGGAGTTAGTTAAGCTCAATTTGCTCTAATGTGTCATTAGGTAAAAGTGTGTTTCTTTAGTACTCATTTGTATTTATGTAATTTGATGGCCACAATATGTTCTAGACGTAGAGTGATATGACGGTTCATATTCTCCTCGATCTTAGCAACTATATTGATCCATGGCTTAGCACTCGATTAGTCCATGATCTCTATTTAAACAACATGGAGGGTCATTTTCTAATCATCGATTGTAAGAAAATCTCTTGTAAAATATTTTCCTTTTGCATTAATATATTGCCTCAAATCAACATGCTGGTTGGGGCCATGAATTATTTCCACCTTAGAGGATTGTAACTACGTAAAAACAATGGTGTTATGATATTTGATCTAGTTGTGTGAGTGGTTATTAAAGGTGTTCATCCCGTGTTGGAATACCCTATTTTTCCGAACATGGTAACAAATCTCATTTGAAAATCTGCTCACATTGTTGATCGAGATCTTGAACGCATGTTGTCAAATTTATAGGTTTTGTTATTTATGTCAATTTATGGACTAACTAGACTATTACATTACATCCGGAGTGTTTCTTTCAGTTGGAAATGTTTTTCGTTTTACTCGAAATTTTTTATGTTTGTCCAAGATACAACTATTTTTGTCAAATCTGGAGGTATAAACTCATAATACACCATTTTTTTATTTTTTATAGAGTTATTATTTCGGTTTTCTATTTTTTATTCTCGGTTAGCTACTATTTCTGATATGTATATGATCTTTTCCATGCGCTCTATTCGATCTTGTAATCAGAAAAAGAATGGAAAGTGTTTTCTTTTTTGCATATGATCTTTGCTCTATGCTTTATGCGAGTTCAACAAATCAGAAACAGAGAGAAAATTTGTATTTTTAGGGTAAGCTAACTGAGATCTAACCGACATCTAACCCCATTATTGTTAAGATTAAGGAAAAGAATTCAAAATTTTGCTTGTTTTTGTGTGCAATCATGTTAAAGCTTTTTTGAAGGCAAAAACAAGGGTTTTTGGGGGTAAGTATGCACTTTGAGGCAAAGAGTTAAAAAAAACTTCCTCCTTGATCAAATTTGTTACATATTTTGCATTAACTCATTTGGTTGAAAGTTGTTTTATTTAATAAGAGACCTTGATTTCAAGTCTACTTTTTTAAAGTTATTTTTTGAACAAGTTCATGCAACTTTGAGTTATCTCATAACTTTATTGTAAAGTGTATTTTATTTAAATTATAAAAAGTGAATTAATATAAAGTAATATTGGTATTTTTTTTTAAGTTAATTTTTGCATGCAACTTCAATTTATAAATCAACTTCATTGTAAAGGTGATTCTCATTTTTTATATAAAAGTGGGTCACTCCATAAGTAACTTATTTGTAAAAATTAACTTATAGGAAAATTTAGAGAAGGAAATGAGATTGTTTTACTTTGTCAATCTCATTGTGCATCTATCACCACGTGGGCCAACTTCTACCTACCACACGACACTTTGATTATTGTTTATTCTTTTTTTAAAGGGCATAAATTTCACATCCGAAGTCTGTTTTCAGTGAAATGTTTTTTTAAACAACATATTTTTTTCAAGAGCTTTCCATCCAGACAATCAGTTTCATCTTTTGAATCCATATTATCTAAATATTTTAATATGGCTTCTCCAAGTGATATTTTTCTTACCCGTACCAAATACTTCTCTTGGAAATCTCATGTGGATGATGTACTAAGAAGTAAAGGATAGTACCATATTAACTTAGGAAAAGAACAAGCCTCCACTAATGTTGAATAGAAATCCAAGTGGGATAATAAAAATGACGAAGCATGTGAATTAATTGGAATTTCGATCTCTTTTGATTTATAGTTTCATCCTCAAGGAATTGATGATCTAGCTGAAGTATGGGATAAGTTAAAATTCATATTTAGTAAACACAATGTGATTTGATCACACCGAATTGAAAAACAAATAATGAATTTAAGTCCAAATTATTTTTTTGCATTGAATATTATTTATCTAAGTTCAAAACACTTACACGTTTACTTGAAAATTGTAAAATATCTATGAAGGACGACCGATGCATATATGTTATTCTTGTTAAGATTGGTTTTGCATATTATGTGTTTGTATCTACCTTTTATGCCACTAGAGGATCTCCAGGGGATTCTTATCAAGAACCCTCTCTTGAATATTTTTTTTATTCTCTAATTAGAGAGCAAGACATTTGTTTTCATCTTAGAACAATCAACATTGTATGTACATCCAAAAACTCCTTAGTGGAAAAAAAAGAAGATAAACCAAGCATACAAAGAAGCAACATCATTGAAGAAACACCAACAAAACAAAACAAGCATCCCAAAACTACTCTTCCATCTTCTACTCCCAATGGTGACAAAGGCCCAAAATCAAAAAGTAAGAAGACTAGCATGCATTGCAATTTGTGTGGGCGAGATGGTCATCTAGAGTAAATGTTTTAAAACTATGGAATCCTTAGAAGTAGTAATGAAGAAGCATAACATCAATCTTGATCCTTCTTTCCATGGGTATGAACTTTATGCTTCTAGTTTCTTCTTAAATGCAACATCTACTTCTTCTAATGAGTAGCTTATTGATTATGGAGAATCTTATCATGTGCTTAAGGATAAACATATTTACTTCTCTTAATGAATTTAACACCAAACAAATATTTGATGGTTACAATATATCTCTTAGTGTTAAGGGTATGGAATAGTTCAAGTAGATAATGATCATTTGAATAATGTATTATGTGTTCCAAGTCTTTCCTACAACCTTCTATCAGTATATCAGATCACTCATCCGGGTGAAGGTAAAATTGTAGATCTTTTACCTCATTGAGTTGTAATCAAATATTTAAAATATCCTAAGCATGTTATATAACAACTGGAATTGTTGATGACATTACTATGATGTACAATTTTGACAACTTTGGGTCATCATATTTTCCATCAATTTTTGTTGCTCATAGTGATGACTTGAGAAAAATTTGGCATGAATGGTTTGGTAATCTAAATTATCGTTCATTGCAATAACTATGCAATAAAATTATGGTGACTAGTCTTCCTCTCATTTCTTGTAAATATGGTGTTTGTGCCAGTTGTGTTATCAACAAACATCATCGGGATAGTTTTCACAAACATACCTCTTGGCATCCTCAACTCCTTTGCAACTTGATCATAATGATTTGTGTCATCCTCTTTCTTTTTCCTCTTTATCTGGGCATAAGAAATTCTTAAATTTCATTGATGACTTCTCCATATGCACTTTAGATTACTTCTTAAAAATTAAGAGTGAAATTTTTGACATATTTTTGGCCTAGAAGGCCCTTGTAGAAAAACAATTTGGACGTCAACTACAATGGTTAAGAACAAATAATTGATCTAGGTGGATAGTGGTGGCCACCCACCTGTTCCAACTAGATCCTCTTGTCAATTGTTAGCGCAACACGTTCTTATGTACTTCTTTGTAATTGTGGGTTCTACAGTTTTGGGGATGTATGATGACCTACACATCTTCCAGGTGGATACTGGTGGCCTCCCACCTAATTCGGTTGGCTTATTTTGTATGTTTTCATGTCAACACATCTTGTTGTACTTCCAAGGCTATTTTGGGGCCCTAAACAATTTTTTTTTGTCTCACCACAGTAGACAAAGTCAAAGTTTGATGGCATAATGTGTAGTTCTCGAAAAGACCTTTCCAACAGGCTATCACATGCCTAAAACGAAGATTGTATGAAAATGTTACGACCCAAGGAAGTTAATGTACTAACTTACCCAAACGGGGCCCACACGAATTTTGGTGTTTCATCTCCTAGGGTTAGGTTTTTGGATTTCTAGGGTTTTGGAATTCATGTTTATCATAAAAAGGCCTTTAAAGCCTCATTGTAATCATTTGTTTGCGAATGAGCATAGTCATCACATCTCTCCTCAAAGATAAAGCTACCACCATTCTAGCGAGTCTTGCATTATGTATTTTTACAGTCTCTTTACAATTATTTCATTAATAGAAATCAAATATTGTTGTATTTCTCTGTTTCTGGCAATTTTCATGAGTATTTCATTGTAATTTCTCTGCTTCATTTCGTTCCAAAAATAAATCTGGATCAATGGTATTAGAGAAAGTTTCTCTTGATTGTTTTTCAGCGCATGTCCCCAATGAGGTTCGAGTATAGCCAGTTGGGTCTCGAGTTTGTCTCTTTTGAGTACAATCACTCTCACATGCCCAAGAAACCCTCGATGGCAGCAGAAAATAAATACAGCGAAGAAGAATATTATATTAACCTATTGCTTGAGCAAGCTCTCACACGACATAGGGACGAAATGATGGGGAATTTTGCACACATTCTCCAACGCCTGCCGATAGAAACAAGTGCATCTTCATCAAGCGACCATTTTGGAGGAACCTCTCCCTTCAAGGTACAAGTTAATTTTGATATTCCCATATTTGAAGGTCATATAGATGTGTATGCCCTAGAAAAATGGTTAAATATATTAGAAGGTTATTTCTCTGTTCAAAATTTTTCCAACAATGAAAATATCACCTTCGCACTCCTCAAGGCTCTCCCCCATGTCAAATATTGGTGGAAAACTTATTGGGAGAAAAGTTCCACAGAAGAATCTAGAATATATGGGGCCAAGCCCACTTGGGATTTTTTGTGTGGATGTGGTCAAAGAAAAATATTATCTTGTAGATAACTATGAAGACCAATACATGAGATGGACCATACTGTGGAAAGAGAAGAGCCAAACTGTGTCGGAGTTCACAAATACTTTCCATACCTTGTGCACCAAGGTGATTATCAAAGAATCTGAGTGGCATCTAGTTCTGAAATATTGTGGGGCTCTACATAGGTACATCCAAACCGAAATGGATTTCCTAAACATCTCATCATTGGGAGATGCCTATCGATATGCTATCAAAATAGATCAGAAATTTAGGCACTAGAACAAATGGGAATTTGGGCCTGCAAATCTGCAACAACCAAAGCATGGTAAAAACAACCCTCACCAACAACCTCTATACAACCAGTCTAAGACACAGGAAAAAAAGGGTAAATTAAAGACGAAGAATGACAATGGGAAGTGGTGTGACTTCTACGAAATCCCTTGGCACAACACCGATGAATTATGCTTGAAACAGTCATTGGTGGTTGAGGTCAAATACACAGAGACGAACCCTGATTTAGAATCTAATCCAGAAAATATTGAAAACAGACAGATCATCGACACAGACCCCACTACTACTGTCATGACCACAATAATTCATCTAGAAGAACCAATAGATCCTAAAGAGGGGGAGTGTCTCTTTCATTAACATATGTGGGTGAAGGGGACCCCATTTCATTTCATTGTTGATAATGACATCCAGAAGAACCTCATCTCAACTAACATCGTCAAACAATTGGGTTTGTTGACAACACCACATCCACAACCATACAACATTGGGTGGCTTCACTAGGGACGAGATCTTTGCATCAGCCAGGAGTGTCACATGTCCTATGACATCCATCCCTTAAAGGATGAGGTAGTGTGTGATATTTCCCCTCTTGATGTCTGTGATGATTTTTTGGTCCAACCATATATGTGGAAACGTCATGTTATCTATGAGTCTAGAACCTATAGTGTCATTATTACTCTGGAAGGTCAGCTCTACAAGATACTGGAGGTAGTTCTGACTATTGCTCCACCAAAACAACACTGCAAGGTAATATTTCACACTGCAAAATTCATCCTCTTCACAGTCTATTCAAAGGATGTACATAATACCACTTCAACCACTGCAGCCTCAACACCTTCTATCCAGCAAAAACAGATTGTCAAATAGACATCAGATATTGTTTATCCACCTACAATGGTTCCTACACAATGACCCATCCAAACCAGAGACAACAGGTTGGTGGAACAGATTCAATCCCTCCAGCAATAGGTTTGTGATAGTCTTCGACAAGCTAAGAAGCACAACTTCTCCAACAAGGCACACAACTCACCAAACTTCAGATTTAGAAAATGATTTCCCCTCTTCCCTGGGAACTCAATGCAATGGATACCATTTCTTCCTAAGGGGGGAGGATTGATCCAGGTGGATATTGGTGGCCACCCACTTGTTCCAACTGGATCCTCTTGTGAGTTGTTAATGCAACACGTTCTTTTGTACTTATGTTTAATTGTGGGTTCTACACTTCCGGGGTTGTATAAATCCCTAGACATCTTCCACGTGGATACCAATGGCCTCCCACCTAAGTCAGATAGCTTATTTTGTATGTTTTCATGTCATGACATCTTGTTGTACTTCCAGGGTTGTTTTGGTGCCCTAAACAATGTTTTTTTGGCTCACCATAGTCAAACTATAGATTGATTTGAATTTTTATGGCATAATGCATAGTTCTAGAAAATACCTTTCCAACGGGCTATCATGCGCCTAAAATGGAGATTGTGTGCAAAAGTTATGACTCCAGGAAGTTAATGTACTAACCTAACAAATGGGGCCCACGTGACTTTTGGCATTTCATATCCTATGGTTAGGCTTTTGGATGTCTAGGGTTTCGGAATTCATGTTTATCATAAAAAGGCCTTCAGAGCCTCCTTTTAATCATCTACTTGTGAATTATCATAGCCTTTACATATCTCCTCAGAGATAAATATGCCATCATTCTAGCGAGTCATGCACTCTGTATTTTTACAATCTCTTTACAATTCTTTCATTAATAGAAATCAAGTATTGTTGTATTTCTTTTTTCCTAGAAATTTTCATGAGTATTTCATTGTAATTTCTCTGCTTCATTTCATTCCAAAAATAAATCTGGATCAATGGTATTAGAGCAGACTGCTCTTGATCATTTTTCAGTGCATGTCCCCGACAAGGTCCGAGTATATCCAATTCGGTCTCGAGTTTATTTCTCTCAAGGAAAATCACTGTCACATGCCCAAGAAACCCTCGATGGCGGCAAAAAAGAACGACAACGGAGAAAAATAGTATATTAAACTGTTTCTTGAGAAATCTCTCGCATGACAGAGGGATGTAATGATGGAGAATTTTGCACACATCCTTCAACGCCTGCCAATAGCAATAGGCACATCTTTATCAAGTGGCTATTTTGGAGGAACCTCTCCCTTCAAGGTACAAGTTAATTTTGATATTCCCATATTTGAAGGTCAAATAGATGGGGATGCCCTAGAAAAATGGTTAAATCTATTAAAAGGATATTTCTCTGTTCAAAATTTTTTTGACAGGGAAAATATCACCTTCACACTCCTCAAGGCTCTCCCCCATGTCAAACATTGGTTGGAAAATTACTGGGAGAAAATTTCCACGAAGGAATATGGAATATATGGGGCCAAGCCCACTTGGGATTTTTTTGTGGATGTAGTCAAGAGAAGATCCAAACAATGACGGAGTTCACAAATACTTTTCATACCTTACGCACTAAACTAGATATCAAAGACTCTAAGTGGAATCTAGTTCTGAAATATCCTGGGGATTTGCATAGATACATCTAAACATAAATTGATTTCATAAACATCTCATCATTGGGAGATGCCTATTGATATGCTATCAAAATCGAGCAGAAATTTAGGCACCAAAACAAATGGGAATTCGGGCCTACAAATATTCAACAACCAAAGCACGGTAAAGACAACCCTCACCAACAACCTCTAGACAACCAATCCAAGACACATGAAAAAAAGGGTAAAGTAAAGGCGAAGAATGACACTGGGAAGTGGTGTGACTTCCATAAAATCCCCTGGCACAACACCGATGAATGTTGCTTGAAACAGTCATTAGTGGTCGAGGTCAAAGACACAGAGCTGAACCCTGATTCAAAATTTGATCTATAAAATATTGAAAACAAATAGATCATCGACGTAGACCCCACTGCTACTATCGCGACCACAACAATTCATCTAGAAGAACCAGTAGATCCTGAATAGGGGGAGGGCCTCTTTCATTCAAAGATGTGGGTGAAGGGGACCCCATTTCATTTCACTGTTGATAATGGAAGACAGAAGAAACTCATCTCAACTAAGGTCGTCAAATAGTTCGGGTTGTCGACAACACCACACCCACAACCATACAACATTGGGTGGCTTCACCAGGGACAAGATCTTCACATCATCCAGGAGTGTCACCTATCCTATGACATCCATCCCTTCAAGGATGAGATAGTGTGTGATACTGCCCCTCTTGATGTCTGCGATGTTGTTTTCGGCCAACCATATATGTGGAAACAACATGTTGTCTATGAGTATAGACCTCGTAGTGTCATTATTACTCTAGGAGGTCATATCTACAGGATACTAGAGATAGTTCTAACTACTTGTCCACCAAAACAGCACCGCAAGGTAATTTCTCATACTGCAAAATTTGCCCTCTTCATAGTCTCTTCAAAGGATGTACAAAACACCACTACAACCACTACAACCTCAACACCTTCTATCCAACAAAAACAAATTGTCAAAGAGATGTCAAATATTGTTTATCCACCTACAATGGTGCATATACAATGCCCCATCCAACACTGCGGCAAGAGAATATCCAAACAATGACGAAGTTCACAAATACTTTTCATACCTTGCGCACTAAGTTGGGTATCAAAGACTCTAAGTGGAATCTAGTTCTTAAATATCGTGGGGATTTGCATAGATACATCCAAACATAAATGGATTTCCTAAACATCTCATCGTTAGGAGATGCCTATTGATATGTTATCAAAATCGAGCAAAAATTTAGGCACCGGAACAAATGGGAATTCAGGCCTACAAATCTGCAACAACCAAAGCACGATAAAGACGACCCTCACCAACAACCTCTAGACAACCAGTCCAAGAAACATGACAAAAAGGGTAAAGTAAAGGCAAATAATGACACTAGAAAGTGGTGTGACTTCCACAAAATCCCCTGGCACAACACTGATGAATGTCGCTTGAAAAAGTCATTAGTGGTCGAGGTCAAAGACACGGAGCCAAACCTTGATTCGGAATTCAATCCAGAAAATATTGAAAACAAATAGATCATCAACGCAGACCCCATTTCTACTATCGTGACCACAACAATTCATCTAGAAGAACTAGTAGATCCTGAATAAGGGGAGCGCCTCTTTCATTCATAGATGTGGGTGAAGGGGACCCCATTGCATTTCATTGTTGATAATGGAAGCCAAAAGAAACTTATCTCAACTAAGGTCGTCAAACAGTTCGGGTTGTCGACAACACCACACCCACAGCCATACAACATTGGGTGGCTTCACCAAGGACAAGATCTTCACATCAGCCAGGAGTGTCACTTGTCCTATGACATCCATCCCTTCAAGGATGAGGTAGTGTGTGATATTGCCCCTCTTGATGTCTACAATGTTTTTTTGGGCCAACCATATATGTGGAAACATCATGTTGTCTATGATTCTAGACCTCATAGTGTCATTATTACTCTAGGAGGTCAGATCTATAGGATACCAGAGATAGTTCTGACTGCTTCTCCACCAAAACAACACCGCAAGGTAATTTCTCATACTACAAAATTTGTCCTCTTCACAGTCTCTTCAAAATATGTACAAAAGACCACTGCAACCTCAACACCTTCTATCCAACAATTTTTTTTTGTCAAAGAGACGTCAGATATTGTTTCTCCACCTACAATGGTGCATACACAATGCCCCATCCAACCCAGAGACAATAGTTTTGTGGAACATATTCAACACATCCAACAACAAGTTTGTGATAGTCTTCCACAAGCCAAGAAGCACAACTTCTCCAACAAGGCATGTAGCTCACCAAACTTCAGATTAAAAAAATGATTTCCCCTCTTCCCTGGGTACTCAACGCAATGGAGACCATTGCTTCTTAAGGGGGGAGGATTGATCTAGGTGGATATTGGTGGCCACACACCTATTCCAACTGGATCCTCTTTTCAGTTGTTAGTGCAACAGGTTCTTTTGTACTTCTTTGTATTTGTCGGTTCTACACTTTTGGGGTTGTCTGAAGCCCTACACATCTTCTAGGTGGATACTGGTGGCCTCCCACCTAAGCCAGCTGGATTATTTTGTATGTTTTCATGTCAGCACATCTTGTTTTATTTCCAGGGCCATTTTGGGGCCCTAAACAATGTTTTTTTGGCTCGTCGCAGTCAAATTGTAAACGGAGTCAATTTTAATGGTATAATGCATATTTCTCGAAAATACCTTTCCAACGGGCTATCACGCGCATAAAACGGAGATCGTATGCAAAAGTTACGACCCCGAGAAGTTTATGTACTAACTTACCTAAACAGGGTCCACATAACTTTTGGCATTTCATCTCCTAGGGTTAGGTTTTTGGATGTCTAGGGTTTTTGCATTCATGTTTATCATAAAAAGGTCTTCATAGCCTCATTGTAATCATCTTCTTGCGAATGAGTGTATCTGTCACATCTCTCCTCACAGATAAAGCTGTCACCATTCTAGCGAGTCTTGCACTCTGTATTTTTAGAGTCTCTTTACAATTTTTTCATTAACAGAAATCAAGTATTGTTGTATTTCTTGTTTCTGGCAATTTTCATGAGTATTTCTTTGTAATTTATTTGCTTCATTTCGTTCCAAAAATAAATCCGGATCAGTGGTGAATATGTAAACAAAAAATTTACATCCTATTGCATGGCACAAAGAATTCAAATGCAACATACTATTCCATATACAACACAACAAAATGGTGTTGCTAAGAGAAAGAATCACACATTAAAGGAAATGGTTAATTGTATGATCCAATATAAAGTATTAAGTCTTCATTAATGGGAAAAAACCATCAATTGTGCCAATTACATAGTATATCTCACTCCTACAAAAGCTTTAAAAAAAAATTAAAGTCAGATGTAAGCCACTTTCATGTATTCAATAGTGAAGCATGGGCTCACATTCATGATGAAAAAAGGAAAGCATTATAGCCTAAAAGTAAAATGAATTTTTGTTGGATATTCTAAAGACATCAAAGACATGGAGGCTTCACCTTGTTGACTAATATCTTATCAGATTCATTCATAAAGGGGGTTTCAAAATTGTGAAAAATAAAGTCAATATATTGTAGATATTGGGGGGATGCGAGGTACCCCTGGGGTTATAGGTATTGGGGTGTATAAAAATGGATATATTGTAAAAATAGGGTTTTTTATTGGAAAGATGTATTGAAAGGAGGATCCAATAAAAAGATTTTAGAAAGTATTTATTAATATCTAATAAAATTAAAGGTATTGTTTAATGTCTCAATAACATACATACTATGTGAAATGTTCATAAAGTAAAGACCCATGTTCAAAGGTTACCATCTTATTCAAAGGTATAAATAGGTTTCCCTTTCATCATTAAGTATGAGACTTGTGGCAAAAAATTCTGAAGTGATAACAAATTTTATCAAGATTAGAGAACCTATAGCATGCATGTTTGTTATGGAGGTGAGAATTGAAGGCATAGTAATAGCACTCAATGGACTCTAAAAACTTTATTATTTGCTAGTGTTTCTAAAGCAGTTCAGGCACTGCCATTGACAGGCTACAACGTGCTTGCATATTGAGAGAAAAAAATGATAGTTCTCCAGTTGATGTGGCCAGATGAGTATGTATTAGAATTATCGTCTTAATGATGTATGTGCCATAGTTTTCTCTGTGGGCAAGTTTTAACTTTCCTGTGATAATGCATTGTGCGTGCATTGCTTTCTCCCTGTAAAATCCAATTAAGTGTAAATCCACCCAGCAACCTTACCATGTCCCAGGGAACTGATAAAGCCGAAAATAATAAACAAGTAGGTTTTCATGAATTTTTCCTGTGAAAAAGAGTTGGGGCTGATTCTGAGTTGATGTGAGAATGATGTGGGGGCTGGAAATGTCTGTTCTTGGATTCATCGGAGCTCCCTCGGATTCTGTTCACCATGGAATTCTCGTCTTGTTGTTCAAAAGATTGTTTTTTACCCCTTGGCAGATGCAACTATTTTCACGGGCATATTGGAGGTTTGCTATAATTACCTTTTGAATACTGCATAGCGTTGCAGTTTCTCACCTTCCTTGGTATCTAGGTGAAGACAAGCCCATCTGTCTGGTCATTCTCTAAGATATCTCTATCTTGATTATATTTGTATGGATAAGAAAAATATATTAATGGAAACATGGCATTTATGCACTTCAACAAATTTAGGCTATTTACATTAAGTGAACATAATTTCTTTAAATGTCTGGTTAAAGTTATTATTCAGGTGTTGTCTGGTTAAAGTTATTATTGAGGTGTTGAAAACCATGACATTATTTTATTTTTTTAATAATTGAAAGAATTTGGAATTTAAATACTTATTTTTACATATGGAACGTGAAGTGTGGTATTATTTTATTGAGTTTTATATGTAAGAGAAGTGTTGTATCGTTTCAGTTAATTTTATTTATTTTTATCAAATCTCATGTCATGTTTTTAATTATGTTAATATTCTTTAAAAGATTTAATTCTATCAAAAGAAAACGAAAGTAAAGTGAAGACAATGTTTGATGTAAACAAAGTTTTATGTTATATCTTTTAGTTATAGTTTACAGTTTTAAATCATTTTTTTTCATAGTGTTTCCTTTGAGTATTAGAATGGGCCTAATGGTTAAGAACATGTGTTTTCTCTTAAGAGGTCACAAGTTCAAATTTAGAGGGGAGTAGGGTATGTATACCTCCGTAGATTTTATTAGTCAAATCGAAACAAGGGGGTCTCATACACCAATTTGGTGTGGCTTGGCTATGTTATGCGAAAGAGAATATGTTGTAATATATAGTGTTATTAAGAAGAATATTTTGCATCTTTCATTCAAAGTATGATTATTTTCTTTAATGTTCTTCCTTATAGGAGTTAAATAGTAGTATAATTAATGCAACAAAAAACAAAATTATTTTTCATGTAATATGTGGTATATCTTACAATATTTTATTTTTGATGAGATACACATGAGATAAAAAAAAATTAACCCAAAGTTCCTTAAGTGTAAATTCATCCCAGGTTTAGTGAGGTACACATAAGACAAATGGGTGGTGAACTATGCATAAGACACAGGGGTGTGCATAAGAAAGTGTGCACATGACAAAGTTTTCTAAACTATGTGCATCATTCCAAGAAACTTTATGGTATGAATAAAACAAAATTTGACAAAGGGACACATCAAGCCAAGGTTTACGGTATGCAGTATCCTCAAGTTTTAAAGGATGTGACACATAAAACTTATCACATCATCCCAAAGTTTTAAAATATGGTCGCCATAAAACTTATGGCATCATCCCAAAATTTTAAAGGGTGCAACACATAAAACTTATCGCATCATCCCAAAGTTTTAAAGAATGTGACATATGAAACTTATCACATCATCCCAAAGTTTTGAAGGATACAACACATGAAGTTTTTTAATATGTTTCCATGTAAGACACGATGATCAAGATAAATGATCGGTACAAACTTCTACTTCATCTTGATATGGATAGAGGCAATGGAAAATATCTTTATAGAAGTGTGTGCAAGTTGTATACTCTTCATTGTGTTTTTGTTTATAGTGGAGGTGTGCATGGTTCAATATTATGCTTTTCTTAGGATATTTAGACACTTAAGAGTTAGTTAAGATTAACTTGGTCCAATGTGTCATTAGGTAAAACTGTGTTTCTTTAGTACTCATTTGTATTTATGTAATTCAATGATCACGATATGTTCTAGAGAAAGAGTGATATGACGGTTCATATTCTCCTCAATCTTAACAGCTATATTGATCCATGGCTTAACACCCGATTAGTCCATTATCTATATTTAAACAACATGGAGGGTCATTTTCTAATCATCGATTGTGAGAAACTCTCTTGTAAAACATTTTCCATTTGAATTAATATATTGCCTCAAGTCGACATGTTTGTTGGGGCCATGGATTGTTTTCCCCTTAGAGGGTTTTAACCACGTAAAAACAATGGTGTTATGATCTTTGATCTGGTTGTGTGAGTGGTTATTGAAGGTGTAGATCTTGTGCTGGAATACCCTATTTTCTGAACACGGTAACAAAGCTAATTTGAAGATCTGCTCCCATTGTTGATCGAGATCTTGAACCTGTGTTGTCATATTTCTAGGTTTTGTATGTCACTTTATGGATTAAGCGGAGTATTACATTACATCTTGAGTGTTTCTTTCAATTGGAAATGTTTTTCATTTTACTCGAATTTTTTTATGTTTGTCCAAGATACAACCATTTTTGTCAAATCTGAAGGTATAAACTCATAATACACCCTTTTTTAATCTTTTATAGAGCTAATATTTCAGTTTTCTATTTTTTATTCTTAGTTTGCTACTCTTTCTAGTCTATGTATGCTCTTTTCCATGCTCTCTATGCAATCTCAAAATTAGAAAAAGAATGGAAAGTGTTTTATTTTTTGCATGTGCTCTTCGCTCTATGCTTTATGTGAGTTCAACAAATTAGAAATAAAGAGAAAAATTGCATTTTCTGGGTAAGCTAACTGAGATCTAACCCTATTGTTTTTAACATTAGGGGAAAAAAATTCAAAAATTTGCTTGTTTTTGTGTGCAGTCGTGTTAACGTTTTTTCAAGGAAAAACAAAGGTTTTTTGGGGTAAGTATGCACTTTGAGTCAAAGAGTAAAAACAAGAACTTTGTCCTTGATACAATTTGTTATATCTTTTTCATTAGCTCACTTGGTTGAAAGTTGTTTTATTTAATAAGAGACCTTGATTTCAAGTCTCATTTTTTTAAGTTACTTTTTGAACAAGTTCATGCAACTTTGAGTTATCTCATAAATTTATTGTAAAGTGTATTTTACTTAAATTATAAAAATGAAATACTATAAAGTAACATTAGTATTCTTTTTTAAGTTAATTTTTGCATGCAACTTTAATTTTTAAATTAACTTCATTGTAAAGGTGATCCTCGCTTATTATATAAAAGTGGGTCACTCCATAAATAACTTATTTTTAAAAGTGAACTTATAAGCAAATTTAGAGAAGGAAAGGATTTTTTTTTACTTGGTCAATCTCACTTTGCATCTATCACCACATGGGCATCTATCACCACATGGGCCAACTTCTACCTACCACACGACACTTTGTTTATTGTTTATTCATTTTTAAAGGACATAACTTTCACATCCAAATTTTGTTTTTAGTGCAATGTTTTTAAACAGCCTATTTTTTCAGGAGCTTTCCATCCAAACATACAATTTCACCTTTTGAATCCATATTATCTAAATATTTTAATATGGATTCTCCAAGTGATCTTTTTCTTACCAGTACCAACTACTTCTATTGGAAATATGATATGGATGATGTACTAAGAAGTAAAGGATTGTACCATATTACCTTAAGAAAAGAACAATCCCCCACTGATGCTGAAAAGAAATCCAAATGGTATAATAAGAATGACGAAGCATGTGAATTATTTGGAATTTCGATCTCTTCTTATTCACAGTTTCATTTTCAAGGAATTGATGATCTAGTTGAAGTATGGGATAAGTTATAAGTTGTATTTGGTAAACACAATATGATTTGAGCACACCAACTTTAAAATCAAATAATGAATTTAAGTCCAAATTATTTTCCTTACATAGAATATTATTTATCTAAGTTCAAAACACTTAGACTTTTACTTGAAATTTGTAAAATATCTATGAAGGATGATCGATGCATATATGTTATTCTTGCTAAGCTTGGTGTTGCATATAATGTCTGTGTATCTACCTTTTATGCCACTAGAGAATCTCTAGGGGATACTTTTCAAGAACCCTCTCTTGAGTATTTTTTGTATTCTCTAATTAGAGAGCCAGGCATTTGCTTGCATCTTGGAGCAATCATCATTGTAAGTACATCCAAAAAATCCTTAGTGACCAAACAAAAACAATAAAACCAAGCATACAAAGAAGAAACATCATTGAAGAAACAACAACAAACAAAACAAGCATCCCAAACCCAGTCTTACATCTTCTACTCCCAATAGTGACAAAGGCCCAAAATAAAAAAGTAAGAAGACTAACATGAATTGCAATATTTGTGGGCGAGATGGTCATCTATAGTATAAATGTTTTAAAAATATGGAATCCCTAGAACCAACAATGAAGAATCATAACAACAATCTTGATCTGTGTTCTCATGGGTGTGCACTTTATGCTTCTGGTTTCTTCTTCAATGCAAATCTACTTCTTCTGATGAGTGACTTATTGATTATGGAGAATATTATCATATGCCTAAGAATAAAGTCATATTTTCTTCTCTTAATGAATTTAACACCAAACAAATATTTGTTGGTGACAATATATTTCTTAGTGTTGAGGGTCTAGAATAATTCAAGTAGATAATGGTCATTTCAATGATGTATTATGTGTTCCAAGTCTTTCCTACAACCCCTGATCTGTATATCATATCACTCATTTAGGGGAAGGTAAAATCGTAGAGTTTTTACCTCATTAAGTTGTAATCAAAGATTTAAAATATCCTAAGCATGTTATATAACAAATGGAATTGTTGATGATATTACTAGGTTGTACAAATTTGACAACTTTGGGTCATCACCTTTTCCATCAAATTTTGTTGCTCAAAGCGATGACTTGAGTAAACTTTGGCATGACTGGTTTGTCAATCTAAACTATTGTTCATTGCAACAACTATGTAATCAAAATATGGTGACCAATATTCCTCTTGTTTCTTGCAAAGATGGTGTTTGTGCCAGTTGTATTACAAACAAACATCATCGATACAGTTTTGACAAACATACATCTTGGCACACCTCAGCCCCTTTGCAACTTGATCATAATGATTTGTGTCATCCTCTTTCTTCTTCTTCTTTATCTAGGCGTAAGAACTTATTAAATTTTATTGATGACATCTCCATATGCACTTTTGATTATTTCTTAAAACTTAATAGTGAAGTTTTTGAAATATTTTTGGCCTATAAATCCCTTGTAGAAAAACAATCTAGACATCAACTACAAAGGTTAAGAATGGATAATGGCAGTGAATATGCAAACAAAAAATTTACAACCTACTGCATGGAATAGGGCATTCAAATGCAACATACTATTCCATATACACCACAACAAAATGGTGTTGTTGAGTGAAAGAATCACACATTAAAGGAAATGGTTAATTGTATGATCCAATCTAAAGGATTAAGTCTTCATTAATGGGAAAAAGTCATCAATTGTGCCAATTGCATAGTAAATATTACTCCCACAAAGGATTTTAAAAATATAACACCTACAGAACCATGGACTAAAATTAAGTCATATGTAAGTCACTTCCATGTATTAGATAATGAAGCATGGGCTCACAATCCTGATGAAAAAAGGAAATCATTACAGCCTAAAAGTGAGAAGTGATTTTTTGTTGGACATTCTAAATATGTCAAAGGCATGGAAGCTTCACCTTGTTTACCAATATATTATGACATTCATTCATAAAGGGGGATTTAAAATTTTGAAAAATAAAGTCAATATATTGTAGATATTGGGGGGGATGTGAGGTACGAGGGGGTTATAGGTATTGGGGTGTATAAATATGGGTATATAGTAAAAATGGGGATTTTTTAGTGGAAATATGTATTGGGAGGGGGATCCAATAAAAGAATTTTTGGAGGTATTTATTAATATATAGTGAAATTAGGGGTATTTTTTAATGTCCCAAGAACGCATGTGCTATGTCACAAGTTCATTGAGTGAAGACCCCATGGTCAAAGGTTACCATCTTATTCAACCTTGTTCAAATGAAATAATTATTAAAAGATATGTTAAATTTGATGAAAATATCTTATCTTGAAATCCTAATTCAACGTTTGTTCCATCATCTATTCCTATTCTAGTTCTTCTTCAGATGATGAAAATGAGGATGAAAATACACCTCCACCTGCTCACCTTCCTTCAAATGAGTCGATTGAAAATGAACCTGCACTAACACCATCAGTTCTTAGATGGGTTTGTTCAACACGAGAAGCAGTTGGTGATCTTGCCAGTGATCCTACAAATCAAAGTTGGAGGCGTTCATAGTCATAGCAGGCCTCCTCTCTTTTGGCTCAAATTTTAGATATTCATGATTTAGACACATTTTCAAAAGCTTCACGACATCCAGATTGGGACATAGAAATGAATTAAGAGTATTATTCCTTAATGGTAAATGATACTTGAGATATTGTACCTATTTTGAAAAGAATAAAACTTGTTATATGTAAATGGGTGTAAAGAACTGAGTATGCATCAAATGGCAGTGTTGAAAGACATAAGGCCTTGTTAGTTTCAAAATGATTCTCTCACATTGAATGAATTTACTACAATGAAACATTTTCCCCCATTGCCAAAATGAATTCCATATGCCTTGTTATATCCCTTGTTACCTCATATAAATGGGAGGTCCATCGGACGGATGTTAAATCCACATTGTTGCATGGGGATTTACAAGAAGAAATATACATGGAACAACCTCCTGGATATGTTCAAAATGAATCCATTATTGTTTGTCACCTTAAGGAATCTCTTTATGGTATTAAGAAAGCTCATCAAGCTTGGTATGTTAAATGGAAATTTTTCTTCTTGAAACTAACTTGTATAGATTTCATTCTAACCCTAATTTATATGCCAATAAATTAGGAAGAAATATCATAATACTTTTTTCTTTATGTAAAATACCTTATCCTCACTAGTAACGACCCTAAAATTTTAATCTATGTGAAATCCATTCTTAAGAATAACTTTGAAATGAAAGATTTAGGTTATTTTCATTATTTACTTGGCCTCCAAATATTGAAAACTAAGGAAGTTATTTCCCTTTCCTATTCTAAGTATGTATGTGACCTTCTTTGCTAATTTCACATTTAATATTCTAAACCAACCCCTTCTCCCTTCCAATCTAGAGTCAAACTTTCTACCACCTGCAGTACTCCCAAGGTCGATGCCACTTTATACCATCAATTAGTTGGTAGCCTCTTATATTTGACTCATAAATATCTTGATGTTTCCTTTGTATATCCCCAAAACATGTCTAACCTCTCTCAAATCACTCAAATGTGTGTCATTATTATTCTTATTGATAATTTCCCAATCACTCATAAAACAATTCCTTCTGAGCCTTATAAAATAGGGAACCTTCCCCCTTATTATTTTATAAACCAAGTTAGTCATGTAGGATACTCACCACTTCCTCCTAACATGACACCCACTCCTTATCATCTTATCCAAGCAAACATACAACCTCCCACCTCATGTAGGAGGTGTGATGAGCTCATGCCCTACAACTGACAACTAGAAGAGTGAATCCCCAAAGAATTTTCAAATATTAGAGACTCTCTTAGGCAATCCTTCCCTCCTCAATAGGTTTCCCAAGATAATCATATATCGTTTCCTCAATATCCTCCTCCTTCGATTCCTTATGTGTCTCCACCCAAGAAATGTGAGACACATGATTCTCCTTCTCTGTAGACATGTTCCCCTACAGCTAATCACACAAAATTAGATGCTTTCCTTTTCCCTAATATATACAAGTGGTGCAAGTATCATAAGTGAAACACTCACAAATTAGATGAATGTCATGTCCTTTGATGGAATAACTCTTTATCCTCCCAACAAGGTTCATGAAATCCCTCAATCTAGGTTAATACCTCTCAAAAATGAACTTCCCATAACCAATATGAACCATCCCAAATTGACACTTCTTTGAGACAAGATATCTTTCCTCAACACGCCAATGTCAAGCCTTATCCCAAATCTGAGTCTACATAAGAAACCTTTGGGGCACTACCTCCTTCTTAAGCATGGGGTGTTGTCCCTATAGATTCCCCTAAGACTCCCTCTTACTTCATAGGTTGTATTAGTATGATCTCTCAAAACCTAGGCACTCAACTTTATTTAAGACACTTTAACTATGATGGGTGATGACTGATAAGATTTCCTTGAAATCTCCTCTTACTCCTTCAGTCCCTATGATCCTCTATAATCCTTATGACTTTCTCAGAGTAGTTTCCCCTCATATCTGTTCCATTTTCTTCCTTAAGGAGGTCATTCCTACTATTTCAATTGGTTAACCTTGACTCACTTTTTGGTTGTCTAATTTTCCTCTATAGGTCTTTTGACACTCCTCCCTTCTTATGTGACTACCTTGATATGCTCGAGGTAGCACATCCTCCTTTCACCTCTTTTTTCCTCATAGTCTTCCTCATCCAGGAGGATCCAGAATACCTCAAAATTTAAAGGTCTCAAAATTATGTGAAATGGTCGCCATGATGAAGAGATTGATGAGATATTTCCAACACTTCTTGAATGGGATCAAACAGAATTTGTATGAGAAAGATATCATGATGTAAATTTTTTTCCAAACATGGAAGAAAAGGACATATGTGACACATGGAAGTCCCATAGGAGGATACATGGTAGTTGTACGAAGTGACACATGGAAATCATATAGGACACAAGCTAGGTTGAGTAATGGAAACATGGCATAGGCATGATGTGGCATCCAAGATGATAGGTGTTGTGGCATTCGAGTTGGTAGGATACGTGGCAATCTAGTTGACAGGTGACATGATTAGTGATGTGGCATCATCATGAAATGGACCAATCATAGGATGCCATGTGGTAGGATATGATTAGCCAAGAAGGTTCTATGTTAAACTGGAAAATGGGTGGTCGGTTGGGATCAAACCCCTGATCTTCGAGCTACGAATGTAAAACAATTACCAACGGACCAACGGAATTGCTTGGTAAACATTGTTGAATCTTCAACATTTAAATTCATATGTAACAAATATACCAAAGAGGGGAGGCATGCAGGCTCAACCTCGGGTCTCCCACCAGTGAACAATGTTAATTAAACTCCGTTATCATCTTTTTGTGTCATTCTTATTTATTTGTTGCTTATTATTTATGCTCATATTCCCTTATGTTTTTAAATTATCTTGGTTTTCACACTTTTAAAGAAATCAAACCATTAATTAGATAATTAAATATCTGGATCAAGTATCAGAGAAAGCAAGCTAGTTTAACGTGGTTTTGTATCTGGTGATGAAACACAATCACATTTTTACTAGTGCAAGGTATATTATCTTATCATGCTAGTTCAATCTCTTCAATTCCATCTCCTAATTATGAAAGAATAATAAGTGATCTTTTCCATATAAGGGTGATAACTAAGCATACAAAAACTGATACTCTTTTTTATACTAGTTCCCAAGTAAATCTGATATCTGAAGCAATTGTCAAGAAATTAGGATTGGAAACAAAACATCATAAGAACCCTTATTATCTTGGTTGGGTATGTGAAAATGAAAATTTACAAGTAACCAGGAAGTGTAAACTTAGATTTGTTATCACTTCAAAATTTGTTGATGAGTTTGAACTAGATGTGGTTCCTCTTGACATATGTGGTATTGTATTTGGAAGCTCTTACTTGTATGACATGAAATCCATCTTCTTCAGAGAGGAGAACATATACCATATCATTAAAGATGGAATTTAATATATTGTAAGATCCCATCACATGAAAAGTGATCTTTCTCTTGTAACTACAGGACAACTAAAAAGGATTGTGAATGCAAGCAAGAATGTGTCTCTCATGTCTACAAAATCAATTGAAGGGTGTGATATTGAATGTAACAATGAAATAGCTAAGTTTCTCCCAGCTATGATTTTTTTCAAGATTCTCCAAAGCTTCCACATGAGGATTCATTGTATGCAATTATCAGGGATCCAATTAAGAAGAATAGGAAAGTTGTTAATTATTTTTCACTAGCATTTATGTGTTCACTAATATTGTTGATGTGTTGTGCATGGTTAGTAGTGGAAACGTTGAATGAAAGTAGTTGTGAAAGAAAGAGAATGATTGATTATGTTAGCAACATTATTTCAACTTCCATCCTTGTTATTTAGTTTTTTATAATGAACCAAATGGTCTTAGTATGGGGGGAAGATACAGGTCAAGTGGGGAGGCATGACCCTCACTTATTGTCTGAATGAAAACCATTTGGTGGTCCAAAAGCTTCTCAGTGGGGAGGATTGATCCAGAATACCTCAAAATTCAAAGGTCTCAAAACTCTATGAAAAGGTCACCATGTCGAAAATATCAATGAGATATTTCCAACACCACTTGAACAAGATCAAATAGACTTCATATGGGAAATATATCACTATCTAAATTTTTTTCCAAACAGGGAAAAAAAAGGACAGGGGTGACACATTGTAGTCCCACACAAGGACACATGGAAGTCATATGAAATGACATGTGGTAGTCATATAGGACACATGTCAAGTTGAGTAGTGGATACGTGGTAGAGGCATGATGTGGCATATGAGCTACCAGGTTACGCGGCATCCGAGCTGGTAGGAGAAGTGGTAGTCCAGTTGGCAAGTGACGTGATTGGTGACATGGAATCATCATGATGTGGAACAATCAGAGTCTGCCACATGGAAGCATATGATTGGCCAAGAAGTTTCTATGTTAAATTGGCAAAGGGGTGGTCGATTGGGATCGAACCCCGGACCTCCAGGCTATGGATGAAACAACTTTACCAACAAACCAACAGAATCGCTTGGTAAATGTTGGATAGGCATTTTGGATAAGTTTTGGGATTTGTGCCAGAATAAGTCAAATAATAAAAGGTAGTTATAATATGGACCAGAGTGCATGACAAGAGTGGAATTTAAGGAGTAATAGAGCATAATAGAATGAAGTGTGATGGAGAGGCATGCAAAAGGTGGAAAGTAGTTAGGATTTTAGGACATTTTTTCCACATTGTAATGGGCTTAGCCCTGTTTTGATGTATAAATATGTAAAGGGTTTTTGGGAAGAGAGGTTTCAAAGTTCAGAGGGTTGGAAATATGTAAAGTTATTTTGAGTTCGACAGTTAAGGAAGAAGTTTTGAGTTATGACTGTGGAGTGAGACTTGCACTACAATAGAACGGCTAGGTAGGTTTGGGTAATGTTGTTGTTGCATATTTTGTAGCGTAGTGTGCATTTGTAATAATATTATAAATGAATAATATAATAAACTAGTCATTGTGGATGTAGCCCAAGTTGGGTGAACCATGTTAAACCCTTATGTCCTGATGTGTTTTGTTTGCTTGTTATGATGTTTACTACTACTGTGCAATGATGATAAATGCTTAAGTATGTTGAATGAGTTATTCATATATGATGTTATAATGTTTCGCAATGGTAACTGGATGAATATCAAGTAAAGGAATGTTGCACACATGGTGTGTCGCATGATAAGTAAATGTTAACTAATGGAAAATGTGCACATGAGTAGATAGTTAGTAAAGACTTGTTGAATGCCTCACTTCCATTCATCACTCTAGAACCTTGGTTCCTACAACCCCTCTAGAGGCCTCTGCTGAGACTTCACTTGCTCTGCAGGTGATGACAAATGTCCCTATGTCTGAGGTTTTTGTTGGTATATTGATGATTAACCCCAGGTCTTCCCACTGCACACCAACAAATGGTTTTGTTGCTGGGACCGAGAACTGTAACTAAGGGGAATGTTTTGGAGGTTGAATAAGGAGGATATCATCAAATGGATAGAGGGGAAGCAACAATAATTTTCCAAAGAACAGAATAGGAATCCATAGCTCAACTATGAACAATGGTTGCAAAAGTATGTTTTCATAGATCTCCATGAAATATTGTTTGGTGCAAGTCCGATAATTTTGATTGAATGGTTAGAAAGGCTAGTGGAAAATGTTTGGAGATATAGAGTTGAGGCTATGTTGGACCTTGACTGATTTTTGGGAGTTTCTTGGTCATGTTGACCTATTTTGGGACTTCGACAGCCTGTCAAAGGAGGAGCGCAGGACGAAGAGGAGATCATGGGATCTTGTCCCCCTTTTTGGGTTTTTGGGAATATGTAACGGGAACGGGATGTCGGCCCATGGGTTTACCCATGTTTAGGCCTATTTTGTATGTATAAATAGAAGGATAGGAATTGTAAGAAGGAGGAGAATAGTGCATCTATGTGATGTGAATGTATGCTAAGTGCCAATAGAGTCTATAAGTGCTTTGTGCATGACTGTAATAGACTTGCAGAGCTAAGTGCAAGTCCTTGTAGAATATTGTAGAGGGATTAGTGTTGTAACAAAAGGAATAAGGATCTAATGGGCTGCACAGATCTTCTGTCCTGTGCAGAGTAAGGGTTTTGAAGGCTTTGTGCTTGTAACCGATTGACTAAAGACAATAAAGAATAGGAGTTGGTGGACATAGCCCCAAGGTGGGGGTGAACCACGTAAACATTGTGTTATGTTCTTTGTGCTTTGTCTTTGATGTGTTCACATGTTATTCGCTAAGTTCTTTGATATGCTTAGATAGATCTACTTCTTCTTTGTGCTTATGATATGTGATAATATTAGATCTGATCAAGATAGTCATTCTTAGTGCTTGATATGCTCATTCTGATCCATTTATATGTTAAGTGCTTAAATATTGTAGATTAGTGTGAATGTTGCGAAGCTCTGTTTTATCAGGGAAGTGAATAGTGATTGCATATCGAGGGACTGACATTGCTAAGAGTTGTATTAAGTGTTATAATCATATATTTGTGTCCCAGCTAAGGTTACAGACACCTGAGTCTTGCAACCACCCCTTCCTCTACCTCGGGTGAGACTTCATCTGCTTCGCAGGTGTTTCCGAAAGGGCCGACAGTTAGGGCTTTGTTGGTGCGCTATTGTAGCGTTGAACCCTAGGTCTTCCCCTGTGCCAACAAATGGTTATGTTGTTGGGACTTGAAACTGTGATTGATGGGAACTGAGGAAGAAGAAGCTTTGTGCAAAGATTAGACCTGGGATTGTGAAATCTTTGTGCATAAATATGTGCCCTAGTGTGCAGTATTATACTTGACTTATAAAGCTCTCTGCTAAAAGAAACAATCTCAATCTGAAGAAAAGAGGTCGGATATGAAGGAAAAAATCAAGATATGAAAGCCTTGTGCTCTAAGAAAGGTAAAAGTGAGAATTTTTTATTAAAAGAGGTAAGATCTGTAAGCTATGTGCTCTGATAAAGGTAAAGATAGTAAAAAAAAAATAGATTTGAACGCTTTGTGCTTTGTAGAAGTAAGATAAGTGGAAATTTTTGTTTCTAGAGTATGGATCTAGGTATGTTTAATAAAATTTGTCCTAGTTTGAAAACTAGGGTATTGATAGATGAAAGAAGATTTGATATTAATAGATCTGACAAGAATAGTGAAAGATATGTTATACCTATGCATAGAAAGAATGTTTGGACTAACGAATGGATGCAGGATCCAAGAATTTTTTTATTGCAGGTTAGCTCCTATGATCCTAGTGTGCAGTACAGAAGAGGCTAGGGATCATTTAAAATAAAGAGAGGATTAACCCTTTGTTACAGTTGCAGAAAACCAGGACATCTTGCTAAAGAATGCACTGGGAGAAGACCTAGTTGTCTTTGTTGCAAAGCTATGGACCATGAAGTGTTGGATTGCCCCAAAATGATTGCTAAGCTTGAATGAATGAATCTGAATCAAGAAAACTCTAAGACAGCTCTAGAGGCTATAGCAGGACCCCAGGAAGAATCAGAGAAAATATTTCTTCAAATGAGAGAAACCTTGAATGGCCACAGACATGTCAAATTATCATAGATCTTCAAAGGAAAAGAATGCATCGAATCAAGAATAGGAGACTTCGACATTGAATGTGTTCTAGATGAGGAAACACAGGTGAATATCATGACATAGAGAACTTGGGAAGCTATAAGAAGGCATGTTATGATTCCTTCATTAGGAGGAATAGGAAAACTGGTAAACCTGTGTGGAAGGCTCACTCAAATACCTATGACCGTCAATGAAACTTCGACAGAGGAAGATGTTGATATTATTAAATTTTTTGAAGATCGTGCCTCATTTACCATGTTAATAGGAAAACCTTGGATTGACAGAGATCAAGCTAGATGAAAGAAAGAAGAAGAAGTCTTGGAGCATAAGAAACAGGATTTAAAATATTTCATGACCAGAAAGATCGCACAATTGATTGAAGGACAGGAGAACAGATCGAAGCTATTTAACACTAGAAATCCAGATGTCGAAGCTGCAAGAACATTAGAAGACTTCCAAGAGACTGAAGTACCTATCTTGGATAAAGAAAATGTGTTACCCCTGAGTCCTAGGAGAGAATCTCAACAACACATAGTAACTAAAACCATAGAAGATAAGAATCAGAATGGAAAATGAACTACCGAGACAAAGCTCACTGGAAAGAAGGCTAGGAAGAAAAGTAAGAAGAGAGCTAAGTTGCAGAAGGTTCCAGAAGGAACTTCACCGACAGAAAATTTGCAGAATTGGAGCTTCTCCAGGATATTAGAATAGCGACACATGGCACTTCGCCATGGAAAATAAATATAGTCATTGGGGATATTATAACCATTCGATCGATGCTCCGAACGGGGGGAAAGGCAATAAGGTCCATCATTAGACCATTAGACCACACCATAATGGATCGAACAAGAGTTAATGGAGGCTCATAGCCATTGCAAACGAACCCTTGTCGAGTTTCTGATGCAGGAGCATCTCCCACATCAAACGAGCCAACGCGTAAGTGGAGGACAGTTGGACAAGCTAGCACAAATTTTGAAATTTCCTTGAAGATGATGCGCAATCTTAAATGAAGTCATTTAAGGAGAGGTGCGCTTGTACATTGTAATCGGACCTTGAGCCTTTAGCTCTCGTCCTCAGTAGATAGACGACATTTAATATAGTTAATGCAGGTAGATAGAAATTTAATTATAGATTTGACAGTTTTAGAAAGCAAGAGGAAAATGGGATATAGACACCCTCAGTGTGAATTTGTATTATTATTGAAGCAGGAAGAGCATAGAAGAGAAGTAGAGAGTTGTGGAAGAACACCCATGTATAGTGTTGAATTAATAAAAGAGATTGATTCAAACCCATGGTTTTGTGTCTGTTCTCTGTGTATCGATGTTGATATGCTCATGAATGTTTGCTTCCTGTTATACATTAGCTTTTATATGCTGGGTATATGATTTCTTGTTTGAATTGAAGTATGAGAGGAAGAAGGAATGAGTTTCAATTGTTCCTCTATTTGAGCCAGAGGATTCCTGCAAGGAGTGTAGTTGAAGTCGTTCGCAAGGAGTGCGTTGACAGGGGAGTTCAGATAGAGGTAGCTTTTGTTCTCATTCGTCCTAGAGTGCAGTTGGGCATAGGAGCCATGCAAGGAGTGTGCAGGCCAAGAAAAATTCTTAGGGTTGCTGATCCGTAGGATCTTTTAATGACTTATGGTTGAGTTTTAATTTTGCATGCGTTAATTAACCATTTGAGAAAAATTAGTGAAAGAATGAGGAAAGAAGAGGAATTATAAGATCCATATACACATATGAAGATCTGAAAGGAATAATAGACAGCAAACCATAACACATAGATTGATAACGGAGTTCGGCACAACTTTGCTTACGTCTCCGGGCCTTTTTCTCTGTGGGGGAGGCTTCTTTATTTCTGGTCAAAATATCAAAAGTACATCGCTGCAATGCCAAATGGTTACAAGAATGATCTTTTCATGTTCTTCCAGATCTCTAGAACCCTGCAAAGAAAATGGCATGCAAAACGAACGTCCGGAGCTCCCAGAAATGGTCTGACAACGTCTCCTCCTCAAAAGATTCTCTGCATAAAAATGGCTTTAGCTTGTTTTCCCTTCAGTATAACTCTACTCTGACTGCTCCTATGGCTTCATAACGTCCAAAAACCCCTATTTGGGCTCTTTCGGCACCTCAATCGGTCGAAAAACGAAGAAGTTATGCCTCCTGGAAGTCTTCCCCTTCATGCTTGTTGTCTATGCGTCTACAAATTGCACCCTTCTTCCATTGAACCTGGCTCACACACAATAAGTAGCGGAAAAACCCAGCACCAGGTGCAACCGTTCCAAAGGTGCAAACCATAGGACGGTTAAGGGCGCGCCAACCCCTAACCGCCTAGGAACCTGGGCATATGGGTCATAGGACCTCGCGCTATAATAAAAAGGGCTAACACTTAAAACCGTTTACATGGCAAATAAAACAATGACAAATGGCAACATATGGTTGCATAACCATTCAAACCACAATTTTCAAACGCGCCAACCGTTATACGTAGTCATATGGTAATGCAACGTGACTGGGGGCTTACCCGTTTCAACTGTGCGCCCAGACTCCGTTATTGGCAAGTGGTCATGTGGTATGCATTACAACCGTTGTTGGACCCCATTTAAAACATGTATTCCCATGCACATTACAAGTCCATTGGTCATATGTATATAACAAAACCACGGGTCGGGGCTAAGCCCCGGCCCAACCCCCCCCGCCATATCAACATTAAAGTAAACTTAAATAAGTTTTGAAACATATAATTAACAAGAAACAATGCATGGCGTAGTGGTCGCACGGACTTTGTTAAGGCTTAGCCGGTGGGGGAGGTCCACGGTTCGAATCTGGTGGACTATAAAATTTTGAACAACAAACCATAAGCCAATAAAGGGGTGCCACGTGGCAGCCCATGATTGGTCCACGTGGCACCTTACCATTAGCCAACGAAATGCCATGTGTCACCATCTGATTCGACAACTGTCAACCAACAAAAACTTGCCACATCACTTCTGTACGGTCATACGGTCCTTCCACGTCATCTTGTATGGACTGTACGGACTGTACAGTCAGCATCATTTTTTTTGCCTGTTTAACTTGACGAATAGATCGCAATATCTTCTCCATACGGAGCCCGTTTGACAAAGTAAATATACCGCCGGAATCAGGAAGACGAGATGGACGCAATGGCTTTGGTTTCGTCACATTCTGGGCACTTTCATTTTTGAGCATTTTTCAAGCCCTGTTAGGCTTCTGGAGCGGATTTCAGATCAGTTGCGAACCTGAGCAAAGCATAGAAGGACTATTGCCACAAGAGTGCGCAGAGTCGAAGGGACTTCATCACTTAGATGTGTTGAAGGGTTTCCACAAGGAGTGCATGCAAGGGGCCTTTTCTAAGGCTCAGAGTCATAGCAAAGCTTGGGAAGGATAAGCCTTTGAGTTTGTTGAAGAACAGCGCAGACAAGGGGTGCCTTGAAGGTTCAAGAGGTGTCGTAAGTTTGCGAGAAGGCGAACGAGTTCCGTGGAGCTACAATTGGTCATTTCGTAGAATTCATCCGGAAGGCACGGACGGTGGGCATTCTCTGAGGAAAATTCACGATATCCCGTGAGCCGACAGATCTCACCAAGGTGCAGGGAAGATATCGTTGGTATTCTCAAGAGATTCAAAGCTCAGGAGGGGTAGAGCCATTGATCCGGGCCACGAGGGTCGTTGGATCCACATGTATATCGGGTATCGGGGTTTTGTGGATTGAAACTCCAAACCATTGCAACGGAAATCGTGAAATCGCGATATGTGATTTCCCGACAACTAAAGGAGCATGGGACCAAAGGAATTAGTGGAGGACAGGTGGCACAAGTTATCAGAGTTTGGGGAAAGTAAAGTCCCGAAACGTTTGGCATTAGGATTCGCGATCCCGGGAAGTCCGAAATCCCGATGAGGTAACGGGATCGTCGAATAATCAACCCGCGTGCGCATCGGTGTATCAACACATCAGGGTTCGGGGTTCGATAAATCCATTTGTTTTATATCACGAGTGGCGAAATCGTGATAAGAGAAACCCCGACCGGGTAAAGGAAAGGTCAGCGTTGACTTGCATCGGGTTTCAGGGATTCAAAACACCAGCGCTCGACCATTGACCTCGCGATACCACAAAGTCCGATTCTCTGATAAGTAAGAGGGGGATCGCACGCGAGAGTTCTGTGGGTGCAGATTTCCCTATAGGGAAATAGAAGAACCTTAGAGTTCTTCGAGCCGTAGAGGAAGTGAAAATCCTATGAGCAGACGTGCCTGCAGGTGCGTGTTGCGTCAAAGTGGTATCAGAGCTCAGAAAGACTCTTTGCTTTCTGTAGCAGAGAAGAGGAGAATTCACCATGCTGCCGAGAAGAGATAGACAATCACCTGATCCAGAGGATAGGGAAATGTCATGATGAAGAGGTTGACAGATGGCAGATCCAGCCATAGAGAGGCAAATGCATGATCTCCAAGCAAGACTCGAAGACATGGAGACAGCGCAAAGACACACAGCTAGTGCAGGGGATCTGAGTGATTCGGAAAGTGAAATTGAGGCTGAACGTGAAGAAGAAGTTGCAGCCGAAGATGCATCAAACGAGCGTTTGATCAGAGCTATTGCCAGGATGGGTGCAAGAGCAAATATGGACATTCTAGTTTACGAGGGAAACTTGGATGCAGAGGAACTTCTAGACTGGATTAGAGCTCTAGATACATACTTCGACTATGAAGATGTCGAAGAGGACAAGAAAGTCAGGCATGTTGTCACTAGATTGAAAGGACATGCAACATTTTGGTGGGATGAACTACAAGATGACAGACGCTGCAAAGGCAAGCAGAAGATCAAGAGCTGGGACAGAATGATCGCGAAGATGAAGGCAAAATTCATCCCCAGGGACTATCAAATTTCTTTGTTCAGGAGAATGCAGAACCTGAGACAGAAGCTGATGATAGTGAAGGAATACACTGAGGAATTCTACAGACTGAACATCAAAGCAGGTCATTGGGAGAGCGATGATGAGAAAGTTGCCAGATACATGAATGGCTTGAGATATGATATCCAGGATGAGATGAGCATGGTAACCATCTGAATGGTAGAAGATGCTTACCAAATAGCTTTGAAAGATGAAGAGAAGCTGAGCTGAAAGCAAAGTCAGAGGGGTTGAGGCAGAAGTCAGCCCAGAGGAAAGTCAGTTGCCCAAGAAAGAAACCAGAAGCCCAAGGAGGAATGGAAGAAACCTCAGGGTAAAGTTGAGAGAGGTGGAACCTCACAAAGAGGGCCATATGTTGAACAAAGAGGACAGCATAATGAGCAGAGAGGAGATCATGCTGACAACAACACTTTTCCTCGTAGTAGAGGTAGAGGAAGAGGAAGAGGTGGAGTAATCACATGCTTCACATGTGGAAATAATGGGCACAAGTCTTATGAGTGTCCAGAGAAAAACAAGGACATTGGAGAAGCTCACATCGCCAAGGCGCAGAGGCGAGATGTTGAGGCAGAAGACGCTGAAGGTGAAAGATCGTTCATGATGCGAAAAGTCCTTTTGACACCCGAGAAGGAGGTGGAAAGTTCAGTCCAAAGGACCAGACTTTTTAGGACTGCTTGCAAGACCAAGGACAGGGTATGCAAGGTCATTGTAGATAGTGGTAGCATGGACAATATCGTTTCTACAGAGATGGTAGAGAAGCTGGAGATGGAGATGACTGATCATCCGAGCCCATACAGTGTTTTGTGGTTACAAAAAGGACACCAAGTAACTGTCACTAAACAATGCTTGGTTGAATTTAAGATAGGAGGATATAATGATAAGATATTATGTGATGTCATTCCTATGGATGTTTGCCATCTATTGCTGGGTAGACCATGGCAATATGACAGAAATGTGATTCATGATGGGCGAATGAACACATACACCCTAGAGAAGAATGGGAGGACACACATGTTGCTTCCGATAAAGGATAAGGAGGTGAAGCCATAAGTAAGAAACACAGTACTTCTCATGAGTGGGAAGGAACTCCTTACCAAGGTTAAGAAGAAGGAGGATCCACAATTCTTTGTGGTCAGAAAATCGAGGATTGTTCTGACTAGCACAAGAGTGGATGATTTTCCAGAGGAGGTTCAAGAACTGCTGGAAGAGTTCGTTGACATTGTAGTGGACGAATTACCTCGTTCGTTGCCACCAATCAGGAGTGTGAGTCATCGCATCGATCTCATACCAGGAGCCAGTTTGCCAAACAAATCTGCATACAGATTGACACCGCAAGAGAATGAATAGGTCAAAAGACAAGTCCAGGATTTGTTGGACAAAGGATTAGTCAGGGAAAGCTTGAGTCTATGTGTTGTTTCGACAGTACTCAGTCCGAAGAAAGACGGAGGCTGGAGGATGTGTACCGACTCAAGGGCGATCAACAAAATAACCATCAAGTATAGATTTCCATTGTCGAGAATGGATGATCTGATGGATTGCTTGAGTGGGAAAAGTATTTTTCAAATATTGATTTGAAAAGCGGATATCACCAGATTCGCATGAGAGTAGGTGATGTGATGCAAGAGCATCGCCAGCACATCAAGCGAGCCAGCGCGGAAGCAGAAACCAGCTGGATAAGCCAACAAAAATTTTGAAAATGCTTTGGAATTGTTGCGCAGATCTTAAATGAGTCATTTAATATAGGGCGCCTTTGTATATTGTAAATGGACCTTGAGCGGATAGCTCTCGTCCTTAGGTAGATAGTCAACATTTAATATGGTTAATGCTGGTAGATAGGAATTTAATTTTAGATTTGATAGCTTAGAGTCTAAGAGGGAAAATGGATATAGACACCCTCATTGTATCATTGTAACATTAGCCTGAGCCGGAGCATAGAAGAGAAGCAGGAAGAGAAGAGCATGCAAATAATTGTATGAAGAACACCCATGTACAAGCATTTGAATTAATAGAAGAGAACTTTGATTCAAATTCATGGTTCGTGTTGTTTCTCTGTGTATTGTTGATATGCTCAGGAATGTTTGTTTTCTGTTATACATTTGTTTTTATATGTTGTGTATGTGATTTCATGGTTGAATTGAAGTCTGGAAGGAAGAGTGAATGAGTTTCAATTGTTTCTCTAACTGAGCCAGAGGATTCCTGCAAGGAGTGCAGTCGAAATGTCCGCAAGGAGTGCGTTGACAGAAGGGTTCAATTAGAGTTAGATTTTGTTCTCATTTCCTCGAAAGTGTAGTCAGGCACAGTGTCGTGCAAGGAGTGCGCAGGTCAGGGAGAAGTCTCAGAGTTGCGATTCTGAGTGAAGTATCGAAAGACTGCTGCTGCAGGTGTGCGCAGAGTCCGGGGAGGCTGAACACTTGAGATGTTTACAGAGTTGCCACAAGGAGTATGAGCAAAGGGTTCTCGTTTCTGAGAGACTGAGAAGTTGGTACAAGCTCAGGAGGAGTAGAGTCTTAAAATATGTTGGAGGACTGCATAGGAGGTTTCACGCCAGGAAATCCTCAAGGAGGAAGAAGCGAGGGTCAAGATCTGTAGAGGGAATTCGTGAAGATATCTTCAACCATCAGATTTAGTAGGAGTTGCAACGGGGTTAAGCCTCGTGAGCAGAGGAGAAGTCCTGGAGGAGTCATCGGGATATTGAAGTCATCGGGAATTTCGGAAATGCAGGAATCACGACATCAGGAATCGCGATCTGCGATATCCCGACGAGTTCAGAACCGTCCATCGTTTGGGACACGTGTCAGGGGATCCCGAGGAATCGAAGTTCGGGGCATCGAAGTTTTCGAAGGTGAGAAATTGTTTCATATTGGAATCGCAAAACGTGATATCCCGACGGAAGGGTTGTGTGGGGCCACAGCCAGAGTTAGTAGAAGACAGGAGGTGTGCCATATCGGGGATCGGGAAACGGTGAGACTCGAAACCTTTGTCATCAGGATTCATGATTCCGCGAATTCCGAAATCCCGAAAGAAGTGACGGGAGGTGGAAAAGTCAACTTGCACGTGTGCGTCGGTGTATCGACATATCGGAAATCGGGGTTCAGCGAGGCAAGTTGTTTTCGACATCATAGGTGTCGAAATCCTGACGGAAGGATTCCCCGATAGGAACAGGGAAGTGTTGACATTTAACCATCGAGTTTCAGAGTATTGTGAGATATAAACCACATGACCATAGGATTCGCGAAATCACGAAACCCGATTTCCCGACCGTTAAAGGGAATCTTTGAAGAGTTGTTGTGGGTAAGGAAAATTCCCAATAGGGAATTAGAAGAACATTTGAGTTCTTCGGGCCGAGGAGAAAGAAGATCCTGTGAGTGCGTGTGGACCTTCTGACCTGTGGGTGGTCAGGGGGTTGCGTAGCTGTCAAGTGGTATCAGAGTGGGGATTACCTCTTTGCTTTCTGTAGCAGAGAAGAAGAGAGGAATTTCACCATGCCGCCCAGGAGAGAAAGACAATCACCTGACCCAGAGGACAAGGAGGTACGACGAAGAGGCAGGCAAGTAGTCAATCCAGAAATGGAGAGACAGATGAGACATCTCTGAGCAAGACTCGAGGACATGGAGATAGCGCAAAGACGCACAGCTAGCGCAGGGGATCTTAGTGATTCCTACAGTGAAATAGAGGTTGAACGTGAAGAAGAAGTTGCAGCCGAGGATGAAGCAAATGAATGTCTAATAAAAGCTATTTCCAGGATGGGTGCGAAAGCCAAGATGGGCATTCCAGTCTACGAGGGAAATCTGGATGCGGAGGAGCTACTAGATTGGATTAGAGCTCTTGATACTTACTTCGATTATGAAGATGTCGAAGAAGATAAGAAAGTCAAGCATGTTGTTACGCGCTTGAAAGGACATGCAACATTGTGGTGGGACGAGCTACAAGCTGACAGACACTGCAAAGGCAAGCAGAAAATCAAGAGTTGGGATCGAATGATCGCGAAGATGAAGGTGAAGTTCATCCCAAGGGACTATCAAATTACTTTGTTCAGTAGGATGCAAAACCTGAGACAGAATCTAATTACAGTGAAAGAATACACCGAGGAATTCTATCGACTGAACATCAGAGTAGGTCATCGGGAGAGCGATGATGAGAAGGTTTCTAGATATCTGGATGGTCTGAGATACCAAATTCAGGATGAATTAAGCATGGTTACCATCAGGACGGTTGAGGATGCTTATCAGATGGCTCTGAAAGCAGAGGAGAAGCTGAGTCGTAAGCAAGGTCAGAGAGGCCGAGGCAGAAGTTATCCCAGAGGCAAGGCAGTTGCCTAGGACAAATACCAGAAGCCCAAGGATGAATGGAAGAAACCTCAGTGTAAAGTTGAAAAAGGTGGAACCTCGCAGTGGGGGCCATATGTTGAACAGAGAGGGCAGCATACAGAGCAGAGCGGAGGATATGCCGACAACAATACTTTTCCTCTTACTAGAGGTAGAGGAAGGGGCCAAGGTGGAGTAATCACATGCTTCACATGTGGAAAGAATGGGCACAAGTCTTACGAGTGTCTAGAGAAAAAGAAGGACATCAGATAAGCTCACATCACCGAAGCGCAGAGGCAAGATGTTGAAGCAGAAGATGTTGAAGGCGGAAGATCGCTTATGATGCGAAAAGTCCTTTTGACACCCGAGAAGGAGGTGGAAAGTTCAGTTCAATGGACCAAACTTTTCAGGACAGCTTGTAAGACCAAGGACAGGGTGTGCAAGGTCATTGTTGACAGTGGTAGCACGAATAATCTCTTATCTACATAGATGGTAGAGAAGATGGAGCTGGAGACAACTGATCATCCCAGCCCATACAGAGTTTCGTGGCTACAGAAAGGACACCAGGTAACTGTTACTAAACAATGCTTGGTTGAATTCAAGATAGGAGGATATAATGATAAGATTTTGTGTGATGTTATTCCCATGGATGTATGTCATCTATTGCTGGGTAGACCATGGAAATATGATAGAAATGTGATTCATGATGGGAGAATGAACACATATACCCTGGAGAAGAATGGGAGAACCCATATGTTGCTTCCGATAAAGGATAAGGAAGTGAATCCGGAAGTAAGCAACACAGTACTTCTCATGAGTGGGAAGGATCTTCTTACGGAGGTTAAGAAGAAGGAAGATCCAAAATTCTTTGTCGTCAGGAAACCAAGAATTGTTCTGACTAGCACCAGAGTGGATGATTTACCAGATGAAGTTCAGGAAATGCTGGAAGAGTTCGATGACATCATAGTGGATGAATTACCCCGTTCGTTGCCACCAATGAGGAGTGTGAGTCATCATATTGATCTCATACCGGGAGCTAGTTTTCTTAACAAAGCCGCGTACAAGTTGACGCTGCAGGAAAATGAAGAGGTCAAGAGGCAGGTCCAGGAGTTGTTGGATAAAGGATTGGTCAGGGAAAGCTTGAGTCCATGTGTTGTTCCGTTAGTACTCAGTCCAAAGAAGGATGGAGGTTGGAGAATGTGTATAGACTCAAGAGCAATCAACAAGATAACCATCAGGTATATATTTCCATTGCCGAGAATGGATGATCTGATGGATTGCCTGAGTGTGGCAAATTATTTTTCAAAGATAGATTTGAAAAGTGGATACCACCAGATTCGCATGAGAGAGGGCGATGAGTGGAAGACAGCATTCAAAACTAATGAAGGTTTGTATGAATGGCTTGTTATGCCATTTGGCTTAACAAATGCACCAAGTACCTTTATGAGGTTGATGAATGAAGTCCTGAGCGAATTCATTGGGAAGTTTGTCATTGTGTATTTGGATGACATACTGATCTACAGTAAATCAGTGGCTGAACACCTGAAGCATTTGGCCATTGTGATGAAGAAGCTACAGCAGGAGAAGCTGTTGATAAATATGAAGAAGTCCTCATTTATGAAGACAGAGCTCATTTATTTGGGTTTTGTTATTTCGGCTAATGAGTTGAGGATGGATCTGGATAAAGTGGAGGTAATTAAGAATTGGCCATCACCAAGAAATGTATTCGAGGTGAGAAGTTTTCATGGTTTGGCTAGTTTCTACCGAAAGTTCATCAGGAATTTCAGTGGGATTAGTGCAGCAATGATGGATACAGTGAAGAAGTGGCATAAGTCTTTCCAATGGACAACAGAGGTTGAGAAGAGTTTCAATTTGTTGAAATGGAAGATCACGGAACAATTGGTTTTGGTGTTGCCAGATTTCCTGAAGACATTTCAGGTGAAATGTGATGCGAGTGGGTTTGCCATAGGAGCGGTCTTAAGTTAGGAAGACAGGACGGTTGCATATTTCAGCGAGAAGTTGGATGAGGCAAAGGTGAAATTCTCCACATACGACAAGGAATTTTATGTTATCATACAGGCACTGAATAAGTGGAGGCATTACTTGATCCCAAAGGAATTTGTATTGTACAGTGATAACCATGCATTACAGTTTGTGACTCAACAAGAGAAGTTGAATCAGAAACATGCAAAATGGGTAGAGTATATGCAGAATTTCACATTTGTGATTAAGCATATTTCGGGTACTGCTAACAAAGTGGTTGATGCTTTGAGCATAAAGTGTTTGTTGTTGCAGGAATTCCGAGTCAAGACCTTGGGTTTTGAAAATCTCAAGGACATGTACGCAGGTGATGCAGATTTTGCAGAGGCGTATGAAGCAGCTGAGAATCTAGTTCTCAGAGATCAGAGTCCTTGGATATATTATATGATCCAGGAAGGATTGTTGTTCAGAGGCAATCAATTGTGTATTCCAAATTGCTCCATGAGGGAGAACTTGTTGAAAGAGAAACACAGTGGTGGATTGGCAGGACATTTTGGCCATGACAAAACATTCGCAAAGCTGAATGAGTCATACTTTTGGCCGAGAATGCGAGCAGATGTCAAGAGGTTAGTTGACATATGTCAATTTTTCCAGCATTCGAAGGGAAGGAAACATAATGCAGGTTTTTATCAGCCATTGCCCATACCAGAGAGGCTGTGGGAGGCGATTAGCATGGATTTTGTATTGGGGTTACCAAAAAAAAAAAGAGGTGTTGACTCAATCCTTGTGGTAGTGGATAGATTTTCTAAGATGGCACATTTTATCCCATGCCAAAAGACCAGCGATGCGACGCACATCGCGAATCTATTTTTCAAAGAGGTCATTCGACTTCATGGATTGCCGAAAAGCATAGTTTCGGACAAGGACACAAAATTCATAGGGAATTTTTGGAGGACCTTATGGAAGAAGTTGGGGACTAACTTAGTGTTTAGTTCTGCTTATCATCCTCAGACAGATGGACAAACGGAAGTGGTCAACATAAGTCTGGGAGACTTGCTGAGAAGCTTGGTGACAGAGCACCACAACAGTTGGGACCACATATTGCCACAGGCAGAGTTCGCATACAATGATTCAGTGAACAGAAGCACAGGGAAGAGTCCATTTCAGATTGTGTATGGCACACAGCCAAGAGGAGTTTCTGAATTGCGAGATTCAGAACAGACTGCTAGTAGCAGTGCTAGTGCAGAGGAATTCGCTGAGGCGATGAAGGAAATTCACAGCCAAGTGAAGGAGCGACTGCTAAAATCGAGTCAGGAATATAAGTGCAGAGCAGATCAGCATCGGAGACAACTTTGGTTTGAAGTTGGGGATCTAGTTCTGGCACACTTGAGCAAGGAAAGGTTCCCAAGGGGAACATACAATAAGCTGAAAATGAAGAAAATTGGGCCATGCAAGGTATTGAGAAAGTTCGGGGAAAATGATTATGAGATTGAGTTTACGGATGGCATCGGAATATCTCTGATATTCAATATCGCAGATTTATACCCATATAGAGCTGGAGAAGCATAGGCTGGAGATGGGCTACCAGTGATCCAGTGGATGAAACAATTGCCAGTTGCAGAGAAACCGCAAATGGAATGCATACTGGACAAGAGAGTGGGTAAGAAGACCAGAAGGAAAGAATACTATGAGTATCTAGTCAAATGGAAGGGCCACCCAGTGGAAGATGCCAGCTGGGAGACTAAAGCAGTGATACAAAAGCATGGACATACTGTGTAGGAGCTCATGGACAGGAGCCCATGAAAGTTTTCAAGCCGAGGAGTATGATGCAGGAGCATCGCCAACACATCAAGAGAGCCAACGCGGAAGAGGAAACCAGTTGGATAAGCCAACACAAATTTTGAAAATGCTTTGGAATTGTTGCGCAGATCTTAAATGAGTCATTTAAGATAGGGCACCTTTGTATATTGTAAATGGACCTTGAGTGGATAGCTCTCATCCTTAGGTAGATAGTCGGCATTTAATATGGTTAATGTTGGTAGATAGGAATTTAATTTTAGATTTGATAGCTTAGAGTCTGAGAGGGAAAACGGATATAGACACCCTCATTGTATCATTGTAACATTATCCGGAGCCGGAGCATAGAAGAGAAGCAGGAAGAGAAGAGCATGCAGAGAATTGTATGAAGAACACCCATGTACAGGCATTTGAATTAATAGAAGAGAACTTTGATTCAAATTCATGATTCATGTTGTTTCTCTGTGTATTGTTGATATGCTCAGGAATGTTTGTTTTCTGTCATACATTTTCTTTTATATGCTGTGTATGTGATTTCATGGTTGAATTGAAGTCTGGAAGGAAGAGTGAATGAGTTTCAATTATTTCTCTAACTGAGCCAGAGGATTCCTGCAAGGAGTGCAGTTGAATTGTCCACAAGGAGTGCGTTGACAGAAGGGTTCAATTAGAGTTAGATTTTGTTCTCATTTCCTTGAAAGTGTAGTCAGGCACAGTGTCGTGCAAGGAGTGCACAGGCCAGGGAGAAGTCTCAGAGTTGCGATTCTGAGTGAAGTATTGAAAGACTGTTGATGCAGGTGTGCGTAAAGTCCGGGGAGGCTGAACACTTGAGGTGTTTACAAAGTTTACGCAAGGAGTGCGAGAAAAGGGTTCTCATTTCTGAGAGACTGAGAAGCTGGAACAAGCTCAGGAGGAGTAGAGCCTTAAAATCTGTTGGAGGACCGCATAGGAGGTTTCACACCAGGAAATCCTCAAGGAGGAAGAAGCGAGGGTCAAGATCTGTAGAGGGAATTCATGAAGATCCCGTCAACCATCAGATTTAGTAGGAGTTGCAACGGGGTTAAGCCTCGTGAGCAGAGGAGAAGTCCCAGAGGAGTCATCGGGATATTGAAGTCATCGGGAATTTCGGAAGTGCAGGAATCACGACATCGGGAATCAAGATCTGCAATATCGTGAATCAAGATCTGCGATATCGCGACGAGTTCAGAACCGTCCATCGTTTGGGACACGTGTCAAGGGATCCCGAGGAATTGAAATTTGGGGCATCGGAGTTTTCGAAGGTGAGAAACTCTTGCATATTGGAATCGCAAAACGCGATATCCCGACGAAAGGGTTGTGTGGGGCCACAGCCAGAGTTAGTGGAAGACAGGTGGTGTGCCATATCGGGGATTGGGAAAAGGTGAGACTCGAAACCTTTGTCATCAGGATTCACGATTCCGCAAATTCGGAAATCCCGAAAGAAGTGACGGGAGGTGGAAAAGTCAACTCGCACGCGTGCGTCGGTGTATCGGCATATCGAAAATCGGGGTTCAGTGAGGCAAGTTGTTTTCGACATCATAGGTGCCGAAATCCTGACGGAAGGATTCCCCGATAGGAACAGAAAAGTGTTGACATTTAACCATCGGTTTTCAGAGTATTGTGAGATATAAACCACACGACCATAGGATTCGCGAAACCGCGAAACCCGATTTCCCGACCGTTAAAGGGAATCTTTGAAGAGTTGTTGTGGGTAAGGAAAATTCCTGATAGGGAATTAGAAGAACATTTGAGTTCTTCGGTCCGAGGATAAATAAGATCCTGTGAGTGCACGTGGACCTTCCAACCTGCGGGTGGTCAGGGGGTTGCGTAGCCGTCATGATGAATGGAAGACAACATTCAAAACTAACGAAGGGTTGTATGAATGGCTTGTTATTCTGTTTGGCTTAACAAATGCGCCAAGTACCTTTATGATGTTGATGAATGAATTCCTGAAGTAGTTCATTGGGAAATTTGTCATTGTATATTTGGATGACATACTGGTTTACAGTAAAACAACAGCGGAGCATCTGAAGCATTTGGCTACAGTGATGCAGAAATTGTAGTAGGAGAAGCTGTTGATAAACATGAAGAAGTCCTCATTCATGAAGACAGAGCTCATTTATTTGGGATTTTTTATTTTGGAGAATGAGTTGAGGATGGACCCAAATAAGGTGGAGGTGATCAAGAATTGGCCATCACCGAGGAATATCTTTGAGGTGAGAAGTTTTCATGGATTGGCTAGTTTCTACTGAAAGTTCATTAGGAATTTCAGTGGAATTAGCGTAGCAATGATGGATACAGTGAAGAAGCGGCATAAGTCTTTTAACTGAACTGAAGAGGCCGAGAAGAGCTTCAATCTGTTGAAGAGGAAGATTACGGAACAACCAGTTCTGGTGTTGCCGGATTTCCAGAAGACATTTCAGGTGAAATGCGATGCAAGTAGATTTGAAATTGGGGTAGTCTTAAGTCAGGATGACAGGCCGATAGCATACTTCAGCGAGAAGTTGAACGAGGCGAAATTGAAGTACTCCACATATGATAAGGAATTCTATGCTATCATACAGGCATTGAAGAAATGGAGGCATTGCTTGATCTCAAAAGAATTTGTTTTGTATAGTGATAACCATGCCTTACAGTTTGTGACTCAACAAGAGAAGTTGAATCAGAGGCATGTTAAGTGGGTTGAGTACATGCAGAATTTCACATTTGTGATTAAACATATTTCTGGTACTGCTAACAAAGTTGTTGATTCTTTAAGCAGGAAGTGTTTGTTGTTGCAGGAGTTTCGAGTCAAAACATTGGGTTTTGATGCTCTCAGGGACATGTACGTAGATGATCCAGACTTCAAGGAAGCGTACGAAGTAGCTGAGAATCCAGTTCTCAGAGATAGCAACAAATGGGCTGAATACATGATCCAAGAAGGGTTGCTATTTAAAGGCAATCAGTTGTGTATTCCGAAATGCTCCATGAGGGAGAATTTGCTGAAAGAAAAACATAGTGGAGGATTGGTTGGACACTTCGGTCATGAAAAAACATTTGCAAAGTTGAGAGAATCATACTTTTGGCCAGGAATGCGATCAGAGGTCAATCGATTTGTGGATAGATGCATAATTTTCCAGCATTCAAAGGGAAGGAAGTAGAATGCGGGATTTTATCAACCATTGCCCATACCAGAGAGGTCGTGGGATGCGATTAGCGTGGATTTTGTATTGGGGTTGCCAAGAACACAAAGAGGTTGTGATTCAATCTTTGTGGTGGTGGATAGATTTTTTAAGATGGCACCTTTTATTCCATGTCAGAAGACCAGCAATGCGACTCACATCGCAAACCTGTTTTTCAAAGAAGTCATTCGACTTCACGGCTTACCAAGGAGTATTGTTTCGGACATAGATACAAAGTTCATAGGGCACTTCTGGAGGACATTATGGAAGAAGTTGGGGACTAACTTGTTGTTTAGTTCAACTTATCATCCTCAAACTGATGGATAGACATAAGTGGTGAACAGAAGTCTGCGAGACTTGCTGAGGAGCCTGGTGGCGGAGCATCACAACTAGTGGGACAACATATTACCACAGGCAGAGTTTTCTTATAATGACTCAGTGAACAGGAGCACAGGGCAGAGTCCATTCTAGATTGTATATGGAACACAGCCGAGAGGAGTTTTTGAATTGAGAGATTCAGAACAGACTGCTACTAGGAGCGCTAGTGCAGAAGAATTCGTGGAGGCGATGAAAGAAATTCATAGCCAAGTGAAGGAGCGGTTGTAGAATTCAAGCTAAGAGTATAAATGAAGAGTCGATCATCATAGAAGACAACTTCAGTTTGAGGTTGGTGATTTGGTTCTGGCACACTTGAGAAAAGAAAGGTTCCCAAGAGGAACATATAATAAGTTGAAAATGAAGAAAATCGGACCATGTAAGGTCTTGAGGAAATTTGGGACAAACACATATGAGATTGAATTACCCAATGGGATCGGAATATCTCCAATATTCAATATCTTGGATTTGTACCCATATAGAGCTAGAGAAGCAAGTACTGGAGATGAGCAGTCAGTTGAGGTTCAGTGGCAAAAGCAGATGCCAGTTGCAAAGAAGCCGCAGATGGAATGCATACTGGACAAGAGAGTGGGTAAGAGGACCAAGAAAAAGAAATATTTTGAGTATCTGGTCAAGTGGAAGAATCATCCAGTTGAAGATGCCAGCTGGGAGACTGAAGCAAAGATTCTGAAGCATGGACAGACTGTGCAGGAGCTCATGGACAGGAGCCCATGAAATTTTTCAAGCGAGGGAGTATGATGCAGGAGCATCTCCCACATCAAGCGAGCCAACGCGGAAGCGGAGGACAGCTGGACAAGCCAGCAAAAAATTTGAAATTTCCTTGAAGATGATGCGTGATCTTAAATGAAGTCATTTAAGGAGAGGTGTGCTTGGACATTGTAATCGGACCTTGAGCCTTTATCTCTCATCCTTAGTATATAGACGACATTTAATATAGTTAATGCAGGTAGATATAAATTTAATTATAGATTTGACAGTTTTAGAAAGCAAGAGGGAAACGGGATATAGACACCCTCAGTGTGCATTTGTATTATTATTGAAGCAGGAAGAGCATAGAAGAGAAGCAGAGAGTTGTGGAAGAACACCCATGTATAGTGTTGAATTAATAGAAGAGATTGATTCAAACCCATGGTTTTGTGTCTATTCTCTGTGTATTGATGTTGATATGCTCATGAATGTTTGCTTCCTGTTATACATTTGCTTTTATATGCTGGGTATATGATTTCATGTTTGAATTGAAGTCTGAGAGGAAGAAGGAATGAGTTTAAATTGTTCCTCTATTTGAGCCAGAGGATTCCTGCAAGGAGTGCAGTTGAATTCATCCGCAAGGAGTGCGTTGACAGGGGAGTTCAGATAGAGGTAGCTTTTGTTCTCATTCATCCCAGAGTGTAGTTGGGCATAGGAGCCGTGCAAGGAGTGTGCAGGCCAAGAAAAAGTCTCAGGGTTGCGAACCTGAGCGAAGCATAGAAGGACTGTTGTCCCAGGAGTGCGCAGAGTCAAAGGGACTTCATCACTTAGATGTGTTGAAGGGTTTCCGCAAGGAGTGCGTGCAAGGGGCCTTTTCTAAGGCTCAGAGTCATAGAAAAGCTCAGGAAGGGTAGGCCTTTGAGTTTGTTGAAGAACAACGCAGATAAGGGGTGCCTTGAAGGTTCAAGAGGTGTCGTAAGTTTGCGAGCAGGCGGACGAGTTCCATGGAGCTACAATTGGTCATTTCGCAGAATTCATCCGGAAGGCACGGACGGTGGGCATTCTTTGAGGAAAATTTGCGATATCTCGTGAGCCGACAGATCTCACCAAGGTGGAGGGAAGATACCGTTGGTATTCCCAAGAGATTCAAAGCTCAGGAGGGGTAGAGCCGTTGATCCGAGCCATGAGGGTCGTTGAATCCACACGTATATCGGGTATCGGGGTTTTGTGGATTGAAACTCCAAACCATTGCAATGGAAATCACGAAATCGCGATACGCGATTTCCCGACAACTAAAGGAGCGTGGGACCATAGGAATTAGTGGAGGACAGGTGGCACGAGTTATCGGAGTTCGGGGAAAGTAAAGTCCCGAAACGTTTGGCGTTAGGATTCGCGATCCCGCAAAGTCCGAAATCCCGACGAGGTAACAAGATCGTCGAATAATAAACCCGTGTGTGCATCAGTGTATCGGCACATCGGGGTTCGAGGTTTGGTAAATCCATTTGTTTGATATTGTGAGTGGTGAAATCGCAATAAGAGAAACCCTGACCGGGTAAAGGAAAGGTCAGCGTTGACTTGCATCGGATTTCGGGGATTCGAAACACCAGCGCTCGACCATTGACCTCGCGATACCGCGAAGTCCAATTCCTCGATAAGTAAGAGGGGGATCGCGCACGAGAGTTCTATGGGTGCATATTTCCCGATAGGGAAATAGAAGAACCTTAGAGTTCTTCGGGCCGTAGAGGAAGTGAAGATCCTGTGAGCGGGCATGCCTGCGGGTGTGTGTTGCGTTAGTTTCCTACTTATCCTGTGGCGCCATGCATGGAAAACACTTTTACTAACTGAGAATTTGAAGCCCGCAGACTAAGTGAATTATATACAGTGATCATTGCGCTATTTTTGTTTGTTCTAGTGTCGTATCTAAGATCATCGTGACCCCGATAATTTTAATCCTGAGTGCGTATGTCTGATGAGCTCACTGTGGTTGAATAATTAGTAACATAAGTTCTCCTTGACTTAATGACTGAAAGATTCATGTCGGAGAGAGGAGTGTCTACAGGTGTACAAGCATCTTCGACGAGAGGACTGTCAGCCTCTCCATCCACTGCTCTAGCCAGTCCATCCCGGCTAGTAGATGAAAAGAGAACTAAGCATAGGGATGATCTCATGAATGCGAAGTTAATCCTAATTATATTACCCACCTATCTACCCCCTCTGAGAAGTGTGATAAATCATGATAGTGTGCCCAGAGAATTTGAGTACGCTTTGGTCACTGCATACCTCCCTAAAAGGATACGTGCAGTGCACGCAGACCAAGATAAGATCACAGCATTGACGTTTAGTGAATTCAACCTCAGCGATAGGAAGGTGTAAAACATGATCACCCCGCACAAGTATCTGACCAGAACCAAGGGAAATAACTCAAAGATCATTCCCCAGTCATGGACCATGAACCTCGCGTAGTCCACACTGCTCAATGTCATGAAGATTCCTCACTTCAGTAGGCACCAAGAAGTGAACGCATGCGTCAAGTTGTTGTTGTCATGCTACCATGGGGGATATTTTTGGTTGAACCGTTGCATCATAGTGGATCCAACATTGATCAATCAAATCATAGGGCTAAGCATGCAAGGCCCTAACCCACAAGATTTATATCCCGGGAAAACCATGGATCGCGCTCTTGCGCAGAGGATTAAAGGCACCTATGGAGATGTCAAGAAAGGAATGAAAGGCTACAAGATAGCCTCTATCCATAGCGACGCAATGCGCCTATCCTGTCAATTGATCGCAAGAAAGTTAGTTTGAAAGAACCGACCCACCCAAGTGACTGGATTTTTAGTCGACCTCGCAGGAAAGTGCATGGAGGGCCTACAAATGAATTGGGAGAAGTACCTCATAAAACAACTAGAACTAGAATATAGGGAAGCATAGGACCAAGGATATGAGTTCCACTTCAACTGGCTTCTCATATTGATCACTTTTATCACATGGGAGATGCTATAAGGTGCGACCTTCCCGGACATCGAGCCCTTTGAACCTCTGGCCGTGAAGTTCAGTACACTGTGGTACTCCAGTGACATGAACAAGAAATGGAAATCAAATTTCATCTTCCACACTTATTACAACCAGCTAAAGATAGACATCCAGTCTGAGCCTTGTATAACCCTGAACACTCTCCACAGGTTCAAGCCCTTGATGAAATTCAACGCGGACCGCCATTTCATCTATATCACAACACGTGCTGATGAGCATAAACAACAGTTGCAGTCATACTACAAGATGACGGAGGAAGACTTTGAAGAGATTACTAAGGAATGGTCAGTAGACCTCCTCATCCTAGCACACCCTGTGGAGATATTTGATATTGACAGTCCAGAAGCAGCGCACATTACACTTGGGCCAAGAAAGACCATGAAAAATGAAGAAGCTCAAGATGTAAGCAGTACATCGGCAAAGACTGCTTCTATCTCACCTGAGCAAGGAGGTGATGGAAGAGATATAGATGAAGCAGAAGTTGGATAGAAGAAAGGTGAGGTTACATTTCCTAGAGATGAGGAGGACCCCTCGAAGAAAAGGAAGGTTTCCCCTCAGAAACCTTCTTCAAGGAAGAAATCAAAAGAAACCGGGACCAAATTTAAGACCACCCTCACCTCAAACGACTTCGACTTCATTGTCGCATCACTGAACGATGCTTCACTGGAGATAGTAGAGAAACAAGAAGCTAAGAAGGAGGAGGTATTCAATTGGATCAAGGTTGAACTTGAAGGAGTGCAACAAGCAATACAGACCAGCCACGCAGTTTCCACTGCTCCGCTGCCATCAAAAACACTAGAACTGGGAGATGAGCCAGCTCAACTCCGTCGGATCGCTGATATAGTAGAATCTCACCTTCGACGAGAACAAGAGGAGATAGCGCAAGCCACTAGGCTTTAGCATAAGTACAAGTAGTCCTTGAATATCAACGTAGTACTGCAGAACGAGAGAATCTTGCCCTCCAAATAAAATCCGACGAAGAAAAATCCCAACTGCATAAAGAAAAGGAATAGTTGCTCACAGAGCAACTCGAAGTTAAGGAAATGGTCAATAGAGCACTTCGCTCTGTGACAATTGTTGAATTAAAGTCCGAAGAGAGAGTTCCACAGTAGGTGGCGCACCTCGAAGAAGTGATCCAACAACTCTAGCAATGCATCACAGATCTAGAATTACGCACTGTACTCGATACCCCGCAAGACGTAAGGGACCAGTGAAAAGAAACTTCCCATAGCGCAGTTGATAGATTAAAAGCTCTTGCATTGGAATGAAAGAAGTTGAGTAACCGCAGTGCCCAAACATATGAAAACCTCACTGAGAACCTAGATTTACAAAAACTGGAGTCACATCTCCAGGAAGCGAAGCAACATGCAAATACACTACAGGTGCAGCTGAAGTCCCTGTCAGTTGTAGAAAGAATGAAGAGGTCTCAAGAACAATGCATAGATCAGTAAAAGATTCATATGATTCAAAGAAAAGTGATGGAAGTCACTCAACCGCTTCAACCTATGCAAGATAAGGCATGACATTTTTTTACAAAGGTAGAGAGCCAAGGAGCAGAGTTAGAATAGGTTGTCACCAATGAATGGCACAGTAATCTAGGAGTTCGTCGAACAAGAGGTCATAGAAAAGATGCAATTCGAAGCAGCTCGAGGTGTTTGAGGCAGAATTGATCAGACCAGAGTGACTCAAGACGAGTCACAGGTGAGTGTTGGGGGCATGTTGGCCCTTGACCAAGTTTGGAGAGTTTATTGGCCATGTTGACCTATTTTGGGTCTTCGACAACCTATCAAAGGAGGAGCATAGGACGAAGTGGAGATCGTGGGATCTCAGCCCCATTTTGGGTTTTTGGGAATATGTAATGGGAATGGGATGTCAGCCCATGGGTTTACCCATGTTTAGGCCTATTTTGTATGTATAAATAGAAGGATAGACAATGTAAGAAGGAGGATAATAGTGCATCTATGTGATGTGAATGTATGCTAAGTGCGAGTAAAGTTTTTAAGTGATTTGTGCATGACTGCAAGAGACTTGTAGAGCTAATCGCAGGTCCTTGTAGCAGATTGTGGATGGCTTAGTGTTGTAACACAAGGAAGAAGGATCTAGTGGGTTGTGCAGATCTTATGTCCTGTGCGGAGTAAGGGTTTTGAAGGCTTTGTGCTTGTAACTGATTGATTGAATACAATAAAGAAGAAGATTTGGTGGACGTAGCCCCATGGTGGGGGTGAACCACGTAAACACTGTGTTATGTGTTTTGTGCTTCGTCTTGATGTGTTCACATGTTTTTTGCTAAGTGCTATGATATGTTTAGATAGATCTACTTCTGCTTTGTGCTTATGATATGTGAGAATATTAGATCTTATAAAGATAGTCATGTTTAGTGCTTGATATGCTCATTCTGATCCATTTATATGCTAAGTGCTTAAATACCGTAGATTAGTGTGAATGTTGCGAAGCTCTGTTTTATCAGAGAAGTGAATAGTAATTGCATATCGAGGGACTGACGGTGCTAAGAGTTGTATTAAGTGTTATAATCACATATCTATGTCCCAGGTAAGGGTGCAGACACCTGAGTCTTTCAACCACCCCTGCCTCTACCTCGAGTGAGACTTCATCTGCTTCGCAAGTGTTTCTGAAAGGGTCAGTAGTTAGGGATTTGTTGGTGCGTTGTTGTAGTGTTGAACCCTTGGTCTGCCCCTGTGCCAACAGGCTCTAAGAAACTGGACCCATGAATTGATTAGACATTTGAATACACTAAGTAATAAAGTTTCTCGCGTAGTTGATTTTTGGTTGAATATTATACTTGGGGGTTACATTACAAAGTTTGAACTAGATTGTGCCTAGTCTTATAGTGTCGCAAAGAGGGACTTTTTCAAGGGTCCACATGGAATATGTATGAACGCATTGTCTACCTAGATAAATATGTTTTTATGTGACAATAATGTTATGAAGATGAAGTCAGTTTGTTAGGCGCCTTTGTGCACATAAGGGGACTAGGGGATGACCATAGGATGGTATGAGAATAGAAAGAGATGAAAAGGATGAATGAGGAATGGATGGACTGAGGATGCCGAGAGAGGAAGACACCGACTCATATGAAGATATTGGAGTATTGTGTTGTGGGAAAAGGTTTAGGTATAGTAAGAAGGAGATTTTGGTTGAGAGAGAAGAGCAGCACAAAGTGTTTGAGAAAAGAGACCCATGTGTAGTACTTTAGATCAAGCCATACAAAGAAAGGAAAGATAAAGAAAGGGATCCATAGTAAAATCCAGTAGAATAAGGAATTCCATATTAGATAGAAATATGTTTTGAACCTAGGACCCTATGTGTGTCACCTAGATCTGAAACAGAAACCGGGACTTTGTCGAGAGAAATTGTAGTTAGTGGAGGGAGTCAAAACAGTTGTCAGAATAGTGGAAGTAGTGCAGTAAACCAGATTTAGTCAGCATCATCAAAGGTAAGTTATGCACATAATACAATGGAAGGAATATATCATACATTAAGAATGCCTGAATTCCAGGGAGAAATGTTGGAGGAACGAGAGCAACATTTGTTTGTATGTGACACAGTATGGATTGTGAAAAATGTCCAGGACGATTAAATGAAGACTGTCCAGTTAACCACGACGTTCATAGGTCGTGCATTACTATGGTACATGAATTAATAGACTACTACACCAACAAGACAGTCAAGGACACTAGCATAGATTGGACAAGCTTTGCTAAAGGAATTTCGGAAGTCAAAATCTAAGCCACAATATATCACAAAATTGAAGGAAATTAAGCAAGTACAAAATAAGATAGTTTGGGACTACTATCAAAGATTTAAAGATGTGATGGGTAGATTAACATTTGATATTTCTAACAAACAACATCAAGAATAATTTATTGTAGCTCTGTTGTTGCACATTCATTGTCCATTGACACAACAAAAGGTCACGTCGCAGCCAGAAGAATTAGAAAATGTGATGAAGTTAGAAGCATCTCTCGTAGGAGATGGTGTAAGTATTCCACAGGTACAGTCACAGTTAGTTTTGTTGAGGATTCAATTGTCAGAAATAACGAAGGAAAAGGAAAATCATGAACAATTTTGGTGTATTACATGTAAGACAGAAGGCCATCGTAAGGAAGAATGTCCAACATTTGCACAATATATGGCTACAGGAGCACCAAACCCATTGCAGGAGAAGCAGGATATTATGAAATATGAAATACATGGGGAAATCATCTGACTACTTTTCCATTATTGCAAAAGTACCAAAGTACGCCCAGGAATTTGTTCTGTAATTTTTTCAAATCTGTAGGACACGATGAGAAAGATTGTTGCACATTCAACTTAATGAGAGATTGCACCTCAGATTCTTACAAAATCCAAGAAGAAAATTTCATAGCCGAAGGATGGGTTCCACAATACAATACTCCAAGAGGCTTTAATCAAGGTGGACAAGGAGGATTCGATAGATTTCGAGGATGAGATGGATTTGGTAGAGGAAGCAGAGGACCAATCATTTGTTATAATTGTAATCAACCAGGACATTTAGCAAGAGACTTCTTGAATCCTTGCACGACATGCACGTATTGCAGAGCATTGGACCATGCGACAAAACATTGTCCTAAACTGATAGAGAAATGGAAGGAAAGAGGGAATCATAATCAAAATCAGAACCAGAAATAGAACCTACAAATGATAGTAGGTGAGGAGAATGATGATTAGCCCAAAGTAGCAGTCGTTACACACAGAGGAACAAGAAATGGACCAAATGTGATGGAAAAAGGAAAGGGGGTCGAGAAATGGATAAGGAAAGAAGTTTAACCTACACTAGTATTTAATCCACATAAAGAGAAAGAGTCATATCACCAATATAGGAAGGATATACTAGGACCCAATTGAGTAGAATCAATGTCAAAGAAGCCACCAATATATGATATGTTGTCAGTTTATGATCACACCATTCCAGAAGGCCAGTCGAAAAGGTAAGTACTTTGAAATATTTTCTAAATAATTGTTTAGAGTTGATGAAGGACAAAAGAATGTTGAATGCACTATGCGAGATGATCAATCAATACACATAAGACAAAGAAGTACCTATGACACATAGACCAGTGAACCAAGTATTGTGCAAGAAGAGGAAAAACATAGAAGATAATTCATATTGAATGTGCAGATAGGAGAGTATGACATGGATAATGTCATCTTGGACTTCGGATCATATGTAAATTTTCTTCCAAGACGAACGTGGGAAATGATGGGGAGACCAAAGTTATTTTGGTCAATTGTTCAAGTGAGGTTGGCCAACCAACATAAGATAATATCAATATGAATAATGGTAGGAGTAGTTGTTAATATAGATGGAGTGCGAAGCATAGCCGACTTTGAGGTCATTGATATTGTGGATAGCAGTCAGTCGTATCCAACATTTCTCAGACTGGATTGGGCCTTTGACAACCAATCTATTATTAACTTGAAGAAGAGAGAAATTATTTTTGAAGGAGGAGGATTAAAATTCATTGCACCATTAGACCCCATAGAAGCAAGAAGGTATGTGGAACCTGCAAGAAAATAAATTGATAACTTGTATAATATGAGGCATGGATGATTTTGTCAATCCTATTGTAGATGGTGAACTTAGTTGGAGAATAATTATCTCTTGTGCATCAAACTCGAAGGAAGGACTTGAACATTGGAAGCACAAATTTCATGAAGTTTCAACCCAAAGATGTGCTCGCATTACTCGCTCTTGCACTGGATCATAATAGAGTATGTGATACACCAAGGTTTGATGTATTAACTATTGTAGGTTATTTTGTCAAAGAATTTGAGTTTCATATATCCAAACATCAAATATTTTTGGAATTAGATGTTTTATTGAGAGAAACACTAGTGAGATGGTGGGCTACACATAAGGAGAAATAGGGGATTGGCAGCATTGTAAAAGGTTGGTGCAAATTAGATTTGGAATAGTATAAATTATGCACAAATATAAAGGGATAAGCAGTGTGAAAAATCATGTTGCGTAGTGTATTACAACTTGGAGACAAGTATCAAAGTAGAAATGGATGCACGGGTTCATACATACACTTGATATAGTTCCCAAGAACTGGTATCTAGAGCTAGAAGTGCGCAGAGGGATAGCAGACTAGGAAGAGCTCACCCATAATTTTAAGGTAACATTTAGTTTTGAAGTTGAGTCACCCTTAGTAGATGCATCTCTACAAGTCATTAGAAGTAATATTTTTATGGAAGAAGGTTAGATAGAAATAGTACATGTGTGTAGCGTGCACAAAGAATCTATGACAGTCCATGAATTACTAGAATGTTACAATTTTACTTTGGAATACCAAGAGGAAGAAGATCCAAGAAATGTGCAAGTACCAGAGACTGAAGGGGAGCGCATCGTAGAAGGTACATAACTTGAATATGATACATATGTGAAGCCATTAAGAGTGCACAATGGGAATATTGGCATGAAAGAGAAACCAAATTTCACAAATATTGGTGACTAATGGAATGATGAGATTGTTGAAAAGATTGCAGCCTATTGCGCGAGTATCAAGATCTCTTTTCGACAACATTTTTAGAGATGAAGGGAATAGCTAGCGAATTGGATGAAATGAATATTATGTTAAACAAGAAGCTAATCCAGTAATATAGAGACCTTATAGATTGAATCCAAAGTACAAGTAAAAATTGAAAGAAGATCTTGAAAAAATGATGGAAGCCAATATCATTAGGCTCGTCCTAGAGTTTGAATGGATAAGCCCCATGGTCATTCAAGATAATAAAACAGGGGCTATTAGAATTTGCATATACCTAAGGAAGTTGAATGATTCCTATTTACATGACCCTTTTCTAACCCCTTTCATAGACGAAGTGTTAGAAAACATAAGAGGGAAGGAGGCCTACTCATTCACAGATGGATTTTCAGGATACCATCATATTAAGATTGTGCCAGAAGACAGACATAAGATGAAATTTTCCACAGAATGGGGAAGCTTCTAGTACATCGTGATGTCATTTGGGTTAAATAATTGATCTACATTTATGAGAGGAATGAAATGAAACACGGATCTATAACATTCATACAAATATCTAGAGAAAAATAATAGATATGCAGTAAAACTTAACATCTGTTCAATAAAGAAATCTGTTGAAACTGTAAAATGCAGAATGATACATTTTTTCTCAAATGGTGGTAGCTAATCTCTGAGAAGATATGTGGTGGCTATGCACATTCTCTTGATCACATTACAATGAGGCCTCCAAGACTTTTTATAATCAAGAAGTAATGAGAAAACCATAGACATCTAAATGTTGGATTATTGAGAGGGTGGGTGAATCAGTAATAGAGCAATTTAATCCTTTTTCACCATAAAATGTAAATGGTATATCAATGTAGCATTATCATCCAATATTTGCAGAGTAAATAAATAATGAACAAATGAACAAACATACAAATAAACAGTACACCATTTTTTTACATGTAAACCCAAAGAAGGAAAAAACCACAGAATGTTTTTTTCTTATATGTCTTTAAGAATAACATTCATTGGAAGCACCAACTTCCTTTGTTTTCCAACTGCAACTAGAAGGAGGCTCCAACTCCCTAGTTTCTCAGGCTACAACCCGAGGGAAGCTCCAACTCCCCAATTCTCTGGATACAACCAAAAGGAGGCTACAACCCCCTATGTTCTCCGGATACAACCAGAAGGTGGCTACAACCACTTGTTCTTTCCTCCTCCAACTGCCCTGAAATATAAGTAGAATGATGGAACCACTGTCACACTATCACTGTGAGATATAATGTTGTAAACCTGTATCAATCAATCTGTAATCAATCTATATAATAAAAAAGTGCATCAACCATGCACCAACCTATACCAAACAACTTGTAATCAGCCTATACCATAAACAATTGCATCAACCATGCACCAACCTGTACCTCAACTTGTAATCAACCTTACAAAAAATCATCAAAAGCATTTATCCTCCCTTGAATTTCGGCCTTCTTTACTTCACCTTCCCTCTGAAATTCGACTTAGATATCCTTTGGTTATCTCAGTCACTTGTACATATTCAATATTCTCAAGTGTGATTAAAATGAGAGAGCCTTGCCTCTTATTTATACTTTCATGTAGCTTCCTCAAGGGGTTACTTCTTAACCATCTTAACCCACTTTCTTTATTTTAGGGTTAACCCACTTCTAACCATTTGTCCACTTAGTAATTTCTCCGTTAACTTTATTGTTTAAATAATTTATTTTGTATCCACTTTGAATTATAGTACACTCATCACTTCACTTTATTATTTACCTTCTAAAATCTCTTAAACCATTTTCTTTATTTTAGGGCTAACCCACTTCTAACCACTTGTCCACTTAGTAATTTCTCCATTAACTTTATTATTAAAATAATTTCTTTTGTATCCACTTTGAATTATAGTACACTCATCACTTCACTTTATTATTTAAATAATTTCTTCTTTGGAATCACTTTGACTGCTTTGACCTTTTGGGGCTTCTATATGACTCATGAGGGTTCTCCAACTTCACATGGCCATACATTTCTAACCATGAAGAGTTATGTGACGTTACACATACCACTGGAAATGGAATGACATGTAATATCCATATATAATAGTCTTACCTACAAATATATCAAAACTCATACCATTATCCATCAAACAAACTTGGATCCATTATCCAAACCATTGTGCTATCAAAATTCGCTACCGGACTTTCTTCAAGGGTTGACATCAATGACAACCAAACCAAATAATCAACAATACCCCCCTTTGGCATTGATTGCAAAACTCTAATGAAATATTGAAGTCATGTGTCATGCAATACTGAATTCATATCACTCATGTTCCCCCTGTGACCATCGCTCCCTCTGGAACCATGCCTATGTGCCCTGCACATGATAAATCTCTCCCCATTTGACATCAATGGAAAAGGTATCTTTCCATTCAGGGTTGCTCCCCCTAACTGAAATATCCTTGGGAAAAATCCCCCTAAATGAACTCTTCCTTAAACTGATCTCCCAACCTAAAATGCCCTCTTTATGGTGCGTCCTCATGTAAATCTAAGACATATAAGATAAGCATTCAAAAGCATTCATTTTGGAGTATAAATTACTCTGATTCTCTGGCGAAGATACTCAAAGGCTTCCCGTGTAAGTGGTTTTGTAAAGATGTCTTCCACTTGTTATTTTGTGCCCACATATTCAACTATGATGTTCTTCTCTGCAAATTGTTCTTGTGGAAAGTGATACTTGATTGGAATGTGCTTCATCTTGGAGTGCATCACCAGTTTCTTTGAGATACTGATGGTTCTTGTATTATCACAATATATTGAAATGGGCTCATCATACTCAACTTGTATATCTTTCAGAGTTTGTTTCATCCATAGAACCAGTGTACAACATGTTGCAGCTACAATATACTCTGCCTCGGCTATAGATAAGGATATTGATGATTGTTTCTTTCTTATCCATGATACTAAACACTCACCCAAGTATAACGTTGCTCCACTGGTTCTTCATCGATCATCAATGCAACCTTCCCAATATGCATCTGTGTAGGAAATAAGATAGATCCTTTCCTTTTGGATACCATAATCCAAACTCTTTTGTTCCTTTAAGATATTTGAAAATCTTCTTCGATGCTAATACATTTTATTCCTTTGGTGCTTCTTGAAATCATGCCACCTGTCCAACTTCCTACATTACATATGGTCTAGATGTTTTCACATATATCAAGTTGCCAATCATCGGCATGTATCCCTCTAGTCTGTAGACTTTGAATCATCATCTTTTCTCAACTTGCAATTGGTTTGCATAGGAGTGGTAACTGGTTTGCAATCTTCCATTCCGAACCTCTTTAGCATTTCTCTCATATAATTAGTTTGAGAAATAAAAAATCCTTGGTTTCTTTGACGTATCTGAAGACCCAAAAAGAAGGATAGTTCTTCGATTAATGACATTTCAAATTCATTTTTCATATCCTTTGCAAATTTCTAGTTTATCCTGTTATCATTTCTTCCAAAAATAATATCATCAACATAAACTTCAATTAATAAAATATTATATTGAGTTACCTTAATGTAGAGGTTGTTGTTTGCACTTCCTTTTCTGAACCCTGCCTGTTGTAGATATTTATCCAGTCTAGAGTACCATACTCTAGGAGCCTTTTTAGACCATACAAGGCCTTCTTCAATTTACACACATAATTTGCATTCTCTGTCAACTGAAATCCTTTTGTTGTTCATTGTAGACTTCTTCTTCAAGTTCTCCGTTCAGAAAAGATGATTTCATGTCCATCTTATACACTTTAATATTCTTGGAGCATGCATAAGCTAAGAGTAATCATATTGCTTCCATTCTGGAAACTGGAGAAAATGTCTCTTCAAAGTCGATTCCTTTAACATGTGCATATCCTTTACATACCAATCTAGCTTTGTTACTTGTAACATGCCCATCTTCATTCAATTTATTTATGAATACCCACTTTGTGCCAATTACATTCTTATTCTTTGGTATTGGAACCAATTCCCAAGTGTCATTCTTCTCTATTTGATCCAATTCTTCATCCATGGCCTTATTCCAAAATTCATCCTTGCTGACCTCTTCAAAATTGTTTGGGTCAATCATACATGAGAGTGCTAGGTGTTTTTGTTCTAGTGAACAAATTCTTCTTCTAGTCTCAACTCATGCATATTTGTTTCCAATAATATGATCTAAAGGATGATTCTTCTGTACTTGTTTGCTAGGTGTCTTTGGAGGCACTTGATGAACTTGCTCTTCTAATTTTGTCTGATCCTCTTCATTTTCCCCTTCTACTTATTATTCATCTTCTATTTTTTCTTCGTAAAGTTGTTACATTGATTCATTTTCTTCTTCCTTTAATTCTCGTCCACCTGTTTCAACAATTTTTATATTGATGCTTTCTACAAATTTGTTCAACCTCATATTGTAACACTTGTATGCTTTCCTTGTACTTGAGCAACCAAAAAGTACTCCTTTTTCCACACGAGAGTTGAACTTTCTCATTCTGCCATCTTCTCTTTTGACATATCATTTACTTCCAAATACTCTGAAGTTATTCACATTTACTGGTCTTCCTTTCCATAGCTCATAGAGATTTTTTCCAGTGTTTTTTCTAAGAATTACTTTGTTTTGAATGTGAACCGTTGTATGCACTGCATGTGTCCAAAATATATCTGTCAATTTGGAGTCCATTAACATTGTTCGAGTCATTTCATGTACTGTCATGTTCTTTCTTTCAACAAATCCATTTTGTTGAGGTGTCCTAGCAATGGAGAATTGTCTTTTTATTCCATGCCTGCTGCAGTAGTCCATAAATTCCTTTGAAGTGAAATCTCCTCCATTATCAGATCTCAAACATTGTATTTTTGAATCCATTTCATTTTCAAACATTTCCTTGTAGACCTTGAAGTTTTCAAAAGCTTCTGACTTATTCCTGAGAAAGAAAACTGCAGTCATTCTTGTATAATCATCAACTAATAACATAAATTATTTCTCACCTTTTAAACCTTTTTTGTAGTTGGTCCAAATATATCAATGTGCACAATTTCCAGTGGTCTTGTCATTGAATATTCTTTTGATTTAAACGTGGTCTTTTTTTTCTTTCCTTGTTGACAATGCTTGCATAATGTGTTGGTTGGTTTCGTAATCTGGGGCATTTCTCTAACTTCTTCCCTTTTGCTGACTTTGAAAAGGTTATCAAAGTGTATGTGACCCATTCTTATGTGTCATATCCAACTTTAATCTTCTTTTCCTATACAACAGTTTTCATTTCGAATTTCACTTAGTACATATATGTTGTTTGAAGTTCTTGCAATTGGTGCAATCAATTTTCCTAAATCTTCTTTTCTTGTCTCACACTTTTTTGAATCGAAAGTAACTTTATGACCTTGGTCACACATTTGAGTCACACTTAAAAGATTATGTTTCATATATTCTACTAGTAGAACATTTTCTGCCTTGGTATTCTTGTTTCCAATTCTGACTATGTTTTTTCCAATGATTTTAGTTGAATCATCATTTCCGAAGGAGACTGATCCATATCGTTCCTTTCTTAATATAAGAAACTTGTTTTTATCACCTTTCATGTGTTTTGAACAGCCACTTTCAACATACCAACCACGTATATTTTGCTTAGCTTGCAGAGAAAGTGTGCATTCTTCATTTCTATATTGATTATTCTTTCTTATCCATGTTCTCTTCTGAGGTTCGTGTCTGTGACTATTGTTGTTTTGTTGTGGTTCTCTAGGAGAAAATGTCATGTTGCAATCTTTGGCCATGTGTCCAAATGTTTTTCACATGTAGCATTCCACTTCAGTGCTCAATGATTCAAACATGTTGTAACTTCTTCTTTGTGTTTCTCTAGGCCTTATTGGATAACCCTTTTGTGTATGAATTTCAAATTTTTTTATGTTCCTATTGTTATCTCTTCAATTCATATATTTACATCCAAAATTATTACATGCATAACATAAACCAAAACGGATAGTTTGATACCTGGGATTTGAAGATATTCTGAAAGGAATTTCTCTTATAAATCCTTCTTCTTCCTGAGGCCTATCTGTCAGTTGTTGATTCTGAAATATGAATCTTCTCGATGGAGGAGTGTCCCTATAATCTTCCTTGTAGATATTCCTACCCCCTTTGATTGTTTTTTCATAGCTTTTTGGATATGTTTCTTGCTCTATTGTTTTGGAGCTTGATCCCTTTTCTGTCTGATTGTATCCAAGTCCGGACTTGTCATGATGAGGTTTTTGACTACTAATAATGTCATCCAAAACTTTTGAGTTGTTCTGCATATTTTTCTTTTGAATATCCTTTCTTAATGTGACAATCTCTGCTTCCAAATTTCCAATGATCTTGTCTCTTTCTTCTATCTATTATTTGAGTTCTTCTTCAATTCTTTTATCTTATTCTATTTAAACCTTCAAATTTGTGATCATATGTTCTAGTTCGCGATTTCATTCTTTCTTTTCTAGCTCTTCTTGTAGTTTCTTGTTTTTCTTATTTTCTATTCTTATAACTTCTATGGAACACAACAATTATTCTCGGTAGTCAACTTTTGCCTCTTCATATTCTTCTTCGATGTCTTCTTTGTTGAATTATTCTACTACCATGAATATAACTCTTTCTGTCTCATTGTCACTAACTTCATCTTCATATGATGATGAGATGTCCTCTTTGGTGCATAAGATTTTCTTGAAAACTTTCTTTGTGGTTCTTTTTCCTTTACATGTTTGTTTTCTATTGGAGTAATCTTCATCATTCCTCTTATTTTTCTTATGAGGAAATTTGTTAGCTAAAGGACCAATACCATCACAATTAAAACAAATCAAAGGAAACTTACCTTTATATCTGTCATTGGTTCCCTTGTTCAATCTTCTGACAAAGTTGTCCATTTCTTCATCATATTATGAGATGTCACTATTGTTTCTATGTTCTTTTTCCTTTTTCTTTCCCTTTTTATTTGACCTTTTGGATTCTTTGAAAGTTAATTATTTTATATCTAGATTTTCCTATTCAGTTCTCATTTCATATGCTCTGAACATTCCATGTAGTTCATCCATGCTTATTGAATCTAGATGTTCTCTTTCTTCTAGTGTTGATATCTTAGGATCAAATCTCATAGGGAGAGATCTTAGTACACTTTGAACAATTACAGATTCTTTAATTTATTCTCCCAATCCTATGATTGCATTTACTATTTCATCGACTCGTAAGGAGTAAGCTACAATACTCTCATCTTCCTTCATCTTTAGTTGTTCAATCTGTCCTCTGTAAGTTTGAAGCTTTGCTTCTTTGAATATTGAATCTCCTTCATAAATATTTTGAAGCTTGTCCCAAATCTCTTTAGCGGATTTACAATTTATAAATTTGGTGTAAACTGATTCACAAAGACCATTCAGAAGTGCATTTGTGGCTTTTGAATTATTTTATCGGAGTTTTATTTCTCTTTCATTTGTCGTCGAAATTGTTGGTTATTTGTATCCATCTATAATTGATTGCCAAATTTCAAATCCATGTGCCTGTATATATTTTTTCATCCTTCTCCAAATTGCATACTTTTGTCCATAAAACTGTGGTATTCCATTTTTATACTTGTTTTTTCTCTCCGTGATATACCTTTCAGTGGTTGAACTGATTTTTGAAGGAACCTACTCTAATACCAATTGTTGGATTACTGAGAGGGGGGGTAAATCAGTAATAGAGAAATTTAATCCTTTTTCACCATAAAATGAAAGTATTATATCAATCTAGCATTATCATCCAATAGTTGCAGAGTGAATAAACAATGAAAAAATAAGCAATCATACACATACACAGTACACCAACGTTTTACGTGGAAACCCAAAGTGGGAGAAAACCATGGAATGATTTTTCTTATATGTCTTTAAGAATTACATTCATTGGAATCACAACCTTCCTTTGTTTTCCAGCTGCAATTGGAACAAGGATCCAACCCCCTAGTTTCTCAGGCTACAACCTGAGGGAAGCTCCAACTCCCCAATTCTCTGGCTACAACCAAAAGGAGGCTACAACCCCCTATTTTATCCAGCTACAACTGGAAGGTGGCTACAACCACATGTCCTTTCCCCATCCAACCGCCTTGAAATATAAGTAGAATGATGGAACCACTGTCACACTATCACTTTGATATATATTATTTTAAATATGTACCAATCAACTTGTAATCAACCTATACCATAAACAAGTGCATCAAACATGCACCAACCTATACCAAACAACCTGTAATCAGCCTGTACCATAAACAAGTGCATCAACCATGCACCAACCTGTGCCTCAACCTATATTCAGTATTAGAAAACATCCTCAAAAGAATTTATCCTCCCTTGAATTTTAGCCTTCTTTACTTCACCTTCCCTCTGAAATTCGGCTTAGATATCGTTTGGTTACCTCGGTCACTTGTAGATATTCAATATTCTCAAGTGTGATTAAAATGAGAGAGCCTTGCCTCTTATTTATACTTTTATGTAGCTTCCTCAAGGGGTTAATTTTAACCATATTAACCCACTTTCCTTATTTTAGGTTTAACCCACTTCTAACCATTTGTCCACTTAGTAATTTCTCCATTAACTTTATTATTTAAATAATTTATTTTGTATCGACTTTGACTTATAGTACACTCAACACTTCACTTTATTGTTTACCTTCTAAAATCTCTTAAACCACTTTCCTTATTTTAGGGCTAACGCACTTCTAACCACTTGTACACTTAGTAATTTCTCCATTAACTTTATTATTTAAATAATTTATTTTGTATCCACTTTGAATTATATTTCACTCATCAATTCACTTTTTTGTTTAAATAATTTATTCTTTGCAACCACTTTGACTACTTTGACCTTTTGGGGCTTCTATATGACTCATGAGGGTTCTCCAATTTCACATGGCCATAAATTTCTAACCGTGAGGAGTTATGTGACATTCCACATGCCACCGGAAATGGCATTACATGTACTATCCATATAGAATAGTCTTACCTACAAATATATCAAAACTCATACCATTATCCATCAAACAAACTTGGGTTCATTACCCAAACCATTGTGCTACCGGAATTTGCTACCGGACTTTCTTCAACGGTTGAAATCAATGACGACCAACCCAAATAATCAACACTAAAAACCTAACCCTGGGAGATTAACTGCCAAAAGTCATCTGGGCCCCAATAGGTTAAGTTGGTACATCAACTTCTTGGGGTCGTAAATTTTGCATAAAATCTATGTTTTAGGCGCACGATATCCCATTGTAAAGGTCTATATGAGGAATACACATTTTTTTGTAAAACTCTAACTATATATACAGAATGATTGCAACGACCCCAAAAAACGTTGTTTAGGGCCTCAAAACGACCCTGGAAGTTTAGGACCCGAAAAGATAGAAAAAGAACTAATAAGACAAAAATTGTATGTGAGCCATTTGGAAGAAGTAGGTAGCCACCAATATCCACTTGGATCAATACTCCCCCCTTAGGAATAAATGGTCTCCATTACATTGAGTTCCCCCATCATATGAGAAACATTATGTTGAATTTGGCCTCAGGTGAGCCACTTGCCTTGGTGCAGGAGTTACCCTGCTTTGACAACATGATAAAGTTGAAGCTTATGTTGGCAAGTACCCTTGACCTATGTGTCCACGATAAGAATAGTGGATGCATGTTCCATGTGATCAGGTTTGAGCTCTTTCGGTGTCAATTGTTCTTCTATCTCTGAGGTGTCCAATAATGGTGGAAAGTAAGGTCAAAGGAGGTCCACATTAAACACTTTGTGCAAGCTAAGGAAGGGGGGAATGTTGAGCTCAAAATAATTGTCACCCACAGCCTTGGTGATGGTGTAAGGTCCATAGTGGAGTGGACGAAGCTTCCGATGGGGTCTTATATGCTATTCTTTATGCAAATGCAATGAAACTTTATCACCCACATGAAACTTGTGGGGAACCCGATGTTGATAATGGTGCTAATTGTACTTGGAATTGGACTTATAAAAAATATCTTAAACCTATTGGAGGATGTGTTGGATTCATTCAATGAACTAGGTGGTTTTTTCAGCTTCGGTTTGAGCATGACATGATTCTTCCTGTGTGGACGCAAGGGTTAGTGCAACATACGTGGGACCCAATGGTTGAAATCCAAACCAAACCTGAAAAGGGATGTGGCTAGTTGAGCTATGTATGGATCTATTGTAATTGTGCTAAACATAGGGAAGACTCTCATCCCATGTGCACAGTTGCTTGGAATTGTACATGCGAAAGATATGCATGATCATCTTGTTGACTACCTTGGTTTGGCCATCTGTTTGAGGGTGGAAGTTCATGGATTTGGTGATCTTGGTGTCCATCCATGACTAGAGGCTCAACTAGAATGTGTTGAGGAACTGGTTGTCCTGATATGAGATGATGGTTTGTGGTATCCCAAAATGTACCCACACTCATTTTAAGAAGAGATTGGTAGTGGACCCCTCTATGATGCTATTCTTGTAAGCAACCGGAATCACCATCTTGGAAAATCAATTAGCAACCAAGAAAACATAGTCATTTCTCTGCTTGGTTGAAGGAATTCTCAACATATAATCCATCAATATGGATTCCCAGGGCATGTCAGGATTAGATAGAGAGGTGTAAATACCTTGTTTCTCAATGGTCGGTTTGGCAATGGTGCAGGCGGTGTAGGACCTGATAAAATTGTTGACATCCTATCGGAGTTTCAGCCAATAGAAATGTTGTTGCAGCACTTCCATTCTCTTTTCTACACCGAAGTGTCCCACCACCCGACTATAGTGAGATTCCAAAATTATCTTTAATCACTCAGTTGATGGGATGCAAAGATGTCCTAGATGGCACAACAACCCGTCTTGAAGATGGAAATCAGTGAAAGTTGTGCTTTTTCCTAGCATATTGTAGGTAGTGACAAAGTCAGGATCTCTCTCATAGAGTTGGGGCCATCCATAGGTATCATGTCTGCAGAAGTGTAGCTATGTGGTTAGTATTGCAACTGGAGGTCGATTGAGGTAGTCAGCGATGCGATTGGTGCTCCCTAACTTATTCTTGATTTTGATATATAACTATTGCAAGTATGCAGAACACTTATGATGGCTTTCATTCTTCAATTTTCCTTGTGTCTGCATGAACTACAGAGGCTTATGATCATTGTGGATGATTGTCTCCTTCCCAAGAATTTAATGCTTCTGCTAGTGACATGCTTGTACAATGGAGTACATTTCTTTGTCGTAAGTGGGGTACTTACAGATGGTATATGATAGTGTCTCACTATGATAGGCCACACAATGCCCATGTTGAGTGAGAACTGCGCCCACAACATAGTCTGAAGCATTTGTCTCAATCTCAAAATTTTGTTGCAGGTCGATTAATGAGAGCATCGAGGCTAAGCACAAGTGTTTCTTCAAATCATTGAACACTTTTTGTTGTGATTGGCCCCACCCACTTTTTTTCTTGCCACCACCCCTGGTCACTTGGCTAAGGGCCCATGCAATGTGGGAAAATCCTAGCACAAACCTGCAATATAAATTGGCATGGCCTAAGAAGCTATGAGGCTCAGTGAGTGTGGTCAAGGATAGCCAATCATGGATGACCTAGATCTTGGCTAGATCGACATGCACACCATGCTCATCAACAATGTATCCTAGTTACTAGACCTTCTTCATTCCGAAGGACAATTTTTCCAAATTTGCATATAGCTTTTGTTTCCACAGAGTGTGTAGAACCTATTGAATATGTTGCAAGTGATATTCCCAATTGTTGGTGCAAAAGTGTTCAGACCAGGGTCTTTCTTATTAAAGAAATTGCAAGAAATGAAAATCTAACTATTGTACATGTTCCTTTGGACTGGAGCAACCGTGATTTGGCTCAAGAGTGAGAAATGTAGGGTTTTAGGCGGGTTCCATTCACCCATCCTGGTCGAAGGATACCATCCAGTTGTGCTAGCCAAACTGCACCGGATTGTAGAATTTTCACAACTATGAATGGGCCCAACCAATGCATGCACAATTTGCCTCGATATTTCTGATATCGATTGTCATAGAGTAGTACCTTATCCCATTTCACAAATATTTTATTCTTAATATTCCTGTCATGCCAGTATTTTTGTCTAGCTTTCTCAAATTTTTGATGAAAAGCCTCTAGAAATCTTGCTTCCTCGAGTTCTTACAAGTCTGCAATCCTCTGCACAACCGATTCATCATATGTCATGTTTGTAGCCCATCCTATATAGAGACTAGGGGTAATAAATTTTGTGGGTACAATGGCTTCTTTCCCATAGACCAACTAAAATGGGGTATACCTCTGTAACTTCTTCGTGGTAGTCTTGTAATCCCACAAGACTGCTAGAACTCTATCATCCTAGTCTTCCCAATTTGCACAACATACTTTTGTTAGTCCTCTTTACAAAATTTTATTGAATGCCTCTACTGTGCCATTAGCTTATGGATGGTAGGGACTTCTCATATGGTGTTGTATAAGAAATCAAATTTTCAACGTTATGATTGTACTGCTAATAAAATGAATACCTTGATCAATGGTCAAGCTTCTAGGACATCCAAAGCGAGTGATAACTTTCTCGAAGATAAATCTAGCAGATGTGTCTATAGAATAGTCTTAAAATTCCTCTGCTTCATCCCATATTGTAAGGTAATAAGTTGTGTTGATGATGTATATGTCCTTTGAGTGCTTAGTTGGGGGGTTGATCGGTCCAATAAATCAACAACCCACTTCTCAAATGCTTGAAGTAATCTAACTGGATAAAGGGGTAATTCATCTCTCTATGATGGCTTCCCTACTCTTTGGTAGGTGTCATAAGATATAGCATATTCCTTAGCATATTTAAATAATGAGGCCCACCATAATCCATCTTGAATTATCTTTTGTGAAGTAGATTTACCTCTGACATGACCTCCCGCAACTCCATTGTGGCATTCCCACAGGATATCTCGCCTTTCATGGTTCAAGACACATCTCCTAAGGATGTTGTCGAGTCCCAATTTATAAAGTTTTTCGGCAATCAATTGATAGTATACTGTGTGAACCACCATATGTCTCTTGTGGGTTGCAGAGTAAGTTTCTGGGAAGGTAAATGTATTGAGGAAGAAAACAATGTCTTTAAGATACTCTGGAATGGCCTCAATCTAGAACATGTCTATGTTTGGGAGCTGGTCATCCACTACTCTACCACTTTCCCTTGATTCCAACCTGGAAAGGTGATCTGGACCTACATTTCATCTTCCTAGTTTGACAATTTATTCAAAAGAAAATTCTTGAAACAACAGTAGCCACCTGCAAATTCTTCCTTCCAATACTAGTTTATTGACTAGGTACTTCAATGCAGAATGGTCAGTAAAAAACTTGAAATGTGATCCTAACAAGTAGTGTCTAAAATTTTGTAATGCATAAATCATAGCTAAACCCTCCCTTTAAGTGGTTTTGTAGTTGCACTCATCTTCCGATAGTTTTGTTCAGGAAAAATAGATATGGTGGTCAATATTCCCTTCCCATAGTTGCGTTAAAATGGCTCCCAGGGCAATGCCTGATGCATCCACATGTACATGGAATTCAATTTCCCAATTGGGAAATATCAATATAGGTGCAGTACTTATTTTTTCTTTGAGAATGTCGAATTCCTTGTCACACTCTAGTGTCCAACGGAACAGTTCATAATTTTTCAGCAATTTCTCAAGGGGTGCGGTGATAGTTGCATATCTTCTGATGAACCTGCGGTAATATCCTGTATGTCCCAGCATGGAGTGAAACACTTTGGAACTTTTAGGTGGTGGCATGTTCAGAATGACCGCAAATTTAGTTGGTTCTACTAGGAATCCTTCTTTGTATACAATGTGGCCTAACAGATTGCCATGAGGTACACAAAAAATGCACTTTCTTAGATTTAGAGATATCTGCATTTCTTTAAATATATCAAACATTAACCGGAGTATCCTGAAATGATATTTTAATAGGTTGTACATCGTCCAATCATCCATATAGACTTATACAAACTTGTGGATGAATTCTCGAAACGGTTCTATCACAATCTGAGAAAAAACTACAGGGGCATTCTTCAAACCAAAGGGAATTACATTGTATGCAAATGATCCCCATTCGATTATGAATGTAATCTTATTATCGTCTTCCTCTATGATTCTGACTTGATGATATTTTAAGAATCTATCTATAAATGAATAAGATTATTTTCCCACAACTTGATATAACACCTCAGCGTTGAAAAGTGTTGGAAATGGATCATGCACACATGCAGAATTCGGACTTATGTAGTCCACGCAGACCTGAATGTCTTATGTTCCTTTCTTACTCTAGATAACTATGGGTCTAATCCATTTTGCTTCTTCGATTGGGAAAATAAGTCTTGCCGCAAGCATTTTGTCCACTTCTTTCTTGACCTTCTCTTTTATTCTTGGATTAAGTTGGCACGGTCTGTGTTTCACGGGTCTTGATTCAGGTTTCAACTCAATTTTCATTTCTCCCATGGCTCCTTTTACACCTTTAAGTTCTGAGAACATTTTCAGAAACAAGTTCTCATACTCCCGCAACAGATTATGCACTTCATTCATAGCTTTCTCATCCCAGTAGTCTCCTATAGAAGCTATCTTAGGATTCTATACACTCTCTCATTTGACTTTCCATAACTTCAATGGGTGATTATAGGAGCTACATGTATGACTAGGTATAGTATCATAAATCTATTTACTGCCTTTGGTTTATTTAAGTCTAAGTTTATAAGTTCTTCTAAGTCATCAGGTTTTTCCAGGTCTTTCTCAACTTTACAGCAAGGTACAGTTATCTTATCAATTTCAAGGCTTAGACTAGACTAAATAAAATGAACATGGTCATCACACACTACTGGAATTGATCTCTTTTTGAAAATGTCAGTAAAAATCATTTCCCTGATTCTTTGAAGGACTGTGTTGAGCTTAGGGTACTTACTTGTAAGGGAGAAATCCTTGCAAAATTGTTCTTGTAAGGTCTACCAACAATTTGTTTGTCTTCTGGTCTCCTCATGTATATACCATGCCTTTGGAATAGGCCCCAAAGAATAGAAAAATACTTGGACCCATAGGTGAGAGGGTACTTATGAAACTCTCCACTGCTCTAAGAAATGTTCAATATACCCTCTCAGGTCAGATCATCCGTCAAAAAATTGCACATCTTGAAATTCTATCTTCGTTTCTTCTTTCAGTTGATACCTCCTTTGGAATCGACATCGGGTGGCTTGTTTTTCATCCTCCCACTCCATAATCGAGGCTTTATGGGTGGCCCACCATCTAGCGGGGGTATCCTACAAGTCTAAGTCAAGAACAAAGATCCTTTACTCCTCCTCTATATTCTCTTCCATGCTAGGGAGAAAACTATGTAACTCTAAGGTACCATCATATATCGATGATTTTCTGACCTTGGATCCAATCCATATTGTTTCTCTGACAGTTGTGCATCGCCTTAAGAATCACTCATATGAACCTTGCTGCCAAGTGTCAAATGTTGATTTTGAATCCTCATTGGCAAACTGTATGCTTCTCCAACTTACCGATCCATCTGCAATAGGATTTATATAATCTGGTATCATACTTGTTGTGATGGTGTATATTTGACTAAGGGCCTCTAACTTCATATTATGGTCCGTTGTTTCAATATATCTAGGCCCTAGACAAGGATCTAAGGGATGAACTACTTTTATCATATCTGCTTCAAACATCATGGTGTCTCTCTTTAGATAAATGATAGCATAGTTGTCATATTCCCAATCCATTTTGAGAAGAGTAGGTTAGGGATCCTTATCTCCCATGATTTTAATTACCTCAAAATCAATTGTGGTCTTAACTCCTACAACATCTATTTCCACATTTTCTAGCGTTCCCACTGGGATAATGCAGTACTGGTTTGTCATTCGCAACTGGATGGGGGAATATAATAACTCAGGTTTTCCCAAAGCTTCCCAGGTATTTTTTGGTAGGATTTTGACATTTGATCCCAAATCTAGCATGACATATTTTATTTCAAAATCATTTAGCTAGACTTCTATCCTTAATTATTTTCTTGTGTGCACCTTTCTCCTTTGTATTCTATGGGTATTCTTCTCAGGGAGGTTGGTCCTTACTATGGCTTCTAGGGTTCCCTCGTTTCCTAGTATTACATATAGGGAATTGCGTAGCTTATAAGTAATTTGGTCATCCCCTAGGATATCAAATAATAATTGAAACAAAAGATTGATTACACTTTAAGATTGTTCAGGGTGTCTTCTAGGAATTGTAGAATTTCTAAGTGTTGGTGGTGAGGTAGGGGATTGCGCAAGGTTAGGTTGACACACAAATTTAGGAGGATTCTCTATTATCTCTAGAGTAGGGATACTCTTAAATGTTTCAATTTCATATTTGAAAAATAACTTTTGTTTTTCAGGGTCATACCTGTCATCTTTAGGAACAACTTTCAGAATCTTGGGTTGATTGTCTGCATCTACCCCAGTTTTTTCTGCTCCATGAGTAACAATGTTAATATTAGGTATTTGACTCTCAATTCCCCTTTTTAATTATGAGCTTATGATATTGGCTCCTCGTTGGTGAACTTGATCTTCCCACTTCACAATCAAGTCTAGAGAGTCTCCAGTTGCATGGCCATTGTTCCTGCAGTAAGAGCACCATGGTTGTCTTGGGTGAGGGAATTCTCTAGCCAAATAACCTTGTTTTTTGTAGTTGTAACATATGCTCAACCATATGCCTCCATTTCTAATTTTCTCCCTCCTCTAAATCCACCTCCTGCCCCACCTACCTGGCCTCTTCTAGGTCTTGGGGGGTTTCATTTACTTTGAATGTTTTTCGGTCTAATCTGTGATAAAGTGTGTCCAATGCTATACATTGATTTGTGTCATGGGTTGTATATGCATAGAATCGAAGTGTAATGTATTGGGTGCATCCATGTACTTCTTCATAATAGGACACTGCCTCAACGCATGACCATGCATCCAACAAATTTCATAATACTCAGTTGTTTGAGACATTTGAGATCCTGGAAAAGAATTGTATATCCCTGGTGTATGGAATGGTGGAGTCGCAGATACTTGTGCAAATCCTCCTATGGGTCCTGAAGAAGGTCCCATCGAGTTGTGGAGAGGTCTCATTCCCCTCATGCGTGGACATTCATTTTTTAGATGCCCTTCTGTGTAGCATCCTGTGCACCAAACCTAAGGTCGTCCTGGTCTTATTGTGGTTAATTCTTGAATATTTTCCATTAGCACTGATATTTGTCCCTAAAGTTGCACAAATTTGCATCTACCGGAGGCCTGGTCATTCTCAGATTCCATGAATAACCTGCCATGGCTTTGATCTTCATCGATTTTTCCAAGGCGTTTGTTAATGTGGCTATTCATTTTTTCATTAAAGGAATTCTCTTCAGAGGTAGTAACCATTGGATGTACCATTCCCTCTGGTGATCTTTGTGAATTGGATGTGCTAGCCTCCCAATAGAATCCTTAAACTTTTGGTTGTACTCCTAGGTATATTCTCCTTCTCTTTGTTGAATCTCCCGCAACTCAGAGAGATCTTGTTGCTCTGACTGGGGTGGTTTGAATTGAACAATGAATTTCAAATGCATTTGGCCAAGGGTAAATGCTTTTCCTAGCACCCCTGGTTCAATATCCTTCATGTACCATTTGAGGGTGCAACCCCTAAGGGTATTATGAAACTATACCAACTTTTTTTCATCGAGAGTCCCTCTGGACCTCCAGATGGATTCACATAAGAACTAATGTTGCTATACATCTTCGTCCCCTTTACCCTAGAATTATGGGTATCGGGTGATTTATCCTCCCATATGTCCATCCATTGTGGGTTTCCCTGCTCCTATTAGAATGAAACCTAATGGTCCTGGTTGCAATACACCTAGGGATCCCAATATCCTCCTAGAACTTACACTTAGAGACCAATTCCAACTAACTGGATGTGATGGAATAGAAATAGCATAAGTAGGTGGTGTAGAATTTACCATGGGTATAGAGGACACCTGGGGGATGGGTGATTAGGGGTTGGTTCCACTGAATTCTAGGTGAGTTTATTTGATCTAGGGGGGTCTTGATCTCTTCCTATGGAGCATCCTTCTTTGCCTGATTCTTGATGCTTCCTGATATCGAGGATGAATCTTATTGATCTCCCACAAGGTCCAGACCTAATTCATCTTCCCTTTATTCTCCACATTCTTCCTCTCGTCCACCCATATGGGGAGTCCTTCCTCTTTGCGCTTCTCTCTATTGCAATCTTAGACAGGCAAGTCTTTATTATCTTCTCACCTTCCTCAACTCTTCCTTCTTTATTTCATCTGTTCCTCTTGATCTGATTTTGTTCTACAACACCTCGGATTGCTTCACTGTTTTCTTTACCTTTCCATTCCACCACTTCTCAACAATGGCAGCTCTCCTTAAGGCTCACTCATTTCTTGCATTCATTTCTTTTTCTTCCCCCATCTATCAAAGAACCCTTTCCCCTTCTTAGGTCATGATCATACCCCAAAATCACCCTACCCCAAGCGTGGATGTTTAGGCTGCCATCTTAGTCGAGGAAAAAGTTATCATCCCCTCCTCCATCAAGAATGCTTTGATCCACAAGGGAATTTCCATCAACAGTCTATCATGCACACCTTTCTTGAAAATTTCTTTCGCGCAAGAAAAAGATTGGTGATTATTGGCTGAAAATTCAATGATGTATCCCTCCAGAGTCATATGAACCTAGAAATCGACTGCTCGTGTGATCTGGTGATCCATATGGTGAAGTGTTGTGATCTCCTCTATATCCTAAGTATAGGTCTTCTTGACGCATTCTTGGAATTTTGGAGCTTCTTGGAGTTGATCTATCCAATGGAATAGTTCTTCTGGAAACTTAATGCAGAATATCTCATACTATTCACTCAATCTTTCTGAGTAAAAGATAGAATCTCTTGTTTTCCTCTCACTTTTACCTCGCAACTTCGCTTCCTTCCATATAAAGGTGTCACAATTTCTTTCCCACCATTTCCAAATCTCATATATATAGATCAGTGGAAGCATTCTCTTCATAGGTTCCCTTTTTAAAGTATTGTTCCCAGCAATGGAACCATTTTGTTGGTGCAAAATTGTTCATACCAGGGTCCTTCTTAGGTTACCAACAAAAGGTATCGAAGTAGTCTAGAGATCTGGCATTTTCATCTTCCCGAGAGGGAAGAAGTCTCACCCGAAGTGCAACCAAGACAGGAAAGAGAGGGAAGGGTAAGGAGAATACTTAGATAGACCTCTGAGTTATCAAGACTCACTGTAGCCTTGTGCAAGATAGACTAAAACTGTAATAGTTCTGAGTAATTTCTAATTGGGAATAAAGAAACAGAGTTTTGTTTCCATTCATAAACAAGAATTTGGGTATATCATACATAAAGATAATACAGAACAACATTCCATTCATTCATTAGGACTAAATGCACATGATATGTATTCAAAATTTAGGCCTCCACTTATATTAATGATACCAAGCTTCGATACATTGATCATCTAATTCTTACCCAAATATCCAAATCTCAGTTATGCTACAATATGGGCCATTACAATAGTGACTCTCATCATAATATCAGTACTAACAACAGCAATAACATTAATAGTTCTCGACTAACATCCTAGAAAACAATAACAACACTATATCCCATTAACCATTTTACAATCCTATCGGTCTCATATATAATCTGATATTTTAGGTTCGTTGGTTGAGAACCTGCAAGTTATCTCTTCTTCTTGATCGTGTTGCAAATTATTTCTTCTATGATGTTGCGTTGTCCTTCCAACCGCTTTATGTTTCTTTCTTTTGTCTATTGTCCAGCTCCTCGGCAGCTTGCACAAATTGTTTTCTCCAAAATGAAGTTGCAATGTGTTTTGCGTAAATTCTATTCAAAAAGAAGAAGGCCCAACACCAACTCTTGTTGAACATGAGGATGTCATCCAAATACACCACCATAAAAGAATTGGTGAAAGGATGCAAGATATCATCCATCATACTCATGAAATTTGTTCGAGCATTTTTCAAACCAAAGGGCATGACAAGTCATTCAAAAAGACCTTCTTTGGACTTGAAGGCAGTATTCCATACATCGGTCTGCTCTATTGGGACATGGTGGTAGTCGGACTTCATATCAATATTATTGAATTATTTTCCCCCCTTGAGTTGTTCAAGGAGATTGCCAATTCATGAAATTGAGTATCGCTTCCTGACTGTGATTTTATTTAGGGCCCAGTAATCAATGTAGATTCACCATGACATGTATTTCTTCTATAGAAGCATGATTAGGCTTCCACAAGGTGATGATATTGGTCAGATGTCGACCTTTTCGAGTAGAACTTGGATCAAGTGCTTGATTTATTCATTTTATGACAAAGAGTGGTGATATACTGGCCCATTGGGTAGCAGTGCCTCGAGCGTCAGATTGATTGAGTGTTTGACCTGACATATGATAGGTACACCTATGGGTGAGGAGAATATTTCTTTGTATTCTTTCACAACCTTATCCACTTGTTTATGTTGTGTGGAGAGACATATCATGGAGGCCATGGATGTGGCTGCAACCTTTCGCTCACTTTGAGCACAAATCACGAATAAGAAAAGCTTCACAGTCTAAGATATGACCTTCCTGCACTGCTTGACAGAGATGAAGGAAATGATAGTAGGTGGTACTACCTCGGGTATCCTGTACAATTTCCTGTCCAAAGTAATAATAACACTACAAGGCCTAGAATCATATATAGCATGACGTTTCCATAAATAAGGTTATCCCAAAAGAACATCACAAACTTCAAGGGGGGCGACATCAGACAATACCTCATCTTTGAAGGGATTAATGTCATAGGGTAGGAGACATTATTAGTTGACGTGGAGATCGTTCCCTTTGTAGATATATCCAATGGTGTACGGATGTGGATGTGGTGTTGTAAGCAGAGCCAACCGCTTTATCACCTCTACTAAGATGAGGTTCTTCTGGCTACCACTATCAATGATGAAGTGAAATGGAGTACCCTTCACCCACATTTTTGAATGAAAGAGGTGCTCACCTTCCTTTGGTTCATCAGGTTCATCGGGCTAGACCTTGGTGGTAGCAACAGTGGCACTGGGTTCTGCGTCAATGATTCGCCTCCCTTTTTCTGGTTTTAACTCAGATTCGAAGCCCACTTCTGATTCATAGGCTTTCACCTCATCCACCAATGAATACGTTGAGTGACATTTATCCTTGTTTATGCCTGAGGATCTTATGAAACTCGCACCACTTCCTAGTGTCCTTCTTTGTCTTCCCATTTTCCTTCTTTGTTTGCGGTTTAGACTGGTTTTTTTGAGGTTGTCCATCCTTGCTATGCCCTTTTTTCTGTGGTTTGGGGATGCATTTTCCATGCTTCTACTGTGAGGGATTCATAGACCCAAATTGTCGTGTATTTTGTTTAAGATTCTGCTCGATTTTGATGACATATCGATAGATCGTACCTGTTGGAACACGCATAATTTTGAGCTTTTGAGCTTTATATATTTTACCTCTTAGAAATAAAACTTTACCCAAAAAATCAAAAACTTAGGAAGTGTTCTTTAAAATTTTAAATCAAATCCATTGGTTGTTATTTAGCAATAAGGCACTTACAATATCTACCATCGATGAGTTTCTATAATTTGATCAAACGATCCTAATGATATCTGAAGTTTTAGAAGTTTCTTGAGTTTTACAGAGAAAGACTCTAACGGTCGCTTTGGAGCTCCGCACTTCGGATGTTCCAACAAGTCTAAACAACAGAAACCTTGAATTTCCAAAGTCATGAAAATAACCACTCGTAAATTTTCCTAAAGGACTTACATACACTAGTCATAGGACATGTGTCCTTTAAAAGTATTTTCCTGGGTTGACACGTGGCACTTACTTTTTAATTTTATGTCGGATGATTCACACGTTTTCGAGTGACACATGGCACCTCTCTTTCCTTGACACATCATCAAAATGATGTCATCTCTACCATGTCACTCCAAGAGATTTCTCTTTAGGATTTTTTGATTTCACAATCCTCAGATTATCAAAGCGTCAAAGTAAAGTGGTTACAAAAAGTAAAAAGGGTTTTCAAGAAATTAATAAAACAGTTGAAATCTTTAATTACTCATGATTAACTGTTAATTAATCACTTCACAGTTTCGGATTTCAAAAAATTTCTCTTGCACTATATTCTAAACTTTTGAATTCCGAACATCCGAAATACTTAAAGTTAATACAATGTTTTAAACATGATTAGTTAAGACATAAAAGTGATTACTCAAAGATTAAATCCTCCATGAATTCAGACTTCAGGAGATTTCCACCATGTCACATCAAAAAATTCCAAACATGAATTGTCGGAGTATTAATGACATTTATGATTGATTAAGGTTAATGATTTCAAATAAATATTGTGAATCACCAGGTAATGAATTCCATTAAGTTTAATAAATTATTTGTCAGTAGAACTACATGAAGATCAATAGACTTTTTGAATAAAGAACTTTGAATTTCAAAATTGTTTTTACCATTTGCAATTAGCAGTTTTTTATTCAGTGAAGAGCTTACAGACTTCTCTTGTCACGGGTAGGCTAATTCTATTTCCTTGAAGATTATGGTACCACGAAAAGATGCAAAGAAGCTTGATGCATCGGGTGATGATTCAAATCCAAACACATATGTTATATCAGACACAACTCTGTGAGTTGTGAACTCCATTAAAACTTGGAAGCAGGTTTTTGATATCTTGGAGCATGAGATCATTAACTATCTAGACGAATATATCGAAGAAGACGATGAGTCCTTTACAACTAAGCTTAGACATGTAGCACAGTTGGAACTACATAATATCATTGCACGACCAAGAATCATACCCTACAATGATATGATAAATTTGGCTTTGGAACATGTCGACATCCAAAACAGGGGCGTCATCAACCACCAGCAGGTCGTCGTCGTCTCTTTCCGACTAGAGAACCTACAAGTAATGTAGAATATTTCCTCTAAACCTAAATACACTTACAATGTCGCATTTATTCTAGAGTTTGAGAGAAAGGAATGCACCCAATATGATATAAATGGTCATGATATAGTCAAGACCTGGTGGTGACATCCAGAAAAATTCAAAGCCGACGCTCATGGTATGTACGCTACGATGTCTTTATACACTCATATGTTGTATAGATCCATGATGCTCTGTCACCTATTTGGGAAGAAGAACCCTACACATTTCTCAGTTGAGTGGGTAGCCATCATGAATGAAGTAGCCGAGGGTTATGCCTTCAATTGGGATAAAATTTTATCTCATCATTTGGCCAAGGAAATCTCTGAGAATAATTCAGCAAAATCAAAAGGGCAGTCTGCCCCCTTTTACATGTCATCATATGTTATGGATGCCATTTTTTTCATGACCCCTTTTCCCCTGATGAACTGGAGTTGGACCCTGACCAGTTTTGAGCCAATTCATTTCTACCACTCCAATTTATGGGAGGAAAATGCCAAATATTTCTTTTACGAAATCTGTCACAATGTGGTGGTACTAGTTCACATAGCTATTTATGGTCACCCGCCACCCCAGATTTCAGAAAATAATATGGGGAACTTAGGAAAACTTGCAGACTGGTTCATTGAGGAGAATTTCTCCTATATCAAAGTATTTGGTTGTTTCGTTCCTCCTCATTCCCTCCCACAATTTTTACCTGATAGGCTAGTGTCATGGATGATTTTAGGGGCTAAATTTCGCTCATGGGCTAATTTTCCATGGTTTTCCCCCAAAAAATATTTGCTATTCTAAAAATGATTCGCCCAAATTTTATAGGATAAAATTATTTTACCTCAAAAATCGCCAAAAATTTATACAAACTATATAAAATCATTAGAAATTTGAATATTTTTACAAAAATATATCCAAACATTTATAGTTGGTATATGAAGGATTAGTAAGATTCATTAAGGTTTCTACATTTTAAAATAAATTTCCATCCTTAAAATCATCCCTAGCTAGTGTGTAGAGAAGTGGCATACTAGACAGTAGCAGGAGGTATCAGTAAGGAGTTGAAAGCAGCTTAGAAAAAGGTTTTGCCAGCTTTCCCCATTCAAGTTTTCATGTTCACACTATTAGATTTCGGTCATTCTCAAGAAGTTTTAGAAGTTTCTTGAGTTTTACAGAGAAAGACTCTAACGGTCGCTTTGGAGATTCGCACTTCGGATGTTCCAACAAGTCTAAACAACAGAAACCTTGAATTTCCAAAGTCATGAAAATAGCCACTCGTAAATTTTCCTAAAGGACTTACATACACTAGTCATAGGACATGTGTCCTTTAAAAGTATTTTCCTGGGTTGACACGTGGCACTTACTTTTTAATTTTATGTCGGATGATTCACACGTTTTCGAGTGACACATGGCACCTCTCTTTCCTTGACACATCATCAAAATGATGTCATCTCTACCATGTCACTCCAAGAGATTTCTCTTTAGGATTTTTTGATTTCACAATCCTCAGATTATCAAAGCGTCAAAGTAAAGTGGTTACAAAAAGTAAAAAGGGTTTTCAAGAAATTAATAAAACAGTTGAAATCTTTAATTACTCATGATTAACTGTTAATTAATCACTTCACAGTTTCGGATTTCAAAAAATTTCTCTTGCACTATATTCTAAACTTTTGAATTCCGAACATCCGAAATACTTAAAGTTAATACAATGTTTTAAACATGATTAGTTAAGACATAAAAGTGATTACTCAAAGATTAAATCCTCCATGAATTCAGACTTCAGGAGATTTCCACCATGTCACATCAAAAAATTCCAAACATGAATTGTCGGAGTATTAATGACATTTATGATTGATTAAGGTTAATGATTTCAAATAAATATTGTGAATCACCAGGTAATGAATTCCATTAAGTTTAATAAATTATTTGTCAGTAGAACTACATGAAGATCAATAGACTTTTTGAATAAAGAACTTTGAATTTCAAAATTGTTTTTACCATTTGCAATTAGCAGTTTTTTATTCAGTGAAGAGCTTACAGACTTCTCTTGTCACGGGTAGGCTAATTCTATTTCCTTGAAGATTATGGTACCACGAAAAGATGCAAAGAAGCTTGATGCATCGGGTGATGATTCAAATCCAAACACATATGTTATATCAGACACAACTCTGTGAGTTGTGAACTCCATTAAAACTTGGAAGCAGGTTTTTGATATCTTGGAGCATGAGATCATTAACTATCTAGACGAATATATCGAAGAAGACGATGAGTCCTTTACAACTAAGCTTAGACATGTAGCACAGTTGGAACTACATAATATCATTGCACGACCAAGAATCATACCCTACAATGATATGATAAATTTGGCTTTGGAACATGTCGACATCCAAAACAGGGGCGTCATCAACCACCAGCAGGTCGTCGTCGTCTCTTTCCGACTAGAGAACCTACAAGTAATGTAGAATATTTCCTCTAAACCTAAATACACTTACAATGTCGCATTTATTCTAGAGTTTGAGAGAAAGGAATGCACCCAATATGATATAAATGGTCATGATATAGTCAAGACCTGGTGGTGACATCCAGAAAAATTCAAAGCCGACGCTCATGGTATGTACGCTACGATGTCTTTATACACTCATATGTTGTATAGATCCATGATGCTCTGTCACCTATTTGGGAAGAAGAACCCTACACATTTCTCAGTTGAGTGGGTAGCCATCATGAATGAAGTAGCCGAGGGTTATGCCTTCAATTGGGATAAAATTTTATCTCATCATTTGGCCAAGGAAATCTCTGAGAATAATTCAGCAAAATCAAAAGGGCAGTCTGCCCCCTTTTACATGTCATCATATGTTATGGATGCCATTTTTTTCATGACCCCTTTTCCCCTGATGAACTGGAGTTGGACCCTGACCAGTTTTGAGCCAATTCATTTCTACCACTCCAATTTATGGGAGGAAAATGCCAAATATTTCTTTTACGAAATCTGTCACAATGTGGTGGTACTAGTTCACATAGCTATTTATGGTCACCCGCCACCCCAGATTTCAGAAAATAATATGGGGAACTTAGGAAAACTTGCAGACTGGTTCATTGAGGAGAATTTCTCCTATATCAAAGTATTTGGTTGTTTCGTTCCTCCTCATTCCCTCCCACAATTTTTACCTGATAGGCTAGTGTCATGGATGATTTTAGGGGCTAAATTTCGCTCATGGGCTAATTTTCCATGGTTTTCCCCCAAAAAATATTTGCTATTCTAAAAATGATTCGCCCAAATTTTATAGGATAAAATTATTTTACCTCAAAAATCGCCAAAAATTTATACAAACTATATAAAATCATTAGAAATTTGAATATTTTTACAAAAATATATCCAAACATTTATAGTTGGTATATGAAGGATTAGTAAGATTCATTAAGGTTTCTACATTTTAAAATAAATTTTCATCCTTAAAATCATCCCTAGCTAGTGTGTAGAGAAGTGGCATACTAGACAGTAGCAGGAGGTATCAGCAAGGAGTTGAAAGCAGCTTAGAAAAAGGTTTTGCCAGCTTTCCCCATTCAAGTTTTCATGTTCACACTATTAGATTTCGGTCATTCTAAAATCGAGGTCGTGGCCCTGGAATATGTCAAATTAGTTGACATCGAGTTCAAGAAGCATGATCCACACAAGATAGTGGAAAATCATATGGATTAGTTTAACATGAAGCAATACATTCATGAGAATTATCCTTATGATGATATGTTCAGGGAAGTTAGATATTATGAGGAAGTCCAAAGCAGATTCCAGACCCTACCTCATGACCAACAACATGGTCTCCTTAGTTTTCAAAAACATGGACGAAATAGTTTACCAAAGATATTGCAATGAGATTCAAAACCTGCACCTCCTTCATAGGAAGCTATAATCAAAGGATCTGAGCCAGGTTCTTCCACTAAGCACAAAGTTGAAGAAGTCCCAAAAGGATGAGAAGTGTTATTTCAAGAAACAAGAGCATCACTATCAGGACTGAACGATCCACAAGTGTTAGCTTGATTCGAAGCCTTCATGAGCCCAGGACAAGTTGTTCCTCATTCAATGCCAACTACTCATGTTGGCACCCTAAATAAAATAGGACAAGAACCTTCCACCGAAATCAGTTCTCCTATCACATCATTAACCCCTTTACAGACCAGCTTCTAAAATCTCAGTTTAAAACTCACTTTTGTAGGTGATCTTACCCCTATCTTTCCCGAAGAGATGCCTCCCTCATATTTCGTTTTCAACAAGAAGCGAAAATCCATTGTAGAGAGATAAACTCACCAAAAGGATGGAGTTATAATTAAAAGGAAAATATTGGTGTATGATGGGAAAGACCATGATGGTCCAGAGTTTGCAAAAGAAGTTGCAGGTTCATTGGGGTATTTTTCCACTGCCAATCAATGGTCAGTGGAAAACTTAACCAAACAACTGTGAAAAAAATGTATCTTGGTAGAACAATTGAAAAATGAGATATACAGTATAGAACATATTGTTAGAAGAAGGATGAACCAAGACATTGAACAAATCAGGGCTAGCCATCAGCATCAAATTAAGTAGTTGCAAGATAACCTTCAGTTTCTCTATCAGAGTTCACAGACCATCAAAGGACTGATCACTCAGCATGACAATTTGATTAAGTAGATGCAGGCCATATTGACCCTAATGTAGGACACAACGATAAACATTTTTTCCTTCAAAACACAAGGATCAGAAATCAATTAGAGGCTGGAAGTTGCCCAACAAGAACTCTATCAAAAAGTAGATGTTATTCAGAAATGTTATCAGGTAGTAGACCTTTCTATAAAAGATATTATGTCAAGGAAAAAGATGCCTTCTCATCCTGGTCTAAGTTTCAAGAAGTTCTCATATGGAAGCAGAGAGATACTACCCCTGCTCTTCCCCTTCTCTCTCATTCTGAACAAGTAAGAGGTGAAATGGCCCTAAATTATTGGGAAACAAATCTGGGAGAAATAAAGAAACTTGCCAGAGATGTAAAAGAGGATTGTCTAGAGGAATTATCTTCAATAAATAAAAATTTGATTGAGTTCAAAGGGAATAATATCTCAGAGGCCTTGGGGAATAAAAAAATAGAAATGAACCAGCAAAGCTCTAGAAATAACAAGGAAAAAACTTAGGCGTCCATCCAAGAGATGAACTAGATTTATTTACTTAAAATAAATGAATGGTTGGTTGATCCAAGTTCACAGTTTCAGGTCACAGTCCAAGAAGTGAACAAGATCCAGGAGAAGCTTCCCCAAATATAGAATAATATTTTTGTCTTCGAATTAAATGAAAGGATTGAGCCTTCAAGATTCATGGTAGCATTGATGGATAGGTGCACCCAATGCAATGAACAGGGAAAAGAAATTGTATCTGAGAGAAAATGAAAGAGCATGTGCAGTGTCCACTTTCTCCACCCACTCTACCTTTCACCCTCCAACTGTCACTTACCCCATCTATCCCTACCACCAACATTCTTGAATCCACTCATCCCACCTCCTTATTGGACGCTTGTTCCCCCCATCATTCTTTTCGTGAACTGTTACTATTCCCTGTAACAATTAGCCATCCCATAATGAGCCA
>ML789735.1:196261-213210 GCA_009831015.1 Picea engelmannii
CCAAAGGGACATATGGCAACAAGATCAAATGGAAAAGACAGTAAGTCAAATGATTGTCGTGGACTTAATGGACATGTGTACATGGCTCAAATATCAAAGGAAAGTGAGTGCATATGCAAGCAGACAAAGAGACAGAGGAAGCACTAACAAAACTCAACAATATTTGCATATTGTTATTTTATTCGAATGTATTCTATTTTTAGTCAAATATTCTGGGGAGTCCAATAGTTTTCAGTTGTGACAAATTTTGTATAAATACATATATTTTAGATCTATTTCAGGTTGGTTCTTTCTGAATGTAAAAGAGAAACTCTTTTTGAGTATGAATACAAGTGCAGATAGAGATTCTAAGTTTTGTTCAATTTGAGTTATGTGTTCCCTCTGTGTTTCCATTTCTCTGATTTTCTTTCTGTAATTATTGAAGAGTGATTGATTGCAATTTAGTGCTACATCTACTGTGATCATATTATACCAGGAGTTCATTCAGTAAACAACTTTTCCTTTGTTATTACTGTGAGTAAAACAAGACCTGTGATCTGTGTGAATTACTATATTTTTATATCTTGTTCAAGGGTGCATCTTCTACTTTCATTCTACTGCGAACAAGGTGAGACTTATCTATAATTAATACATGAATTTGTTTAACAATTTTGTAAATCTTTCTACATCATTTGACATTATATTGTGACTTAGATAACGATATACAACCTCTGTACTGTCTTATCATTAATTTATTTTAAAGATTATTTCTCAAAAAATTGAAGGTAGAAAAAATCACTCATAAAACATTTCATTTAAAACCTTTGATGTCTCACATTATTATTTGAGCCTTAGAATCAATCTCAGGAACAACATATTTTTGGCGCCGTTTTCGGGGACAGAGAAACAAAATTATTTTTCCCTGGGAGAATGACAAAGGTAAATTTTGGTCTTTTATGGTGAACAAATATTGAATAGGTGAATAAGGCTTACTTTATCTTTCACCTGGTGACTCCACCGTAGACAAAAATGACATTCGATCGAAAGAATACAAGGAAAAACCCAGATGAAAAGCATAATATGTGAGTTTTGGATCTCAAAAAATTGTTGAAACCAAAGGGATATCTTAGAAAAACTTCTGCATCGGCAGGTAAGGTCCATCAACCTAGAATTACGAAAAATAATGTTAAGATTGTCTCTAAATAACTAACTCTTAAATAAAATTTTAAACAAGTTCATTATGTAGAAGCATCAACAAGTAAACCTGAAGTTAAACTTGAAATTCCAAAGGAAATTATTCCTGAAATAAAATTTGAGATTGACCAAACTATCCTTGTTCCATTGATAGATACTTTTACCAGTGAAAACAAAGAATCCATTTCAATCCATGCTCTCGTTAGTACTCATCCAATTCCTTCTCTTCCCGAAGTAAAAGTTTTTGTTTCCAAAAATCCTAAACATTATTTTCTATACTCATATTCATCCCCTATTACTTCTCCTATATATACATCAGGTAAACCTGAGGAACCAAGCTCAATTTTTCATTTTCCCCCTCATATAGATATTTTGTCTTCTCACGATCATTTTTTTGAACTTCATTCACAAGATCCTGAAGTGGTCGAAAGATTGGTAGATCAGTATTTTGAATTTTTTTTAAATCTCTTATTTATCCCTCGAGTTTCGTCTCCTCGACCTTCAATGGTCGGTGTTGGAGGTGTTGGTGCTAGTGGTGTTGGAGGTGAAGGGGTTGGTGGACAAGCTTAACCTCCTAGGATCTTTTCCAAGGTAGTTGGTAGATATTCTCCCTTATTCCTTCCTTCTTTATTGCATGATTTACCCGAAAATTACACGAATAACCTCCCCAAATTCATGGGAGAAGGGGATCTAACAAAAAAAAAAATATAGCCTTTTTCGAGCAAATTGTTGATATTATTGGCATTAAGCATGAGAACGTTTACACAAGACTGTTAGTACATACTTTTGAAGGACAGGTGGTATAACCCTAATTTGCACCAGACATGCTTACCTAGCATTAGGCCATCTCAGATTCCTTCTTTTCCAAAACACTACTGAACAAATATTCTTAAAAATACCCTTTTTAAAGGCCCACACACCCTGCTCCACTACATCCTGAGTGTATCTGCAGTGTCCACACTAGTTGACCCACTACAGCCCGCGTGGACCTACAGAAGCATGAAAAAAGGAAAGATGTTGATGAAACACACAACTTTGGGTAAGTTAACTAAACCTTTCGGCCATGCATGGTCAGTCATTTGACCAAATATCTAGCTCCTTCTACCCTATAAAATAAGGGGTAAGGGTCCCATTTGAAAGGAGGAAAAACATAGTAAAGAAACTCCACCCGAACTCGTATTCCCCTTTGCCCAAGATTCTGCAACCATTTTGTGATTTCAATGAAGAAGAGAAGCAAGTGTGTTAGCAGTTGGAGCACAGTAAAAGAGGAGACTAGGACCAGATTCGTGGAGCAGTGGTAGGCTTCATCATTGTAAGTTTCTTTAGTGAATTTAATAATAAAGAAGTACTTTTCTCGTCCCACCATATGAGGTTTTCATTGTTTATTGCGTACATGTTGATTAAATCTCTAACCCATTAATCTGTAGATCAAATGCATGTGGAGTTCTTTGTTTGTCTTTTGTGAATGTAGGTCAGCCTTGGGAGGAAAGTTGCAGTCAAAGAGTGACCAAGCATGAAGAGGGATCAATATCAAACGACGGAAATAAGGTATGTTCACTTGATCTTCTTAACTGTGTATTTTCTTAAGAATAATGGGGATTAGGTCTGGGATGATTGTAAAAAGTAGGAATCTTTAGGTCTTTTTTGCATGCATGATAAAACCCTAAATGATAGTCCGTAGGGGGATTTCCCACCCACAACAATAGGTAAGAACATGGTTCAAAGAAATTCCAGTAGGTTCTATACGATCATATGATGATCTAGAAACTTCCTTCCTAAGGCAATGGGGCGAGAAAAAGGATCATATTTATTACTTAACTGAATTTTGGGCCTTGAGAAAGAAAACTTATGAATCAGTCCTAGAATTTATCCAAATATTTAATAAGATTTATCACAAAATCCCAGTCGAAGTTAAACCTTCTCAACCAGATGCAAAAGTCACTTTTGCAGGGTATTTTGATTCTGATTTCTCTTTACTTTTGAGAGAAACAAGAGTCACGGCTTTAGCGGGGATGCAAGATGATGCTATAGAAATTGAGTCCAATATGATGGAATATGGGAAGTTGAAATGGCCAAATTTTGAAATGGGAATATGGGAGCCAGAGAACCCAGGCATTTTAAAGAACATGCAGGACCCTTTGGATCTGGAAAGTCCACAGAGGAAAAAATGGATGAGATGGCCAAAATTATTAAATATATTTCAAACAAAATTTCCAGGATGGAAATAGATCAAGCCAAACCTGTTCCATATGTTAGGAATGAATTCAGGAGAAATCTTAATCCTCAGATACAACAAAGACAAATAAAAAATGAGGATCAAAAGATTCAAGCTCTATTTAAAACTGAGAATTTCATGCAGAGAGATGAAGTGCAAGATTATGAGGAATTACAGGAAGATCTAGACAACCTCAATGATGATGATATTGAGCCTCACCTAACCAAGCAGGATTATGAGAAATCCTTAGATCTGGAATCTTTGTTTAATAATGATGAAAACATCAACAATCTGGGCGACTCTACATATAAAGGTTTCGTTGACTCAATAATGGACGAACTTCAACATAAATATGATTTGAGGCCAAGAGAAAAGAGTTCTACAAATATTCCATCAAAAAAGATGTTATCATGAAACAAAGCATATGAGGCGGCAGTTACTAAACCATCAACTGAGACACAAGATGCCTAGATAAAGCAGGTTGAAACGAAAGTATTGCAAACTAAGAAGCCAAAAAATACAGAAGTTGAAGTTCAGACTAGGGAAATTGAAAAACCAATTGCGAGTTTCAATTTAGAGAATGAACTTAATAAAATTAAAATTCCAATGCCTCTGGTTGAACTTGGTAGGACCCAATCTATAAAAAAAAAATAGATAAAGAAATAAATTTTTCTGATGTTGAATGTCAAGATGATGTTATCAATTTGCAGGATGAAAAACCTATAATCATGTTTGGACCACATATTGAAAACAGTATGGATTATGTTTCTCCTTTCTATATTACACTAATTGTGCATGATCATTTACTTCACAATTGCATGTTAGACTCAGGAGCTTCGCATAATTTAATGCCTAATATTATCATGGGAAAATTGGGCCTTGAAATTACCATACCTTATAAAGATTTATACTCATTTTATTCTATAAAGGTTAAGTGTCCGAGTATGATTAAAGATTTAGTGGTAAATCTTGCTCAGGTTCCTCTGAAAAGTATCCTTATGGATGTGATTGTTGTTGACATTCCTGCCAAGTATGGCATGCTTCTATCCAGATATTGGGGCACCAATTTAAGAGGATCGATTCAGCTAGACATGACCTACGCTACAATTCTTATTTTTGGAGGACAATTTACTCGACTATATAGAGAAACTAGACTGGTGTATACTGTAAGTGACCCTCAAACCCCCAATAACTACCCAACATACGTTTTTTATCAAGATTTAGGAAATTGTATATTATCCATAGATGACAATTTTGAAGAATGTATAGAAGAAGAAAATAAAAAAAAATAGAAATTTCAAAGAAAAATATAAATGTTAGAGAAGGGATGTGAAAAAATTTCTTCAATGGTGCTTCATCCTACGAAGGAGAAGGAGTTGGAGTTTTATTCGCGGCACCAAGCGATGAGTATGTTATTCCTTTATATTATATATTACACTGGGAGGTTGATTATACCAATAATGTATGTGAATATGAAGCTTTAGTTTTAGGATTAGAAGCTACAAGAAAGTTAAAAATCAAACATCTAATTGTTTATGGTGATGCAGAGCTCATTGTAAAAAAAATAAAAGAACAATATCAAGCTAAGCATCCGAGATTGAGATCATATAGAAATTTTTCCTAGGATCTTATAGAGAATTTCTTCGCATTCTTTAATATTCACTCTATTCCTAGAATGCAAAATCAACAAGTTGATTATTTGGCCAAAATGCTGCGAATTTCATACCACCTACGGTTTTGAAGCTGAAATATCATATCGAGATGAGACATAGACCTTTGATTCCAAAATAATTTCATCACTGGAAAGTGTTTGAAGACGAGGAACAAAACAAGCAATTCCTGTAAATGGTTGATGAGTTTTCTGAGACCCACATAGATCAAGAAAATCAGAATGATCATGCTTGGATTATGCAAGAAGGAGAGAACCCAGAGAAGTTCCAAGATAAAATTGCAAATCACTGCATGCTCTTACTTAAAAACAATCAAATTCCCAGAGCATTGATCCCTTTAGAAAGGTTGTTTGACTAGGATTATATACCTTTGAATTCTACTTTGTGACCTCAACCCGAAGAAGTCGAAGATTGTAACGTAGGAACTAATGAAAATCCCAAAATGGTCAAAATATCAAAATATCAAAATATCTTCTGGCACAAGTAAAGAGTAAATACACTGAGTTACTTAAACAATATAAAGATGTTTTTTCATGATATTATGATGATTTAAAAACTTATGATACTTCTTTTATTGAACACAAGATTCCCTTAAAACATGGTATTAAACCTTTCAGGTAGAAGCTTAGATAGATAAACCCAATTCTTTTGCCAGTAATAGAAAAGAAGCTTAAAAAACTCCTTGATGAAAAAATCATCGTTCCCCTCAGATACTCTGAATGGATGGCCAATTTGGTCCCCGTTAGAAATAAGAACGGATAAATAAGACTATGTGTTGATTTTAAGAACTTAAATCGGTTGTCTTTTAAAGATAACTACCAACTCCCAAAGATGGACCATGTTTTAGAAAAGGTAGTAGGGGCTAACATAATTTCTATGATTGGTTTCTCAGTATATAATCATATCATTTCTCATGAAGATGATAGAGAAAATACTGTGTTTACTACTCCATGGGGAACCTTTATGTATGATAAAATTCCTTTTGGTTTGATGAATGTAGGAGAAACTTTCTAGAGTACAATGGATATCGCGTTTGTCGGTGAGAGAGACAATTTTTTTGTTATTTATCTAGATGATATGAAATATTATTCCCATTCTAATGTTGAACATTTTATGCACCTTAGACAGACTTTTGAAAAATGTAGAAAATTTGGTTTGTCACTTAACCCCAAAAAATCACACTTTGCTATGCAAGAAGGTAAAATTTTAGGTCATATAGTTTCAAAAGATGGAATCAAGGTTGATCCTAAGCGAGTTGAGGCTATTGACCTGATAAATATTCCTAGAAATAGAAACGATATTCAATCATTTTTAGGTTAGATCAATTTTTCGAGGATATTTATTCCTAACTTTGTTGAAATAATCAAATTGATTACAGATATGCTAAAAAGGGATAGCGAAGTAAAATGGACTACAGAAACCAAAGAGTCTTTAGAGCATGTTATGAAAGCTATAGGAGAAGAACCAATATTGGTAAGTCCAGACTATACAAAGGAATTCTTAATCTTCTCTTTCATTTATGAACATATTGTTGCAGCAGGGCTCCTTCAAAAGAACGAAGAAGGATTCGAACAGCCAATAGCCTTTTTCAGCAAAAGCCTCAGGGATATAGAGCTAAGATACAATATACTTGAAAAACAAGCTTATGCAATGGTGAAGGATCTCAAGGCTTTCAGAACATATGTCTTGCACTCCAAAATAATTTCTTATGTGCCAACAAATGAAATTAAAGATATCTTGGTTCAGCCATACAATGATGGAAGAAGAGGCAGATGGTTGGCTAAAATTCAAGAGCTTGATCAAGAAGTGAAACCAACCAAGCTAGTGAAAGGTTAATGTTTTGCAAGGTTGTTAGCTGAATCAAATTTCAAATCACTTGGAATAAATAACTTTGAATCACATTATTCTCTCCTGGATATAGAGGAAATTGATGATCAAGTACCTATGATTCAGATTGAGGATAAATTTTCTTCCTCTGCCTGGTACTATGATATCGTTACATACCTCCTTACTCTTCAATTCCCAAATGACATGACTCCTTATAAAGAAATAACTTTAAAACTACATGCAATTAAGTATTTCACTGTTGATGGCAAACTATACTGGAAAGACCCTCTAGGTTTCTTGTTATGTTTCCTGACAGAATCTGAAACAGAAGGTGTCATTGATGAATTTCATGAAGGAGTATGCAGAGGACATCATGCCTGGAGAAAAACAACTTACAACATTTTAAGGGAAGGATATTATTGGCCAAATTTATTTACTGATGTGAATGCAAGGGTCATAACTTGCAATTCATGCCAATTGTTTGTTGGTAAGCAAAATCTCCATGCCTTACCTTTAATTCTAGTAAAAGTTGAAGCTCCTTTCAAACAATGGGGCCTAGAATTCATCAGGGAAATCCATCTGCAATCAAGTGTTCAACATAGATGGATTCTAACCGCTACCGAATACTTTACGAAATGGATTGAATCCATTCCAACTCAGAATGCTACAAATTTGGTAGTAATAAACTTTTTGGAAGAAAGCATCCTAGAAAGATTTGGTTGTCCTCAAAAAATAGTCACAGATAACGCTCAGGATTTTAAATCTATGGCAATGATCAATTTCTGTCAGAAATACAATATTGTTTTAGGTCATTCTACAACTTATTATCCTCGGGGAAATGGGTTGGATGAATCATCTAACAAGATCATGATGACTATAATAAAAAAAAAATGACAGAAAATAAAAAAATCTTGGCATATCCACTTAAAGTATGCCTTATGGGCAAACCGAATTGGCACCAAGAAATATATAGGTATGTCTCATTTCCAATTGGTTTATGGTACTAACGTTATCCTTCCTATCAATATTTATCTTCCTATGATGAAACTCTGGCAGGATGTAAATGAAGAGCCAAATGACGTTACGAGAAGAATGAATCAAATAATCGAAGATCAACAGAATAGAGTGGAAGTGGATGATAAGATTCAAAAGTACTAGGATAACATTAAATCCATTTTCGATAAAAAAATTCAAGACAGGGAGTTTCTTCCTGGATATTTAGTTTTAAAATGGGAGGCTGGAAAGGAAGATGCAAGGAAACATGGAAAATTCGATCATTTCTAGTTTGGACCATTCAAAATTGCAGTTGTTGAGGGAAAAACATCATTCTCACTAGAAAATATTGATGGAGAAATTTGTGGCACTCCTATCAAAGGGTGTTACTTAAAACATTTCATGCAATAGTCACATTTCGGATTTCCATTGTATATATCAGATTGGATTGACATTGGCTATTTTTATTTTCAATTTTTATTTTCTTTTTGTAAATTATCTGAGTCATTTGATCATTTGTTGTAAATATTTTCAATAAATTTATGATTGCTTGACATCATTGAAATGAAAAATAAAAACATTTGTATCACATATCATCTCTATTCCACATGATTTTCTAACATTTTGCATTTTATTCCTTTTGCGTAATACATCTTGTTGAACAGGAGATGAGGCTGAATAAAAATTCGACACTTGTTTTTCAAACATTTGATTTCTCCAAAAACATGTGATAAAATAATAATATGCCTTGCTGAAAATTCAAAAGGAAAATAAGGTATGAGTTCCTACTCTTCTTATGGTTCAAACAAAGTTTTAAAGAAAATTCTTTTTGAAATGAATGTGAAGGAAGTTTTCCTCATGATAATACTATCACCCGAGCCAAAAATCAGAGAGGTATAAAATTACAACTTAAAGTGTCATACTGATAAATTCTAAAGCCATCTCTGAAATAAAAATAAAATAAAAATAAATAAGCTAGAAGGAAGTCTGAACTAAATACACAAACTTGTGTAGGATTAGGATATTTTGTGGCAGGTCCTTTGAGTCCTCAATTTGGTTATTTTTACCTATCCCCAAGTTCTTATCTAATTCATATTTTCTTTATCATTTATTAGTCTCCATAGAAAGAAAGAAACTCACCTTGACTCTGAGAACTTAAAAACATATTTACAAAACAAAATTAGGCGAAAATATTTATGTTCCTTTGATTTTAATTGAAAAAGTATGTCTAGGCCAATCCTGATAATTTTAGCTCTTCTATCGGACTTTAAACTGACTAATTCTCTCAAGGTTGATCCCTGAAATATTAAGATTCCCATAAAAAGATTTCCTATAGGAGAAGGTGTATTGAAAATTGGAAGAAAGTTAGTTTCAGAGTATTCTTAGAATTGTTGACAGACCTTCTTTTCAAAAAAAATTAAACAGATATCATCCCTTGTATGTTACATACAGATTGATTTCCCCCACTTCAAAATGTTAAAATATAAGACAGATGGTGAACTTAAATTCATGATTTGATTTCCCCATCTTGTCCAAAAGATATGATGAAAGGAAATTCATATATTGATTTCCCTCATCTCAGCAAAGTACAAAAGTGTTAATTGAAGTGGTGAAAGGAAATTCAATGGGAGAAGTAGATAACTTCATCGGGGTACTGAATAGGCTCGCTGGTAGTGAAGCAAGATCTATGATATCTGTAAGGTTGTCATGCATATCCATATATCACACTCTGTTATCTAGTTCTCTTTCCGGTGATATTTACATCATGAACCAACTAGGGATTCCCTAAATAAATTGTTACATCTACTTAACCTTGAAGCAAATGAAGTCAGACGAAGACTGATATTTTAGTTAAAGTCATTTTGATTATCATAAACAATTCTAAAATTAGTTTTAAGAAAAGTAAATTTTAAATAGCCTAACTTGAGATCAATCATTAAGTATTTTTTGAAGGTTTTTGAGATTTGGATAAGTTCGTTTTTATATGTATGATTAACTCTTAAATAAAAATGGAACATGGTTTTAAAAAAACAATAATGACTCAATTTACCCAATAAAGGCACGTGGTCTACTAATCTTTCGCTCCTCACAGGGAGCCACAATCCCCAGATGGAGCCTATGTTGAAACACGCATAATTTTGAGCTTTTGAGCTTTATATATTTTACCTCTTAGAAATAAAATTTTACCCAAAAAAAAGCAAAAACTTAGAAAGTGGCCTTTAAAATTTTAAATCAAATCCATTGGTTTTTATTTAGCAATAAGGCACTTACAATATCTATTGTCGATGAGTTTCCTTAATTTGATCGAATGATCCTAATGATCTTTGAAGTTTTAGAAGCTTCCTGAGTTTTAAAGAGAAATTGTCTAACAGTCACTCCAGAGCTTCGCGCTTTGTATGTTCCAACAAGTCTAAACAAAAAAAAACCCGAATTTCTGAAGTCCTGAACATAGCCACTCGTAAATTTTCATAAAGGACTTACAGACACTAGTCATAGGACATGTGTCCTTTAAAAATATTTTCTTGGGTTGATAGGTGGCACTTACTTTCGACATTTACGTTGGATTATTCGCACATTTTTGAGTGACATGTGGTACCTCTCTTTCCTTGACACGTCATCTCTGCCACGTCACTACGAGAGATTTCTCTTCAGGAAAACTTTGATTTCACAATCCCCGGATTATCAAAGCGTCGAAGTAAAGTGATTACAAAAAGTAAAAAGGGTTTTCAAGGAATTAATAAAATGGTTAACAACTTTAATTAGTCATGATTAAGTGTTAATTAATCACTTCACAGTTTTGGATTTCGGAAAATTTATGTTGCATTATATTCAAAACTTCTTAATTCTGAAATTTTGAAATACTTAAAGTTAATACAATGTTTTAAACATGATTAATTAAAACATAAAAGTGATTACTCAGAGATTAACTCCTCCGCGAATTCGGACTTCAGGAGATTTCCACCATGTCACATCCAAAAATTATGAACGCGAACTGTCGGAGTATTAATGACATTTATGATTGATTTCAAATAAATGATTGTGAATCACCAGGTAATGAATTCCATTAAGTTTAATATATTATTCGTTAGTAGAACTACACGAAGATCGATAGACTTTTTGAATAAATCACTTTGAATTTCAAAATCGTTTTTACCATTTGCAATTAGTAGTTTTTTATTCAGTGAAGAGCTTGCAGACTTCTCTTGTCACATGTAGGCTAATTCTATTTCCTTGAGTATTATGGCACCACGAAAATTTGCAAAGAATCTTAATGCATTGGGTGATGATTCAAATCCAAACACAAATGTTCTATCAGACACAACTTCGTGAGTTGTGGATGCCATTAAAACTTGGAAGAAGGTTTTCGATATCTTGGAGCATGAAATCATTAACTATCCAGATGACTCTGTCGAAGAAGATGATCATTCCTTTACAAATAATCTTAGATATGTAGCACAGTCAGAACTGCATAAGATCGTTGCATGGCCAAGAATCGTACCCTACAACGATATGATAAATTGGGCTTTGGAACATGTCGACATCAAAACCAGGAGCGTCATCAACCACTAGCAGGTCGTCATCATCTCTTTCCGACCAAAGAAACTACAACTAATGTACAATATTTACCCTACCCCTAAATACACTTACATTGACGCATTTATTCTAGAGTTTGAGAGAAAGGAATTCACCCAATATGGTAGAAATGGTCATGATATATTCAAGACCTGGTGAGGACATCAGGAAAAATTCAGAGTTGACGCTCATGGTATGTATGCTACAGTGTCTTTAGACTCTCATATGTTTTATATAACCATGATGCTTTGTCGCTTGTTTGGGAAGAATAACCCTACACATTTCTTAGTTGAGTGGGTAGCCATGATGAATGAAGTAGTCGAGGGTTATACCTTCAATTGGGCTAAAATGATATACGATAATTTGGCCAAGGAAATATCTGAGTATAAATCAGCAAAATCAAAAGGGCATCTGCCCCTTTTTACATGTCATCATATGTTATGGATGTTATTTGTTTCATGACCCCTTTTCCCCTGATGAACTGGATTTTTACCCCGACCAATTTTGAGCCAATTCATTTCTACCACTCCAAATTATGGGAGGAAAAGGCCAAATATTTCTTTTACGAAATTTGTCGCAACGTGATGCTACCGGTTCACATAGCTATTTATGGTCACCCGCCACCCCGGATTTCAGAAAATATTATGGGCAACTTAGGAAAACTTGTAGACTGGTTCATTGAGGATAATTTCTCCAATATCAAAGTATTTGGTTGTTTCGTTCCTCCTCATGCCCTCCCACAATTTTTACCCGACAGGCTGGTGTGTAGAGAAGTGGCATACTAGACAGTAGCAAGAGGTATCAGCAAGGAGTTGAAAGTAGCTCAGAAAAAGGTTTGGCCATCTTTCCCCATTCAAGTTGGCATGTTCACACCATTAGATTTATGTCATTCTAAAGTCAAGGCCGCAGGCCTCGAAGATGTCAAATCAGTTGACATCGAGTTCAAGAAGAATGATCCACATAAGATAATGGAAAATCATTTGGCTCAGTTTAGCATGAAGCGATAAATTCATGAGAATTATCCTTATGACTATATGTTCAAGGGACTTAGATCTTATGAGGAAGTCTGAAGAAGATTCCAGACCCTGTCTCCTAACCAACAAGTTAGTTTCCTCAGTTTTCAAAAACACAAATGAAACATTTTACCAAATATATTGCAAGGAAGGTCAAAACCTGTGCCTCCTTCATAGGAAGCTAGACCTACAGGATCTGAGCTAGGTTGTTCCACTAAGCACAAAGTTGAATAAGTCCCAAAATTCCCAGAAGTGTTATTTTACGAAATAAGAGCATCACTATCAGGACTGAACGATCCACAAATGTTATCTTGGTTTGAATCCTTCATGAGTCCAGGACAAGTTGTTCCTCATTCAACGCCAACTACGCCTACTGGCACCCCAAATACAACAGGACAAGAACATTCCACTGAAATTAGTTCTCCTATCACATCATTAACCCCTTTACAGACCAACTTTGGAAATACCAGTTCTAAACTCACTTTTGTAAGTGGTCTTACCCCTATCTTGACTGAAGAGATGCCTCCCTCAAATTTATTTTTCAGCAAGAAGCGAAAATCCATCGTAAAGAGAGAATCTCACCAAAAGGATGGATTTATCACTAAAAGGAAAATATTGGTGTATGATGGGAAATACCATGATGGTCCATAGTTTGCGAAAGAATTTCCAGGTTCATTAAGGGATTTTTCCACTGCCATCAATGGTCAATGGAAAATTTAACCGAACAACTGCGACAAAAATTCCTCTTGGTAGAACAATTGAAAAATGAGATATACATTATAGAACATATTGTTAGAAGCAGGATGAACCAGGGCATTGAACAAATCAGGGCTAGCCATCAACATCAAATTAAGTAGTTGCAGGATAACCTTGAGATGCTCTACCATATTTCATGAACCGGCAAAGGATTGATCACTCAGCGTGACAATTTGATTGAGAAGTTGCAAGCTATATTGACCCTAACAGAGAACACAACAATAGACATTTATTCCTTCAAAACACAAGCATCAGAAATCAATGAAAATGTTGGAAGTTTCCCAGCAACAACTCTATCAAAAATTAGATGTTATTCAGAGATGCTATCAAGTAGTAGACCTTTATCTAAAAGATATTTATGCCAAGGAAAAAGAGGCTTGCTCAGCCCATTCTAAGTTTCAAGAAGTTCTCATATGGAAGAAGAGAGTTGCTACCTCTTCTCTTCCCCTTCTCTCGCATTCTGAACAAGTAATAGGATAAATGGCCCTAAAATACTGGGAAACAAATCTGGGAGAAAGCAAGAAACTTTCCAGAGATGTAAAAGAGGATTTTCTAGAGGCATTATCTTCAATAAATAAAAAAGTGATTGAGTTCAAAGGGAATAATATCACAGAGGCTTTGGGTTAGATCGAAATAGAAATTAACCATCAAAGCTCCAGAAAGAACAACAAAAACAATTAGTCGTCCATCTAAGAGATGAGCTAGATTGATTTACTTAAAATAAATGAATGGTTGGTTGATCCAATTTCAAAGTTTTAGGTCACATTCCAATAAGTTAAAAAGATCCAAGAGAAGTTGCCCCAAATACATAAGAATATGTTCGCCTTCAAATTAAATGAAATGATTGAACCTTCAACATTCGTGGTAGTGTTGATGGACAGGTGCACCCAATGCATTGAACATGGAAAATAAATTGTAGTCGGGAGAAAATGAAAGAGCATGTGCAGTTTCCACTTTCTCCACCCACTCTACCTTTCACCCTCCAACCGTCACTTACCTCGTCTATCCTTACCACTCACATTCTTTCATCCACTCATCCCACCTCTTTATTGGACACTTTTTCCCCCATCATTCTTTTTGTGAACATTTACTCTTCCCTGTAACCATTAGCCATCCCATAACAAGTCAACACTGATTTAATTATCTAATTATCCCCCCCCATGTCTTCAACTACAATTCCTTATCCCAGTGAATGCATCTGAAGGGACGGATGGAAACGAGATCAAATGGCAAATATAGTAAGTCGAATGATTGTGGTGGACTTAATGGACATGTGTACCCGACTCAATAATCAAAGGAAAGTGAGTGCATATGCAAGCAGACAAAGAGACAGAGGAAGTGCCATAAAAAGTCAACAATATTTGCATATTGTTATTTTATTTGGATGTATTCTATTTTTAGTCAAATATTGTGGGAAGTCCAGTGGTTTTCAGTTGTGAAAAAGTTTGTATAAATACATAGATTTTAGATCTATTTGAGGCTGCTTCTTGTTGAATGTAAAAGAGAAAATATTTTCTAGTATTAATACAAGTGCAGATAGAGATTCTAAGTTTCGTTCAATTTGAGTTATGTGTTCCCTCTATGTTTTTGTTTCTCTTAATTTCTTTCTGTAATTCTTGAAGAGTGATTGATTGCAATTTAGTACTACATCTATTGTGATCATCTTATACCAAGAGTTCATTTAGTAAACATATTTTCCTTTGTTATTACTATGAGTAAAACAAGACTTGTGATGTGTGTGAATTACTGCATTTTTATATCCTATTCAAGGGTGCATCTTCTACTTTTCTTCTATTGTGAACAAGGTGAGACTTATCTGTAATTGATACCTAACTTTGTTTAAGAGTTTTGTAAATATTTCTACATCATTTGACATTATAATTGAGACTTAGATAATGATATACAACCTCTGTATTGTCTTATCATTAATTTATTTTAAATATTATTTCTCAGAAAACTAAAGGTAGAAAAAAACACTCATAAAAACATTTCATTTAAAAGCTTTGATGCCTGACATTATTCTTTGAGCCTTAGAATCAATCTCAGAAAAAACAGTACCCAAGGATGAGATGTTAAGTCCTAATATTGTCTCATTACCCCTTAATTGGGGCATATTATATTAGCAATATTATTTTATTTATGTCGGCTTTAGGCCATTAGTTGTAATTATACCTCCTAGTCTCCTATATATATACCAAGGAGACATTTTCATTTTGAATCATCTTGTACTTAAACATTTAAGTGGAGTAAAAGGTGGTTACCCCCTCGAAGAGGCTTATTATATGAAATTATCTCTTTTTCAAGGCGTTGAGTACTTTTTCTGAGGTTTTTCTATGCTATATTGATATTTGGTTCTTAACATATGATATCAAAGCTCAAGGTCTTGGGGTTTCGCTGCTACATATGAGACACCTTGGCATTTTCGCTATAACTTGTTTTCTACAAAGTTTAAGAAGGAACATCTTGGAGGATATTTAGTAGACAGATCAAGGTACGTTGGGTTTAAATTTTATCTCCTGAGGCCTTATAATTTCAGAGATACAGCCTGCACAAGATAGGATTCTTGAATCATCATGAACTGAGTCATTGCAGAATTTTTGCTATAAAAACATTTATGTAATGTTTCAAACCCTAAAATATGGAGGATATTCACAGAAATTAGTAAGGTATATGTGGTAAAAAATTCAACATCTGGGTCATCTTAAATTTGTAGATGCACCCTATGTAAGATAGGGTATCTGACTAGTCCTATTGACTAGTCTCAAGAAGGTGTTCCAGGTAAAAAAATCATAACTTCTTCCTAGAGTATCCAAATTGAGTGGGACAAGTTTCATTGGATCGTGTACAGTCTGTTGTATTTCTGGTATGAGTTTCATAATTTTATATCAATTATTTTGTGTGGAGCACGCTATACAAGTGAGATCTCCTGGAAAGGACAAAAATCAGCAAGTTGTGGGGAAGTTACCATAAATTCCACTTGGCACATCCAATTTTGATCAGACCTATGGCATTGCAGAGAAGAAATATCATAGAACTACATAAAAGAAAGTTTCATACTCAAAAGGGATGAAACTTGGGAGATACAACAGAAGAAAGATTTTCTAGCAGAACCACCTCAAAATCAAGGTTTAAATGTGATACTTGGCCAACATGCCACCCAAAAAGGGAATTTCTACACCAAATAAGCCTCCAGACAATACTACTTGGACTCTTGATGAAGGTGAAGAAATGCGTAGGGACATAAATGATTTACAAAATAAGATAGTAACAAAAGATGAACTACAAGAGATGGAAGCTAAGTTGGAGGCAAAGATGGATGGTTTAAAAGAGGATATCATGGAAGTATTGAAAAATTTCATAACAAAGAAGACACCTGAAAGTGAAAATGCATCCCAAAAAATTCATGATGAGGACACAAGGAAGGTGAATCAAGAATGGAAAAACTCCAACTTTGGGTTGAAGACCAACCACGTTCCTAATATCGATATGAGGAAGTTTGATGGCAAGGACCCAATCACATGGATACTTCAGATGGAGCAATTATTTGGTCTACATAATGTGCCACATACAAAAAAGGTACGGATTTCTTCTTTATATTTAGAACCTAATCAATTTGTATGGTATCGATGACTTTGTTCTCACAAATCACTCGTCACTTGGACAATTTTCACGGAAGAAATGATAGCACACTATGAGGATACAAGGAGCAATACCTTCTTTAGCCAATTG
>ML789735.1:223851-307210 GCA_009831015.1 Picea engelmannii
GGCTCATAGCTCATCCTATCATCCTCAATCTGATGGAAAAACCGAGATAGTGAAAAAATGTCTGGAAGGCTACCTTCGTTGCTTTGTCTCTGATAAACAAACACAATGGTTCAAATGGTTATCCTTGGAAGAATGGTGGTATAACACTTCCTTTCATACTGCAACAAAAATGACACCATTTATGGAACTTTATGGATACCACCCTCCTTCCATCATTTCTTCTCTAAAAGAAAAATCTAAGGTTCAAGCAGTGGAAGATCACATTGAAAATCAACAACAAGTTCTCCAAATCTTAAAGGACAACCTAACCATGGCACATAATCGCATGAAAAAACAAGCAGATCAACATCATAATGAAAGAAGTTTTGAAGTAGGGGATTGGGTGTTTTTAAGACTACAACCATACAAACAAATGTCCCTCAATCAAGCCAAGAAAGATAATAAATTATCACCAAAGTACTATGGCCCTTATAAGGTGTTGCAAAAGATTGGTACTATGGCATACAAATTGGAGTTGCCTGCATCTTCACGAGTACACCCAGTTTTCCCTATTTCATGCTTAAAGAAGGTTATAGGCGACAAGATCCCAGTTCAAACTATATTTCCAGAACTTGACGAGGAAGGAAAAATCATATTGGAGCTTGAAGCCATCACTGACACAAGAATTTGCCAACTGAGGAATAGATCCATTTCAGAGTATCTCATTAAATGGAGGAAACTACCGGCTGAAGATTCCACTTGGGAAGATGAGTCTTTTATACAGAAGCATCCATAGTTACTCAAGCATTGCGGAAAACACCTGTCTCAAGGGGAGGGGCATGTTAAGCCCTAATATTGGCTCATTACCCCTTAATTGGGGCATATTATATTAGTAATGTTATTCTATTTATATCTTTAGGCCATTAGTTGTAATTATACCTCCTAGTATCCTATATATACCAAGGAGACATTTTCATTTTGAATCATCTTGTACTTGAACATTTAAGTGGGGTAAAAAGAGGTTTCCCCCTCAAAGAGGATTATTATCTGAAATTGTCTCTTTTTCAAGGCGTTGAGTACTTTTTCTGAGGTTTTTCTATGATATATTGATATTTGGTTCTTAACACAAGATGTCCAAAAAATCTATTTATGTTTGGATGTATCTATGTAGACCGCCATAGTACTTGAGAAATAGATGTCATTCAAAGTCTTTGATACCCTTCATGGTGCACAAGATATGGAAGACATTGGTGAACTCTGGCACTGTTTGGTCCATTTCCTACTGCAATGTGGTCCATCTTGCATATAACTTGTCATAACTTCCAATAGGGTAGTCTTGTTCCTTAATATCATCCTTGAAAGAACCCCAAGTGGGTGCGACTACAAATAATGTAGATCCCTTTGTTTCCTTTTTCTCATAGAAGTTATCCCACCAATCTTTGACATGGGGGACGGCCTTAAGGAGCGCAAATGTAATATTTTCTCTATCAGAAAAGTTATGGATAGAAAAATACCCTTCTAGAAGGTTTAACCATTTGTCTACAACATTCACATATATTTGAACATATAGGAATATCAAAATTGATATGTACCTTGAAGTGGGTGACGCCTCCGCTGGAGGAATATGTGTCGCATGTTGGTAGTCATCGAACGATTTGCACAAAATTATCCATAATAGCATTCCTTTGTCGCACGAGGGATTCCTAGAGAAAAAATTTAAAAGGATCTCCTACTCCATCATCTCTTTTTTCTTCCCCCATTGGAGGTCGTCGAGTTCGGTGAGGTCGAACTTGCAAAGGCTCAATTGGTTCGACTCCCAACTGCTTATACCCTGACCTCATTGGGGACATGCACAAAGAAACAAATGAAGAGTAGACCACTCTAATGCCACTAATCCAGATTTATGAGTGGAAAAAAATGAAACACAGATCTATAACAATCACACAGATATCCATAGAAAAATAACAGAGATACAATGAAACTTAACTTCTATTCAATAAAGAAATCTGTTGAAATTGTAAAATGCAAAATGAAACAATAGCTCAAATGGTGGTATCTAATATCTGAGAAGAAATGTGGTAGCTATGTGCATTCACTTGAGCACATTAAAATGAGGCCTTCGGGCCTGTTTAGGATCAACAAGTAACTAAAAAACCCTAGAAATCCAAAAACCTAACCCTAGGAGATGAAGTGCCAAAAGTCATGTGGGCCCCGATGGGGTAAGTTGGTACATTAAATTCTCGAGGTCGTAACTTGTGCATATAATCTTCATTTTATATGCACACTAGCTCATTGGAAAGGTCTATCTGAGGAATACACATTTTTCTATCACACTTTTAGTTCATCTATAGTGTGACTGTGGTGAGCCAAAAAAACGTTTTTTAGGGCCTCAAAATGGTCCCGGAAGTTTAGGACCCGGAAATATAGAAAAAAAAGTTCCAAGACGAAAATTGTATGTGAACCAGCTGGAATAGGTGGGTGGACATCGATATCCACCTAGATCAAGAATGCACCTGTTGTGTTTTCTATAATAGTTTTTTCATCCTTTAAGGAGTTTATTCATAAGTTTCTTGAAGTGTACTTAGATTATTGGACTATGTTTAGCCTAGAAACACCATATAGAAACTCTATGATTGATGATTGATCAATGCAGACAATATCAGATATCATTAAATTTGAAGAAATGTATATTTTGTGCACCATTTTGGATTTTGTTAGGTCATGTGGTATGCAAAAAAGGTATGTTGGTTGATCCTTCCAAGATAGGAGTAATTGTTAATTTTCCACTGCCTGAATTAGTGAGATAGTTGAGAACTACTTTGGATCATAGAGGATATTACAGAAAATTTATTAAGGGCTATGTGTAGATTACAGCTCCAATGGAAAAGTTATTGAATAAATAAGCTCATTTTCAATGGAATGAAGAATGTCATCAGGGTCTAGATGTATTGAAGCAAAATTTAGTAACTGCGCCCATTCTGGTGTTCCTAGATTGGCAGAAATAGTTTCATGTTCATGTGGACACATCGTTGATAGTGCTTGGCGCAGTGTTATCTCATTAAGGAGAGGGAGAGTTAAACCATCCAATTGATTTTTCTATCAAGAAGTTGTTGACTGTAGAGATTAATTACATGACAACAAAAAGGGAAGTCTTGGCAATGATTTATTCCTTACAGAAGTTCAGACGTTACTTGTTGGGGTCCTACTTCAAGATGTATATAGACCACTCTGCACTCATATATCTAGTGAACAAGCCAGTGTTGGGGGGGATAATCTGTACATGGTTATTGTTGTTCCAAGAGTATGACATTGAAGTTATTGTGAATCCAAGGAAACTGAATGAAAAACCAGACCATTTGTTGTGAATACTAACAGGAGAATATGCAAGGAACCTAGATGATAGTTTACAATATGTGCATTTATTCTTAGTTCAAATGGTAGATGGCCATTTTGCAGAAATTGTCCAATTTTTTAGTACATGAATTTCTCCATCCAATATGACAGTAGCACAGAGGAAACAACTAGTGGTTAAAGAAGTGTATTATCAGTTGATAGCAGCAAATTTATATGAGTTGGGTGTATATGTGATACTACGACGATGTGTGCTAGAACATGAAAGACCGATGATCCTAGTAGAGGCACGTGATGGAATTGTAGGAGGCAATTATGTGGGAAAGGATATAGTGTAGAAGATATTGCACATAGGGCTATGGTGGCCCACCCTCCATAAGGACGCTAAGGAATATTTTTAGAGTTATGGTGTTTGTTAGAGAGTAGGAAGGTCATCATGAATGGATGAGATGCCTTTGAATCCACAAGTCACCTTACAGGAATTTTAAAAATGGGCAGTGGATTTCATCGGACCAATTAATCCACCAGTGAGGAGAACATGAGCCATGTACATAATTACCACGAAAGACTACTTGAGAAGATGGGAATAGTAAAAACCAGTTACAGATTGCAGCGTGGAGTTAGCTATGTAGTTCTTATTTGAGAATGTAGTTACAAGGTTTGGGTTTTCTAAAGTACTTATGAGCGATCAAGGAACTCAATTTTTGAACAAGACATTTGCAACATTGATAGAAGAGTTCCATATTTAGCATCGAAAGAGCACTCCATATCACCCTCAAGCTAATGGAACTATGGAAGCCTTTAGTAAGATACTATAGAATGCATTGACAAAGGTATGTAATGTAGGATGGGATGACTAGGAATTAAGGATTCCTACAATGCTTTGGGCTTATAGAAATACATGCAAGAAGTTGACAGGTCAGACACCCTTTAGACTAGAATATGGTAGATCAGGAAGCAATCATGTCCATGGAATTTATAGTACCAAGTATATGCAATGTTGCAATGGCAGACCTTACGGATTCTAATGCAGTAGAATAAACACTATCAAAACTATTGATATTATAGGAAGATTGATTTGTTGCAGGGTTATGTCAGCAAGTATAGAAGGCAGGATAAAAAGCATGGCATGATAGACACATCAAGAAGAATAAGTACTAGACATGAGATCTAGTACTGATCTATGACGATAAGTTATTAAAACACTCTGGGAAGTTAAAGACACACTGTCTAGGGCCATATGTGATCAGATATGTGACTAAAGCAGGTGTTTTTCAGCTAGAATAGTTGTATGGACAAATCATGGAAGGATTAGTGAATGGGAGTCAGTTGAAACTGTACAAGGACAATCATCCTTCCATGCACTAGGTGATTTGCACATGATAACTTGTATCATAGTGTACTATAGAAAGAAAAGGAAGAAAAATAAAAATCAAGTAAAACAGGAAAAAGCAAGAAGTTAATATTAGAAGGTAAAAAGGAAAACCAGGTAAATGGCGTAGAAGGTTGAAAGAATGCAGTAGGAATTCGAGAAGGTATACCAAGAAACACCAGAGGCTCAGATAGAGAAGGAGTATCTAGTTGAGGAACAAGTAATGAAGATAAGTGAATCCATTTAGGTATTTTGCACACAAAAATTTGATTTAGAAGTGTGTATGACACCGAGCACTCCCCCTGAAGAGAGGAAGAAAAGGGAGAAGAAAATGAAAAAAAATTGTGGAAAGTATAAAGTGTCTAGATGCATATTGTGCTCAACTTTATGTAGATATGATGGGTGTATGGAAACAACTAACTAAAGACAAGGAGAAATAGTAGATTAGCCAGAAGATCCATGTTGAGTAGGAAAGGTTGCATAAGTTCAAAACCATAATGGGCACATTGCCGCCAACAGAGGTGGTAACAACAATGGATGAGAATAGGGAGTTGTATTCAGAGATGAATCAGCTAAGGGTGGAGCAGCAGGCTCGCACACAAAATATCAAGGTATTATAGGAAGAAGCAGATATGGTGATAGCGGCTTTAGTAACAACTCAAGAGATAATCAAACAGGCAGTTGAAGAAAGTGTTGAGAGGATGAAGGCTAAGGTTATTGTGGATATAGTCGATACAATTTTTTATAAGGAGACATAGGTAAAGGCACAATCCATGTCATAAAAAGTGGCATTCGACAAGTTCATGGAGAACTGGAAGAAGGCCTGAGTGGCTCAGGACGAGCCACAAGTGAGTGTTAGGGGCTTGTTGGATAGGAATTTTGGATATGTTTTGGAATATGTTCCAGAATAAATCAAAGAATAAAAGGAATTTAGAAGATGGACCAGAATGCATGAGGAGAGTGGACTTTAAGGAGTCATGGTGCACGATAGAAGGAAGTGCGATAGAGCGGCGTGAAAAAGGCAGAAAGTAGTTAGGATTTTGGGACATTTTGTCCACATTATAATGGGCTTAGCCCTATTTTGATGTGTAAATATGAAAAGGGTTTTGGGGAAGAGAGTTTCTGAAGTTCAGAGGGTTGGGCATATGTAAAGTTGTTTTTAGTTTATTATTTAAGGAAGAAGTTTTGAGGTATGACTAAGGAGTGAGACTCACACTGCCGCAGAATGGATAGGTATGTTTGGGTAATGTTATTGTTGAATATTTTTTAGTGCATTGTGTAGTTGTAAGAAGATTATAAATTACTAATATAAGAAGTCAACCATTGTGGACATAGCCTAAGTTGGGTGAACCACATTAAACCCTTGTGTCATGATGTGTTGTTTTTTCTTTTTATGATGTTTATTGTTACTGTGAAATGATGATAAATGATTAAGTATGTTGAATGTATTCTTCATCTATGATGTTATAATTTCGTGCACTATTAAATTAATGAATATCAAGTAAAGGAATGTCATACACAGGTTATATCACATGATAAGTAATTGTTAACTAATGGAAACTACGCACATGAGTAGATGGTTAGTAAAGACATGTTGAATGCATCACTTCCCCTCGTCATTGTAGAACCTTGGTTCTTGTAGCCCCTCTAAATGCCTCGGGTGATACTTCACTTGCTCTGCAGGTGATGGCAAAAGGGCCAGTGTCTAAGGGTTTTGTTGGTATATTGACAATTAACCCCAGGTCTTCCCACTATGCGCCAACAATAAACATCATCGAACCTTCAACATTTAAAGTCATATGTAATGGATATAAAAAATAAGGGAGGCCCAAGGGATCAACCCTGGGTCACCCGCCATCCAATGGTCTTAACATTATCCACTAGCCAACATGCCCAATATTTTTTTCTTGGAAGAACCTCCAACCAAATCAGTTCTGATTTTGAATATTCTGGTATGCCTAAAAATCATAACACCCATGGATTCGACCCCGAGTCAACTGGGCACTAAAGTCTTATAACCAGACCAACTACCAATGCACCAAGCACATTACTTTGGTCACGATTGCAAGAGTTAATTGTTTTGAAGCTGAATTATTTTTTAATGTTGATGTATATGAGCTTGTTTAGCCCTATTAGTGGATTGTGGAGAGGAGAGAGATAATTCCATAGGCTTTTGGAGGCCATTGTGTTGTAGCAAAGCATAAGACCAACTTTTGAGATTGCGGATATTGATGTAATTTACTCATTTTGCATCATAATTTAAGAGGCCACTCCATTGGAATCAAACCCGGGGGCGTAGCCCACACTGGGTGAACTTCATTATCATCTATTGTGTCATTCTTATTTATTTGTTGCTTATTATTTATTCTCATAGTCTCTTTATGCATTTTAGTTATTTTGGTTTTCACAATCTTAAAGAAATCAAGTCATTAATTAGCTAATTATATATATAAATCACTTCCTTTTCCTTCACCTCCTTCTTTGGTTTCTTCATCGATATCTCTATCCTTCCTAGGATGCCATCTCAAGTATGGAATTATTCAAGATAATTTTTCACTCTTGGTTGATTGTATCCTATAGTATCCAGCTAAAAGATAACATCCATGGATATACCATTTCCTTCCTCTCATATGTCATCTCTTGTGCATTTCTTACCCTATACCAATATTGTCACCTAGTGCCTTCAATGGTGCTTCCTAGTGTCATATAAATGTTCCTTTATTAATGACACCTTGTCAGTGTTGACACATTCAATAGTGCTTTCTAGAATTATTGTCTTCATTGATGACACCTAACCATCCTTGACACCTACAATGATGCTTTCCAATGTTTTCACCTCATGTCTTTATTGATATCACCTCACCACCATCAACACCTCCTACACCCCCATTGATTGTGGGTTACAATCTCCACCTTTCACAACCTTCATCTCTTACCACCACTAGATCTATCCTAGCATTGTTGCTTCTTATTTATCTTTCTTTGTGCTTATTTTTCCATCCCTTTCTTGGGAGGAGTTGTCACTATCCCTTTCCTGAGAGGAGTTGTCGCTATCCCTTTCCCTACTCGAGGAAAGATGATAAATTTTGTGATGTAGTTACTTTACCCACTTCAGCACATCCATATGTCGTTGAATCCCATGTATAGGTAAATACATATCTGGCTCTTCTACTTTTATTCTCGTATTCCCTTCATCATAGCAAGATTTATCGTTCACATTTTCATAGTCTAGTTGGCATTGTTTTTGTTAGACTTACCATATTTTATATCATATTCTAGATGTTTTTTCGATATTATAGTTAGACTTTTTTACATCTAATGTCATAATTTATCTATTATATTGCTTGCATGATAATTAGATTTATTTTTCACTATTTAATCTTGTCATTTACATCTCATAGTTTAATTGATATATTTTACTTGCATAATAGTTAAGCTTGCTCGTTCCCCTATATTTCCATTCCTGATTGTCATGCATGTTATGTATATCATATATTTATTTATTTCTATGTATTGCATGTGCTTTATATTGTGTTCCCGGTGTATGTGTTCCATAACTTCATTGTTTAAAATTATTATTAGGTCATGGGATCTCCATGCAAAACTTGGGAATGAAATCGAATAATGGAGTCTATCGCCTCACCATATTCGGGCATTAACTCGTGTTACACCAACTAGTAGGCCACACCTACACATCATTTCTTTGATATTGTTATTTTTATTTTTTATTTTTCTTCTTTGTCATCTCCTTCATTGCACCTCATTACTATTCCCATCTCATGGATAAAATATTTTGCAAGGGGGTGAATGTAGCATATTAGATTCATATTTCAATATTCACATATTCCTCTAGAGGTAAAAAAAACTATGTGACTCAAGTGTTCTATTCTCACATGACCCACCTAATGATGACATGATACCTCTCTAGATTATTCTTTTATGGTGGATCACCTTTCTTAAGTTCCTCCTACCTTAGCTTAGATGTGTGACCTCTTAATGATATCTAACATCTTGGTAAGACTCTTTGTTGCCTTCTATCAATTGGTATCTAACCCTTAATAACTAATTTGATTCACTTTCACCATCAAGCTACTCATTTGGGGTATTTCCTAGCTTTATGGGTTTAGTGTTAGGAGTGAAAACCCTCAATTAGATCCATAACTACTTAGGAGGCCTCACCATACCATGATGGCCCAAATCCATTTTTGGTTGCTATTAATGGGTTAAATGGATCAAACCTCCTTAACCCTTCCCAATCTCTTAGTGAAGAGTGTATCTTGGGTTCCAAAAGGGCTATTGCATCTATGTTATATATCACATGTAACAAAGAGGCACTTTAGGCTTGAAAACATATGCATAGTCTTACAGAACCCATGGTACATAGTCAAACCATGCAGTATAAATTTTATGTATGACTCAAACCATCCAAAAAATAATCTAGCATACACCTACACCTCAATAGCATTCCCTTTTATATTTATACTCTTTAATTCATCTTTGTAAATTCTATTTTATTCTCTTCAAACAATCCATATTTATAAACCCGCTTTGCAAGTACAAAATTGGATTAGTGAAACAACTTGATTTAGCTCTCTTCCTCCTTCTCCGTGCTATTTCTCTACTTACACTTGTCATATCCAACACCTCTACAAGGACCTATTTTTCTTAGATTGGCTCTAGGATTAAAGGATTGTTGATTCATCCTAAGGCATCTTCATTGGCATAGTTCCATTTATTCAAACAATTCAACCCTACAACCTCAATGGAGGTTCCATGATAGTGAGGGAAAGGGAGGTATCATCCCCTTAAAGGAACTTGCTTCTCTCTACTCAGTATTATTATTGGTATATATTTTATGATAGTAGATCTAGTGTTATTTGTATTTATAGATAGATAGATAGATATTAGAGATCATATTCAAGTCTTGTCTTGCAGGAAAGTTGAGGTGTGTGGGGGGGATCATTCAGGACATAGATCACTCTTGGATACTTGTCACAACTCTCTTATTCAACCCAAGTACCTTCAACACCTATAGTAGCAAATTTTGGGTGAGTTCCTTCCATACTTCTCTTTGTGTTTTTTAGTATTAGAGTTTCTGGCTCACTAAAAGACTTTCCATCAAATTAACCTTAAATTGTTAATCTTCTTTCCTTTACTAATTTGTTGGTAAAATACAATTTGAAAACTGAGTAAAATGCCATAAAAATTTATAGCTATATAATCAATATCTAAAACCTAAATAAGCTAGTGGCTTCTCTTTTGGTTTTTTTTCCCACTTGCCTTACCCTAGGGTTTCTCAATTTATCCCTAAAACCAAGTGGTGACTCCAATATTATAGTTTTCCCATTGTTGGTATTTTGTATGTGTTTTTGTTAAGATGGTCTTCCATCCCTACCCTCATGCTATGTATTAACACAAAATCAATTTGTCCACTACAAATATTACTAGGTTTCTTTATAGTTTTCTTTCATGGAATGTGGTATTTATGAATTAATCTTATAACTCACATTGTTAGTGCTTCTCTAATATGGAACATTAATGTGTTATATATATTTTAATCAAGTTAATCAAATTATGGTATAGTTGTGATATAAGACAATATTTATATGTTCAATGTATTGTAGTATGTTGTTATATATTTGATATACTTTGGCGAAATGAGATTGTAGTGTTTATGTATCATTGTTCGTGATGACTAAAGGAGGTAATAAGGGATGTGTCCAAGTGAATTATACATATGAATTTTATAACATAATTTGTTCAAATTATGTAATAGTTAGATTATATTACATCATGTATTAATATTTTTTATTGTTATAAAATTTAAATACTCTATTGACTTTCCTTTTGATTTAAAAAATAAATCAATAAAGGATATTTTAACATGATGATTGAAAAATGATATTTTAATGATTTTAAAAAGGATATTTTAACATTTTGAGAAAAAATAAGAAGTGTGAACACTAGTATTTTAAGGCAACGGCTACCGATGACATCAACAACTAAAGGAGAATGACAACAATTTTCTCTATGATAGGTATTATAACGTTTTAAAAGGAAAAAGGAAATAAAAAGGGGATTAACAATTCCTTATTATATAAAGTATATTAAGAATATAATACTTGTCTGGAAGGGTTGTTATTTTATTATTGAGACCCTTCTGCCACTATTTCTATGATTTTCTTATATGAGTCATAAAACCTTTCCTCAATTTCCTACAGTGTATTTATAGAATTCTCACATAGGGGCACTACTAATGAGAGGAGAAGGTGTGAGATAGATGAACAGAATGAAAGGAGATGGTGTGAGATAGATGAACATATAGTTTCACTAATGTTGCAACAATTTCTCAACCATATCTCTACACATTTTATCTTTAAATTAAGTATCCAAATTGGCTAGAAGGATAAGATATCCTCTTATTTGTGACTATTTCAACTAAGGGTGCTTTCCCCACCATACACTCCCCTACTTTTAACTTAACCTCATTTCCCATACTTTGTTGCCGCTAAGAGTAGGGTTTTAAAGTTTGAAACTTCCTTCTCAATGGATTTCATGTTTATCCTTTGTTTGCAACCATGGAGATAATATATCATGCTCCCCCAATTTGAGCTTGTGCAACTAGTTTATTTTGTAACATTCATTTTAATATTTGTAGGTTTCCATGGTACCAAGGGTAGGATCCCTAGCCATAGGTGGGAGCTCCTTCATCTCTCTTCTTTTCTTAGAATTAAGGTTTTTCCTATAGTGTTATTAGGTTTACTATGTTCCAATATCTTTGTTATGAGTTGAGTCTATTGATGTTTTTACAAAAGTGAGTCTCAAGTCTATCTTACTTACACTTTGCAATCATTAGGTTGAGAGGGAGAGAAGACTGATTGAGTTGAATAAAATTTATGGTAGTGTTGTAGAAATTTTCTCATCGGTCTTATAGGCCACCCTATGCAATTTACTGGGTCTCAAGGGAAGGATAATATATGTTGATCTTCTGTGAACTTCCTTATGCCTTTCATATTACACACATTTATCTAGGTGGATATCAGTGGCCACCCACCTATTCCACTGACTCGAAAAACAGTTTTCCACCTTGGCAATTTTTCGGCAGTTTTTCGAGTTCCAAATTTTTGGGGTCGTTTTGAGGCCCTAAACGACGTTTTTTCGGGATTTGGGGCCCAATTTAATACTGGAAACACTGACCAAAGCTAGTCAAAAATTGTTCTTCTCAGTTATACCTTTCCAACGGGCTATCATGCACCTAAAACAGAGATCATATGCAAAAGTTACGACCCCGGGAAGTTTATGTACTAACTTACCCAAACAGGGCCCACATGACTTTTGGTGCTTCATCTCCTAGGGTTAGGTTTTTCGGTGTCTAGGGTTTTTGACATTCCTGTTTATTGTAAAATGCCTTCAAAGCCTCATTGTAACCATATTCTTGTGAATGAGCACAACCATCACATCTATTCTCATAGATAAGCCGCCAGCATTTCAACAAGCTTGTTTTTCGTTGCATTTTACAGTTTCAACTTATTTTCTTATTGAATAGAAAGTGAATTTTATTTTATCTCTGTTATTTTGTGTTAAGAATATTTTAATAATCTATATTCATTTCATTTTGCTCATAAAATACGGATCAGTGGTATCAGAGAGGTTTACTCCTTGTCGTCTTAATGCATGTCCCCAATGAGGTCAGGGTACAAAGAATTGGGTCTCGATCTTGTTTCTCTTGCTGACAAAATATCTCACACACCCAAGTAACCTCTCATCGCAGGAGAAAAGAAATATTACGGGATAAAAGATCCTTCAAAAATGTTTCTTGAGGAATCCCTCATGCAACAGAGGAACGATATGATGGATAGTTTCACGCAAATCCTTCAGCGGCTACCAACAGGAGACGCATCTTTCTCGAGCAGAGGCTCCACCCCCTTCAAGGTACAAATAAACTTATATATTCCTATATTTAAAGGTCAAATAGACACAAATGTTGTAGACAAGTGGTTGAATCTAATAAAAGGGTATTTTTTTGTCCATAACTTTCCAAATAGAGAAAAGATTACGTTTGTGCTCCTCAAAGTTGTTCCCCATGTCAAATATTGGTGGGAAACATTCTGTGAGCAAAAGGAAATAGAGGAGCCCTCATTATTTATAGTCACAGGAACTTGGGAATCATTTAGGGATGTTATTGAGGAAAAATACTACCCTATCGGAATTTATGACGACTTGTATACCAAATGGACCACACTGTGGAAAGAAAGAGACCAAGCAGTGCTAGAGTTCACAAATATCTTCCATACCTTGTACACCAAGTTGGGTATCAAATATTCAAAGCGACATATGGTGCTCAAGTCTCTTGGTGCTCTGCATAGATACATACAGACCAAAATGGAATTTTTGGACATCTCATCCTTGGGCGCAGCCTCCCGATATGCCATCAAAATAAATCAGAAATTCAAACAAAAGACACGACAATTTGGGCCTAGGAACCCATCACAGCAAAAGATGAGAAAGGACGGCCCTAACCCACAGAACAAAGGACAGAGAAAATATGAACAATATCAGGACAACCAGTCCAAGCCGCAAGCAAAGAAGGACACTGGAAAAACAAAGAAATATATTGGGAAGTGGTCTGACTTCCATAAGAGCCCTTGGCATAACACTGTTGACTGCCGCTCAAAGTAGTCATTGGTGGTCGAAGTGAAAGCCTCTGAATCAGATGTGGGTTCTGACTTTAATTTAGAACCAGAAAGTGGAAGACAGATCATTGACATGAAACCTAATGCCACCGTTGCTACAACCAAGCTCCAACCTGGTGAACTAGACAAGCCAGAAGAAGGATAGTGCATATTCCATTCATAGATGTGGGTAAAAGGAACCCCATTGCACTTCATCGTTGATAGTGGTAGCCAGAAGAACCTCATCTTAAAAGAGGTCATCAAATGGCTAGGCCTACCAACAACACCGCACTCACAACCCTACACCATTGGATGGCTTCGCCAAGGAAGAAATCTCTGTGTCAGTCAACAATGTCGACATTCGTACAACATCAAGCCCTTCAAATACGAGGTATTATGTGATGTTTCTCCTGTCGAAGTTTGTAATTTTCTTTTCAGCCAACCTTATTTATGGAAACGTCATGTTTTATATGAGTCTAGGCCTCATAGTGTTATTATTACTTTGAACAGAAAATTGTACAATATACTCAAGGAAGCCCCTCGTAGTGCCATTTCCTTGATCTTGGCCAAGCAATGCAAGAAGGTCATCTCTCAGATTGATAAATTTTTCTTCTTCATGATTCACTCTCAGAGTGAGCGAAACATCGCAGCCAAATCGAGGACCTCTGTGGAAAATCTCTCCACACAACAGAAGCAAGTGGATAAGGTCATGTAAGAAAACTCAGATATCTTCTCCTCTCCTACCGAGGTACCTCTACACTGTCAGGTCAAGACTCCCATTGATCTGACCCCAAGCACACTACTACCCAATGGGTCAGTCTACTACATCTCTTTGTTATAAAATGAGGAGATCAAGAGGCAAATCCAAGAACTACTCCACAAGGGGCACATTTGTCCCATCTCATTACCTTGTGGGAGTCCAATCATGTCGGTGTAGAAGAAATATGGGACCTAGAGACTCTGCATTGATTATCGAGCCCTAAATAAAATCACAGTCTAAAACTAGTACCTGATTCCCCGAATCGACGACCTCCTTGATCAGCGCACAGGGGCCAAATACTTTAGTAAGATTGATCTAAAGTCTGACTACCTCTAGGTCCCAATAGAACAGACACATGTATGGAAGACTACCTTCAAGTCAAAATAAGGTCTTTTTGAATGGTTGGTCATGCCCTTTAGTTTGAAAAATGCTCCAACAACTTTTATGAGGATGATGGACGATATCCTACGAAATTTCATTAATAATTTTGTAGTGATGTATTTGGATGACATCCTCATCTACAACAAGACTTGGGTGGAACACTTCAAGCATATTCAACAGGTTTTGCACACCCTGTGGCAACACAAACTATATGAAACTTGGAAAAATGCTCCTTCGGCATGGATAGGGTCCATTAATTAGGCTACATCATTGATCATCATGATGTGCATGTGGATCCATCCAAGATCCAGGTCATTCGTGACTGGCCATCCCCAACCACACTCACTGAACTTTGACGCTTCTTGAGCCTCACCAATTTCTATGGTAGGTTCATGCTTGGATTCTCTCATATCACATGGGCCCTCAACCAAGAAACAAAGGGTGGAGGTAAGGAAAAATTTGTGTGGGGAATGTCCCAACAACAAGCCTTCGATGAATTGAAGAAGCATTTATGCTCATCCCCAGTAATTTCATTACCAGACCTACAACATCCCTTTGAGATTGAGATAGATGCTTCAGACTATGTTGTGGGCGTCATTCTCACTCAACAAGGCCACCCTGTGGCATATCATAGTGAGACACTATCAGATGTTGTATGTAAGTACCCTATTTACAAAAAATAGATCTACTCCATTGTAAAATCCTTCCACCAGCAGAGACATTACATTCTTGGGAAGGAGACAGTCATCCACATTGATCACAAGCCACTACATTTCATGCAGACCCAAGGAAAATTGCAGAATGGCCGCCATCATAAGTGGTCAACATACTTACAGTAGTTCCACCTCAACATCAAGTATAAAATGGGAAGTACCAACCGAGTTGTTGACTGTCTCACCCAACCTCCAGTCGTGGCACTCACCACGGTGCTAGATTCTTATGTCCATGAGACCTCTGGATGGCCCCACCTCTACGAGATAGACCCTGACTTCTCCACCACCTACCAAATGTTGGGCGCCAAATTAGTGGTCACTAATTTCCATCTTTGGGATGGGTTGTTGTGTCTTCTAGTCCATTTCTATGTTCCATCAAGTGAGCGCATGAAGTAGATTTGGGAAGATCACTATAGTTTGGTGGTAGGACACTTTGGCATCAAAAATATAGTGGAAGTGTTGTGGAAACATTTCTACTAGCTGAAACCTCGACAGGATGTTGGCAAGTATATCAGGTCCTGCACCGCCTATGCTATTGCCAAACCAACCACTTAGAAATAGGGAGTGTACACCCATCTACCTACTCCTAATAAGTCGTGGGAATCCATCTCAATGGACTACATTTCAGGCCTCCCATCCACCAAGAGGGGAAATGATTGTGGTTTTGTTGTTGTTGATCGCTTTTCCAAGATGGCAATTTTAGCCGCCTACAAGAAGAACATCACAGCAGAAGCCGCTGCCAAGATCTTCTTTGAACGAGTATGGGTACATTTTTGGATCCCACAAAGCATTATCTCATACCGTGAAAGTCGATTCCTCGGCTCATTCTAGTCAAGCCTCTAGTCATTGTTGGATACCAAGCTCACAAAATCCACGGCCTTCCACCCACAAAAATATGGCCAAACCGAGGTCGTCATTCGGATAGTCATACATATTCTGTGAATGTACAATTCAAAACACCCTCACACATGGGATGATAGTTTTCCCTGTGTCTAACATAGCTACAACTGAGTCAGCATAGCTCAACTGGCCACAACCCCTTTCAGGTGGGGTTGGGATTCCAACCATTGGGCCCCATGGATGTTGCACTACCCCTGGCGACCACCTAGACTGACTCATCCCCTGCTCCACTAGAAGCTGACAAATCCATCCGGTTCATTGAGTGGATCCGGCACATCCACCAACAAGTTCAAGATATTCTACAGAAGTCTAATTCCAAGTACAAGCAGTGCCATGATCAACATCAAGTGCCACATAAGTTTCAGGTGGGTGACAAAGTTTGGTTGCATCTGCATAAATAACGCCTTAGAGGGCCCCATTGAAAGCTTCTCCCACTCCATTATGGCTCGTACACCATCACCAAAGTTGTGGGTTGAAATTATTTTGATCTCAACATTACCCCATTCCTTGGTCTGCATCTAGTCTTCAACGTGGCTCTCCTTTGGCCATATTTCCCACCATTATTGGACACCTCAGAGATAGCAAAGCAGTTGACACCAACAGAGCTAAACCCTGACTACATGCAACAGGAATCCAGTGATCATATTGTAGAAAAATATATCAAGGTCACTCGAAATCAAAGGATCCAACTTTATTGAGTCGTCAAAGCAGGACAACTCCTACACCAAGGCGAGTGGGTCACCCGAGGCCAAATTCAACAGAAATTTCCTCATTTGATACAGGAACTCAATGAAATGGATACCATTTCTTCCTAAGGAGGGAGGATTGATCCAGGTGGATATCGATGGCCACCCACCTATTCCACTGGCTCGAAAAACAGTTTTCCACCTTGGTAGTTTTTCGGCAGTTTTCGGGTTCCAAACTTCTGGGGCCATTTTGAGGCCCTAAATGACATTTTTTGGGGATTTGGGGCCCAAGTGGTTGCTGGGGGCACTAACTTGTACTATTCAATAATTTTTCTTCTTGGTTAGACCTTTCCAATGGGCTATCATGCGCCTAAAACGGATATCGTATGCAAAAGTTACAACCCCAGGAAGTTGATGTACTAACTTACCCAAACAGGGCCCATGTGACTTTTGGTGCTTCATCTCCTAGGATCAGGTTTTTGGATGTCTAGGGTTTTTGACATTCCTATTTATTGTAAAATGCCTTCAGAGCCTCATTGTAACCACCTTATTGCGAATGAGCACAACCGTCACATCTCTTCTCAGAGATAAGTCGTCACCATTCCAACAAGCTTGTTTTTCGCTGCATTTTACAGTTTTAGTTTATTTCCTTATTGAATAGAAATCCAATTTTACTATATCTCTGTTATTTTGTGCTAAGCATATTTTAATAATGTATATTCATTTTGTTTTTCTCATAAAATCCGGATCACACACACACACACATGTGCATACATATGTATAGAGAGAGAGAGAGAGAAGCTATGTATGTTTTCTAACACAAGGAGTGTTAGGATATTTAGACACTTAGGAGTTAGTTAAGATCCACTTGGTCTAATGTGTCCTTAGGTAAAAGTGTGTTTCTTAGTGTGTTTCTTTAGTATGCATTAGTATGCATTTGTATTTAGAAAATCCGACGGTCATGATATGTTCCCAATATAGAGTGATCCGACGGTTAATACTCTCCTCGATATTAACAGCCATTAATCCATGGTTTAACACCCGATTGGTCCATAATATATATTTAAATAGCATGGATGGTCATTTGCTGATGATTTATTGTGATAAACTCTCTTGTAAAATCTCTCTGTAATCTTTTTATTTTGGATTAATAAACTGCTCCAAGTGGTCGCGTTGGCTGGGGCCATGGATGTTTCCCCGTAGGGGTTTTACCACATCAAAACATCAGTGTGTTGATCTTTGATATGGTTATGTGAGTGGTTACTAAATGTGTTTGTCCTCTGTTGGAATACATGTGTTTTCAAACATGGTATCAGAGCATGTTTGAAGACCTGCTCCTGTTGTAGATCGAGATCATGAAGCCGAGTTACCTCATCTCCATTTTATGTAATTTCCATACATTTCTGGGCCGAGAGGACTATTCCATTGCGCATGGAACACTCATTTCAATATGTAACACTTTTATTTTCACTCAAAAAGTTTTATGTTTTCCCAAGATATGGACATTACAGTCAGATCCGGAGGTATAAAGCTTGAATACACATTTTTTAAATTTTTGCAAAGTATTATTTTGGTTTTATATTTTTTGTTTCTGGGTTGCTACTCTTTTATATCTGTGTATGCTCTTTTCCCCGCACCCTGTGTGACCTCAAAAAATCATAAATAGATAGGAAAAGGTGCATCTTCCGGGTAAGCTAACCGAGATCTAACCCTTGTTGTCATTGAGAAGCGAAATTTTTTTCTTGTGTGAAAAGAGATTTTTTTAGCACGCTCTCGAAGGTCGTCTTCATCAACATCAACAACAACAACAATCCTCTTGCGAAACAATACAATATATTTTTCTAGACCATTTGGTTAAAAGTTTTCTTATTCAGTAAGAGCTCTTGAGTTCAAGTCTCTCTTTTGTTACTTTTTTTTTGAAAAAGTTCATGCTAAAATTGTAAAGTGTATTTCACTTCAAGTGTAAAAAAATAAAAAAGTGAATCACTATAAGTAGCTTTAATATTTTATTTTAGATTTATTTATTTTACATGAAGTAACTTCATTGTAAAAGTGATCCCCACTTCTCTTTATAAAAGTGGGCCACTTCATAAAGCAACTTACACCACCATGTGGTCTTTTGGTTATCGTTTATGCCTTTTTTTTAAAGGGCATAACTCTCACATCCGAAGTCTGTTTTTAGTGTCATTTTTTTTAAAACTGCATAACTTTTCAAGATCTTTCCATTCAGATCATCAGTTTCAGTTTTTAAATCCGTTTTATCTGCATAGTTAATATGGATTCTAGAAGTAATCTCTTACTTACCAGCACCAACTACTTCCGATGGAAATCTCATATGGAGGATTTATTAAGAAGTAAAGGTTTGTATCGATTACCTTGGGAAAGGAAATAACACCAACTAATGTTGATAAGAAAGTAAAATGGGATATTAGGAATGATGAAGCACGTGGATTAATTAGAATGTCCATCTCTCCTGATTTAAGGTTCCACCTTCAATCAACTGATAAACCCAAACAAGCTTGGGAAAATATTGAATCTGTGTTTGGTAAACACAATATTATTCAAGCACAACAGTTAGAAAATCAAGTACTAAATTTAAGTCCAAGTTATTTTTCTTGCATTGAAGACTATCTATCTAAGTTTAAAACACTCATAACTCTTAATAATGTAAGATAAAGATAGAATAAGATCATTGCATCTATCTTATTATTTCTAAGCTAGGTAGTGCATATTTTGTGTTTGTATCTACCTTTTATTCCATGCAAGAGGCTCTAGGGACAACTTATCAAAAACCCAGTCTTGAGAACTTTTGTGATGTTTTGATTAGAGAGCAAGATAAGATAGTGCAACTTGGAGTGATTAGCACTGCAGGTACCTCCAAAAAATCCTTAGTTTTCCATCAGAAAGATAAGCCCAAGAATCCCAAGAAGCAACATCCTCACCACAACAAGTAATATAAGGTTCCCAAACCCACTCAGACAGCTTTCGCTCCTAATGGAGACAAAAGAGAAAAATATAAAAAGACATTGCAACAGACATTGCAACTTTTGTGATAAAGATGGTCATGATGAGTCCAAATGTTTCAAGAAGATGGCATCTTTAGAACCAATGATGAAGAAGCACAACATCAGTACTGATTGTACTTCTTCTTCTTCTCATGGACATCCACTTTCAGCTTTTGGTTTCTCCTTCAATACAACTTCTACTTCTACTTTTGATGAGTGTCTTATTGGTTCTGGAGCATCTTATCATATGGCTAAGGATAGAGACATATTTTCTACTATAAATGAATGTAACACCAAGAAAATATTTGTTGGTGATGATAGATCTCTTAGTGTTGAAGGATCTGGAACAGTTCAAGTAGAAAATGGTCATTTCAATGATGCATTATGTGTTCCAAGTCTTTCTTGTAACCTTCTATCATTATATCAAATCACTCATTTAGGTGAAGGTAAAACCATAGATTTTTCACCTCACCAAGTTGTAATCAAGGATATAAAATATCCTAAGCATGTTCTTGCAATTGGAATTGTTGATGATATTACCAGGTTATACAAGTTTGACAACTTTGGGTCATCATCTTTTTCATCAGTTTTTGTTGCTCATAGCGATGACTTGAGAAAACTTTGGCATGAGCGATTTGATCATCTAAACTATCACTCATTGAAGAAACTATGTAATCAACAGATGGTGACTGATCTTCCTCTTGTTTAATGCAAAGATGGTGTTTGTGCTAGTTGTGTTCTCGACAAACATCATCGGGACAATTTTGATAAATGTGCCTCTTGGCATGCCTCGAGTCCTTTGCATATTGTTCACAGTGATTTGTGTGGTCCACTTTATTCTCTTTCTTTTTCTAGGTACAAGTATTTATTAACTTTCATTGATGACTTTTCTAGACGTACTTGGGTTTACTTCTTAAAACTTAAGAGTGATTTTTTTGACAATTTTGTGGCCTACAAGGCCCTTGTAGAAAAGCAATTTGGACATCAAATTCAAATGTTAAGAACAGATAATGCAGGAAAATATGTGAACAATAATTTTACAAGTTACTGCACTACACAGGGAATCCAAATGCAACACACTATTCCATATACACCAAAACAAAATGGTGTTTTTGAGAGAAAGAACCGCACATTAAAAGAAATGGCTAATTGTATGATCCAATCTAAGGGATTAAGTCTAAAGTATTGGGTAGAAGACATCAACTGTGCCAATTACATAGTAAATCACACTCCCACAAAGGCTCTTAAAAATATAACACCAGAAGAATCTTGGACTAAAATTAAACCAGATGTAAGTCACTTCCATGTATTTGGCAGTATAGCATGGGCTCACATTCCTGATGAGAAAGGAAAGCATTGTAGCCTAAAAGTGAGAAGTGTATATTTGTTGATTATTATGAAGATGTCAAAGGTTATAGACATCTTCAAACACATTGTAATGAAATTATTATTAGAAGAGATGTTAAATTTGATGAAAAATTCTTGGCCTGCAAGCCTAATTTGACATTTGTGCCTTCTCTGGCATGTGAGACTAATTCGGCGGTTGTGCCTTCTTCAGCCTGTGATTCAACTTCGGCACTTGTGCATTCTTCTATTCTTTTTTCTTCATTAGATGATGACAGTGAGGATGAAAATCCACCTCCGCCTACTCTCCTTCCTCAAGATGAGTCCTTTGAACCTGAACTAGCACCAACTCCACCGCTTCCTAGATGGGTTCATTCAACACAAGAAGCAGTTGGTGATCTTGTCGGTGATCCTTCATATCAGCGTCGAACTCATTCACAGTTCTAGCAAGCCTCTTCTCTTTTGGCTCAAGTTTCAGAAACTCATGATCTAGAGACATTTGCAAAAGCTTCAAATCATCCAGATTGGGATACAGTAATGAATGAAGAGTATCATTCTTTAATGGAAAACAATACTTGGGATCTTGTACCTCTACCAAAAGGAAGAAAAATTGTCAAATGTAAATGGGTATATAGAACTAAGTATGCATCATATGAAAGTGTTGAAAGACACAAGGCTCGATTAGTTGCCAAAGGATTTTCCCAATTTGAAGGAGTTGACTATAATGAAACCTTTTCCCCTGTAGCCAAAATAAATTCCATCTGACTTGTTCTTTCCCTTGCTACCTCACATAAATGGGAGGTCCATCAGATGGATGTTAAATCTTCCTTCTTGCACGGAGATTTGCAAGAAGAAATCTACATGGAACAACCTCCTGGCTATGTCCAGAATGAATCTAGCCTTGTTTTTCATCTTAATAAATATCTTTATGGTCTCAAGCAAGATCCCCGATCTTGGTATGCCAAAATGGACATATTTCTTATTGCCATTGGATTCTCTAGATGTCATTATGATCCAAATGTCTATACCAAGAAAGTAGGAAGCCATCTCATAATCCTTGTCCTTTATGTTGATGACCTTATCCTTACTGGTAGTGACTCAAAACTTTTAAACCATGTGAAAACCATCCTTAAGAAGAAATTTGAAATGACAGACTTAGGATTTTTGCATTATTTCCTTCGCCTCCAAGTTTTGCAAACCAATGAAGGAATTTTTCTTTCCCAGTCTAAGCATGCTTGTGACCTTCTTCGTCACTTTCACATGGATGGTTGTAAACCAGCCTCTTCTCCCTTCCAGTCTAGATTCAATCTTACTAACACATGTACTTATCCTGAATTTGATGCCACACTATACCGTCAGTTAATTGGTAGCCTCTTATACTTGACTCATACCCATCCTGATCTTTTCTTTGTTGTTGGTCTTGTTGCCTAGTATATTCAAACACCCCATGAAAGCCATTGGAAAGCAGCTAAAAGGATACTTCGCTATGTCTGTGGTACAATTCAGTTCGATATACATTACAGTTTAGGGGGGACTCCTTTATTGGTTGGTTTCAATAATTTAGATTGGGTCGGCGACCCTAATGATCAGAAGTCTACTGCAGGTTATGTTTTCAGCCTTGGTTCAGGACCTGTCACTTGGGCCTGTAAGAAACAACATTTTGTTTCACTTTCTTCGACAGAAGCAGAGTACCGAGTAGTGGTAAATGCAAGTCAAGAAGCCTTGTGGCTTTGATATATCCTTTCAGAGTTTGGACTCTAGCAGCACCATCTGACGAGCCTTTGGTGTGACAATCAGAGTGCCATCAAGCTCGCCAAAGACCCAGTTCAACATCATTGTAGAAAACACATCGAGATACATATGCACTTCATCAAAAAGATCATTCATGATCAAGTTATTGAAGTGCTCTTTTTCCCTACAGAATATCAAGTTGCAGACATTTTCACAAAGTATCTTATAGAAGCGATTTTTTCCAAACTTCGATCTATGTTAAGAGTTCAGAAAGTTGTCATTAAGGGGGGATAGGCTCTAATGCCTCCTTCCTTCTCCTATTGTGTCACCATTGTAAATCCTTCAATCCTATCCCAAGTTGTTCTTAAGGAGGGATGTTAGGATATTTAGACACTTAGGATTTAGTTATGATCTACTTGGTCTAATGTGTATTTAGGTAAAAGTGTGTTTCTTAGTGTGTTTCTTTAGTATGCATTAGTATGCATTTGTAGTTAGGAAATCCGATGGTCACAATATGTTCCTGACATAGAGTGATCTGACGGTTCATACTCTCCTCGATCTTCACTTCCTTTGATTTGTGGCTTAACACCTGATTGGTCCATGATATCTATTTAAAGAGCATGGAGGGTCATTTACCAATGATCGATTGTGAGAAACGCTCTTGTAAAATATCTCTATAATATTTTTCTTTTGCATTAATAAACTGCTCCAAGTGGTCATGTTGGTTGGGGTTGTGGATGTTTCCCCATAGGGGTTTTAACACATAAAAACATCGGTGTGTTAATCTTTGATCTGGTTATGTGAGTGGTTACTGAAGGTGTTCATCCTTTGTTGGAATACCTGTGTTGTCAAACAAGAATATCTAGAAATTCATGGGCTCCATAGGCTCACATCCACATCGTCAAAAGTACAAATGAGGTGGAATAATAGGTCCCACTCCTTTTATATCGCCTAGTCATGATGTTCCTCAAGATTGTACGGGAGCTCCGGAGCTCTGTTTTTTAAACCATTTGTGCCATCAAGATTACAATATCTCCCCTTTCGACATGGTATGATCCATTCATTTTTCCCAATTTTCACCTCAGGACCCTTCATCTTGTCACTCATTTGATAGGTACACCAACTCATTACCTCCGTTTGTTGATTATTTTTTCCCTATCAAATTTATTTTCATCATTTCTTTCACTTTGGGTATTTTGTTTCATGTGTGCATGTATTCATTGGGAGGATGGGTCACCCGCCATCCAATGGTCTTAACATTATCCACTAGCCAACATGCCCAATATTTTTTTCTTGGAAGAACCTCCAACCAAATTAGTTCTGATTTTGAATATTCTGGTATGCCTAAAAATCATAACACCCACGGATTCGACCCCAAGTCAACTGGGCACTAAAGTCTTATAACTAGACCAACTACCAATGCACCAGGCACATTAATTTTCTCACGATTGCAAGAGTTAATTGATTTGAAGCCACATTATTTTTTAATGTTGATGTATATGAGATATTTTAGCCCTATTAGTGGATTGTGAAGTGGAGAGAGATAATTCCATAGGCTTTTGGAGGCCATTGTGTTGTAGCAAAGCATAAGACCAACTTTTGAGATTGAGGATATTGATGTAATTTACTCATTTTGCATCATAATTTAAGAGGCCACTCCATTGGAATCAAACCCGGGGGCATAGCCCACACTGGGTGAACTTCATTATCATCTATTGTGTCATTCTTATTTATTTGTTGCTTATTATTTATGCTCATAGTCTCTTTATGTATTTTAGTTATCTTGGTTTTCACACTCTTAAATAAATCAAGTCATTAATTAGCTATTTATATATCTGGATCACTTCCTTTGCCTTCACCTCCTTCTTTGGTTTCTTCGTCGATATCTCTATTCTTCCTAGTATGCCATCTCAAGTATGGCATTATTCAAGATAATTTTCCCCTAGTTAGGGTTAACCACCTCTCTCTTGGTCTCTCTCTCGAGATGTCACTCTTGATTGATTGTATCATATAGTATCTAGATAAAAAATAACATGCATGGATATACCATTTCCTTCCTCTCATATGTCATCTCTTGTGCATTTTCTTACCCTATACTAATATTGTCACCTCGTGCCTTCAATGGTGCTTCCTAGTGTCATATTAATGTTCCTTTATTGATGACACCTTGTCATCATTGGCACATTCAATAGTGATTTCTAGAATTATTGTCTTCATTGATGACACCTAACCATCCTTGATACCTGCAATGGTGCTTTCCAATGTTTTCACATCATGTCTTTGTTGATATCACCTCACCACCATCAACACCTCCTACACCCCATCGATTGTGGGTTACAATCTCCACCTTTCACAGCCTTCATCTCTTACCACCACTAGATCTATCCTAGCATTGTTGCTTATTATTTATCTTTCTTTGTGCTTTTTTTTCCATCCCTTTCTTAGGAGGAGTTTCCATTGTCCCTTTCTTGGGAGGAGTTGTCGCTATCCCTTTCCCTACTCGAGGAAAGATGATAAATTTTGTGATGTAGTTACTTTACCCACTTCAGACATTCATATGTCGTTGAATCCCATGTATATGTAAATACATATATGGCTCTTCTACTTTTATTCTCGTATTCCCTTCATCATAGCAAGATTTATCATTCACATTTTCATAGTCTAGTTGGCATTGTTTGTGTTAGACTTACCATATTTTATATCATATTCTGGATGTTTTTTCGATATTATAGTTAGACTTGTTTACATCTATCATAATTTATCTATTATATTTCTTACATGATAATTAGATTTATTATTCACTATTTAATCTTGTCATTTACATCTCATAGTTTAATTGATATATTTTACTTGCATAATCGTTAACCTTGCTTGTTCCCCTATATTGTCATGCATGTTATGTATATCATATATTTATTTATTTCTATGTATTGCATGTGCTTTATATCATGTTCCCGGTGTATGTGTGCCATAACTTCATTGTTTAAAATTATTATTAGGGCATGGGATCTCCATGCAAAACTTTGGAATGAAATCGAATAATGGAGTCTATCTCCTCACCATATTCGGGCATTAACTCATGTTACACCAACTAGTAGGCCACACCTACACATCATTTCTTTGATATTGTTATTTTTATTTTTTATTTTTCTTCTTTCTCGTCTCCTTCATTGCACCTCATTACTATTCCCATCTCATGGATAAAATATTTTGCAAGGCGGTGAATGTAGCATATTAGATTTATATTTGAATATTCACATATTCCTCTAGAGGTAAAAAAAATTATGTGACTCAAGTGTTTTATTCTCACATGACCCACCTAATGATGACATGATACCTTTTTAGATGATTTTTTTTTTATAGTGGATTACCTTTCTTAAGTTCTTTCTACCTTATCTTAGATGTGTGACCTCTTAATGATACCTAGTATCTTGGTAAGACTCTTTGTTGCCTTCTATCAATTGGTATCTAACCCTTAAGAACTAATTGATTCACTTTCACCATCGGGCTACTCATTTAGGGTATTTCCTAGCTTTATGGGTTTAGTGTTAGGAGTGAAAACCCTCAATTAGGTCCATAACTACTTAGGAGGCATCACCATAGGTCCACGATGACCCAAATCCATTTTTGGTTGTTATTAATGGGTTAAATGGATCAAACCTCCTTAACCCTTCCCAATCTCTTAGTGAAGAGTGTATCTTGGGTTCCAAAAGGGNATTGTCATGCATGTTATGTATATCATATATTTATTTATTTCTATGTATTGCATGTGCTTTATATCATGTTCCCGGTGTATGTGTGCCATAACTTCATTGTTTAAAATTATTATTAGGGCATGGGATCTCCATGCAAAACTTTGGAATGAAATCGAATAATGGAGTCTATCTCCTCACCATATTCGGGCATTAACTCATGTTACACCAACTAGTAGGCCACACCTACACATCATTTCTTTGATATTGTTATTTTTATTTTTTATTTTTCTTCTTTCTCGTCTCCTTCATTGCACCTCATTACTATTCCCATCTCATGGATAAAATATTTTGCAAGGCGGTGAATGTAGCATATTAGATTTATATTTGAATATTCACATATTCCTCTAGAGGTAAAAAAAATTATGTGACTCAAGTGTTTTATTCTCACATGACCCACCTAATGATGACATGATACCTTTTTAGATGATTTTTTTTTTATAGTGGATTACCTTTCTTAAGTTCTTTCTACCTTATCTTAGATGTGTGACCTCTTAATGATACCTAGTATCTTGGTAAGACTCTTTGTTGCCTTCTATCAATTGGTATCTAACCCTTAAGAACTAATTGATTCACTTTCACCATCGGGCTACTCATTTAGGGTATTTCCTAGCTTTATGGGTTTAGTGTTAGGAGTGAAAACCCTCAATTAGGTCCATAACTACTTAGGAGGCATCACCATAGGTCCACGATGACCCAAATCCATTTTTGGTTGTTATTAATGGGTTAAATGGATCAAACCTCCTTAACCCTTCCCAATCTCTTAGTGAAGAGTGTATCTTGGGTTCCAAAAGGGATATTGCATCTATGTTATATATCACATGTAACAAAGAGGCATTTTAGGCTTGAAAACATATGCATAGTCTTACAGAACCCATGGTACATAGTCAAACCATGAAGTATAAATTTTATGTATGACTCAAACCATCCAAAAAATAATCTAACATACACCTACACCTCAATAGCATTCCCTTTTATATTTATACCCTTTAATTCATCTTTGTAAATTCTATTTTATTCTCTTCAAACAATCCATATTTATAAACCCGCTTTGCAAGTACAAAATTGGATTAGTGAAACAACTTGATTTAGCTCTCTTCCTCCTTCTCCATGCTCTTTCTCTTGCAGAGAAATGTGCTTGTCTAATTTAACACTAGAAAATCAACATGGTTAACCATATGACATCGAGTATATGATGGATGTGTGTTGGTAGTTGTATGACATCGAGTATATGATGGATGTGTGTTGGTCATAGTAGAAGATGTGTCATTTGGAGGGTCAATGTATATAGTTGTGCACAATATAAATTGATCTCCTCTAGGAGATGCTTTTTGTTGTTCTTGTTTCTTGTTTTGAGTAGGTCACAGGTAATAACTCTGAGAAGAAGCCATAATTTCATCCGCAGGAGGAAAACATGGAGGGAAAGACCTTCTAACATTATATCAAGGAGAGACATTTCCAAACATGATGCTCAAAGAAAGAAAGTCTTTAGGAGCAATGTACCTCCCAGGATGGGGCCATGCCAAATAAAAGATATAGTTCTAGTGATCATGGATATAGTCAGTCAAAACTGACTATAGCACAACTATGGTGATAGATCCAAGTAAAGGAGGTTGTACTACATCTAGAGGGATCATAGAGTGAGTTACCTCCATAGAATGAGGAAGATCTACATTCGGTGTTAGAGGGAGTAGAGACAGAGGATGAGTAACCTCCAACTCTAGAAGGAGTGTTGATGTTTGAGGAAACATCATGAGACATTCTCCCCGGAGGGTCCTGTGTCGACTAGTAGGGGGGATGTAGACTTCATCTTGATGTGCCTCATATGGTGAGATGAAGGAGCCAAGACATTGGTTTCACAAGAAAACCTCGATATGTCTTGTGAGACATTGGTTCCATGAGGGAACCTCGATATGTATTAGACATTGGTTTCATGAGGAAATCTCTATATGTCAAATATGGTCCAAGATGACATTATGTTTCAGAGGGAGACAGATGAGCCTATTGATCTAATTGATCCCATTGATCTGGTATCTCTAGTTAATGTTCCCAGAGATATTGCAATAGGTCGAAAAAGACCTACATGGGCTCGTCAAAATATGCAAGAGGAAAAAGGGAATGCAACTCCTCATGGTACCTTCTGAGTGTGCAAGAGACCTCAGAGATATTTTTGTTATGCCGCAACTATGAGCCACATCATTCATTTTTTAGCCTTCCTATTATGAGGAGGCAAATAGCCATCCAGTATGGAGAGATGTCATGATGGAGGAGTATCAGTCCATCATGAAGAATTGTGTGTGGGATATTGTTTCGAGACCTAAGGGGAAGTCTAAAGTGAATTCCAAATGGATCTATAATATCAAACACACAGCCGATGGGAGAATCGAGAGGCACAAAATGATATTTGTTTCTAGAGGATTCTCTCAGGTGAAGAGAATAGATTATGAGAAGACATTTTCTCTTATTGCTTGATACACTTCTATCCGAACAATTATTTCCCTTGCAGCATCCATGGGTTGGAGACTACATCATATGGATATGAAGACAATTTTTATCAATGGATAGATTGAGGAAAAAGTATACATAGAGAAACCAGATGGTTTTGTGATACATGAGAAGGATTCTCATGTGTGCAGGTTGAAGAAGACCTTGTATGAACTCAATCAGGCACCTTGATCTTGGTATGCGAGGATTGATGGATACCTAATGAGTTTGGGCTTTAGAAGAAAAACAAATTGTTGATCCCAGCATGTACTACAAGATTTTTAATGGTGAGTGATGCAGGAGCATCACAAATATCAAGCGAGCATGGAGCAAGCACAACGTATTTTTGAGCACATGATAAATTGCTTGAAAATATTTTTGAAGTTGATGCGCCAAATCTTTAATGAAGGAGCACCTTTTTATATTGTATTGGACCTTGATCGATTTGCTCTCATCCTTAGTAGATAGGAGGCATTTAAAACTAGTTAATGCAGGTAGATAGACTTAAATTCATAGATTAGACGGTTTTAGAAAGAAGGAGGGAAAACGGATATAGACACCGTCATTGAAAATTGTAACATAGTGGAAGCAGGAAGAGCACAGGAGAATAACAGAGAGCTGTAGAAGAACATCCATGTATAGATCTTGAATTAATAGAATAAATTGATTCAAATCCATGGTTTTGTGTCTTTTCTCTATGTGTTGATGTTAAATGATGTGCTCATGAATCTTTGTTTTCCTGTTATGCATTTGGTTTATTGTTGTGTATGTGATTTCATGTTTGAGTTTGAAATCTAAGGGGAAGAAGAAATGAGTTTCAATTGTTTCTCTATCTAAGCAAGAATTTTTGCAAGGAGTGCAGTTGAAGTCGTCCGCAAGGAGTGCGTTGATAGAAGGCTCAGATATTTTAACTCTTGTTCTCATTCACCCATAAGTGATATTGGGTTATACAAGCCGTGAAAGAAGTGTGCAGGCTAAGGGAGAGTCTCAATTGTGAATCTAAGCGAAGTATTGAAGGACTGTTGTTGCAGGTGTGCGTAGATTCAAAAGAAACCCAAACACTTGAAGTGTTTGTAGGTTGTCGTAAGGAAGGCGTGCAAAGGTCTCTTTTTCTAAGAGACTAAGAAGTTGGAGAAAGCTCAAGAGATATAGTACCTTTGAGTGAACCCTGAAGTGAAGCACAGGGAGTTGTGCATGATAGTGTTAGAACAGGCACACAAGTTAGCATACAAGAGGATGAGTTCCATGGAGGAACCCATACTCCTTTTGAAAATTTCTCAAAGAGGGGAGATAGATGACCAGGATCTTGAGGAAAGGATTGGTGAAAATCTCGTCAACCATTGGATCTGCCAAAGAAGCGAGGAGGTTACGGTCATGTTCGAAGGTTAATCCCAGGAGGATCACGAGAAGTAGGATCGTTGTTGGGTTAACTGTCAGCCGTTTGATCGGGCAGAAGTTGCGCTGGGGTTAAGTCCTGGTGAGTAGAGGAAAGTCCCGGAGAGGCATCAGGATATTGGAGCATCGGGGTTTCAGAAGTCCAGAGACTCGAGACCTTTCAAATATCGAAACCTCGAGGAGAAGTCCTAGTCGTGGATCTCAGGGCAGACACGTGTCGAAATATCCGAGAGGAGTCAGGGTTCGGCATTTCGGGAATCCCAAGGACAAAGAAATCATTACATCAGGAATCACGATCTTGCGATGTCCGAAAAGGCGATGAGGAGATAGTGACGTGGGAGAGTCAACCCTCACACGCATCGGGAATCAGTGTTTTGTGATTCTTGGGAATCATAGCAGTGGGAATCATGAAATTCTGAAACACGATCTCCTGACGGGAACAAAGAGTGGGCCACGGGGAAGCCGACGTGGAGGACAGGTGGCATACCACATCGGGGTTCGGGAAAAGGTAAGTTCTGAAAACTTTAGTATTAGGATTCGCGATCCCGTGAAGTCTGAAGTCCCAACGAGGAGGTCATTCATCAATGTTTGAGTCATCAGGATATCAGGGATCCTGGTGATAAGTTGTTTATGCATTTTGGAATCGCGAACCATGAAACCCCGATGAGGAGTATGACTGCGGTCACATAGGGAGCGGTCGCATGGACAAAAGGCTTAGCCCGGGAGGCTAAGGTAGCAGGGAATTATATCAGGGTTCGGGGTTTGGTAAAGCGAAGTGTTTGAGCATCGCAAGTGCCAAAATCCCGACAGGAGAAACTACGATAGGGACGTGAAAGGTCAGCGTTGACTTACGTCGGGGTTCGGGGTTTTTGAGAATCCAAAAACACTCGATTACAGGACTCGCGAAACTGCGAAGTCCGATTTCCCAATCATTAAGGGAGATCTTTTGGATAATTGATGTTGGTGTGGAAAATTCTTGATAGGGAATTAGAAGAGATTTCAGTTCTTCGGGCCGAGTATGGAGGAGGTCCTATGACCGGACGTGTCTGGGTGGCGCGCCTACGTCAGTGAGTCACTGATTTTGGTCCTCTATGTTGATTATTTATTCCTCACCAGTACAGAGAGCCTTATTGTTGAATGCAAGTATGTGTTGGACTATGAGTTTGATAAGAAGAACCTTGGTATTATGCACTACCTCTTGGGACTAGAGGTGTGGAAGAGAACTGATGAGATATTCCTAAGTCAGGGGAAGTACATAGTTGAGATATTGAATAAGTTTGGGATGCTAAACTGGAAGCTCGTGGCTACACCAATGGTGATGAATCTAAAGAAACTAAGTGTGTATTCTTCCGATTCTGATGAAATTGATCTGACTCTATACAAACAGTTGATTGGATCATTGATGTATCCAGTTAACACCAAACCTGATATTTGTTATGTAGTGAGTATACTTATCCTTATTATTAGTCAATAGAGAAAGAAACATTGGATTGTTGTGAAGCATGTGTTGAGATACCTGTGAGGAAGAGTTGGACATGGTCTGAGATATACTTCTAGTATTGACATGAGATTGCAGGGATATACTCATTTTGATTAGGTAGGGAGAGTAGTGGATAGGAAGGGCACCTCCGAGTATTGATTCACTTTGGGATCTTCCGTGGTTTCCTGGTGTAGCAGGAAACATACTTTTGTGACTTTGAGCACAATAGAAGCAGAGTACATTGCATTAAGTATGGAAGTCCATGAAGCAGTGTGGCTTTGCAAGCTCCTTGCAGATTTATCTAAACATGTGTTGGATTCCATCATTATTTATTATGGAAACCAAAGCTATGTGAATATCTCAGAGAATCCATTGTTTCATGACAAATAAAACCACATTGAGATCAAGTACCATTACATATGAGACATGTTGCAGATGAAGGAATTATCGGTGCAATACCTTCCTACAGATGAGCATGTCATTGATGTTCTTACCAAACTAGGACGTAGTTTGAGTACTTATGTGACAGACTTGGCATGGTAGATAATTTCTCCCTCACTAAGAGGGAGTGTGGATGTTTGCAACTTCCTAAGACATTCTTCAGATCATACTTCTCTGTGACTGAGTTGAGTTTTTTTGTGAGGACACTTATCCAAGAAGGGATAAGTGGGACACTTATTTGGTAAGGGATAAGTGGTTTTGGGCTTATCTGAGAAGGGATGAGTGATTTTATATGTAAGGAAAATTATCTAAGAATGGATAGCCCAACGTCCCTTGTGGAGATCACATGAGGATATTCCCCATGTGGAGAGCACATGGGGACATGTCAAGGGATTTGACCTTGACGTCACACACTATGGGGAGTTGACCCTAGTGTTTCTAGAGGGAGTAGCATCTAGAAATCCACATGGGAGTGCCATGCATGAAAGACATTCTCCAGCCTCTGTGAACTGAGTTGAGTTGATCTATGAGGACACTTATCCAAGAAGAGATAAGTGGGACACTTATCCGAGAATGGGTAAGTGTGTTTGGTCTTATAGCCCAACATCCCTTATGGAGAGCACATGAGGACACATACCTTGTGGAGAGCACATGAGGACATGTCAAGGGAGTTGACCTTGATGTCACACATTATGGGGAGTTGGCCCTAAGTGTTCCTAGAGGGAGTAGCCTCTAATATTCCACATGGGAGTGCCATGTGTGACATACCTTTTGCTACTATGGTGGTTGTGTACCACTAGTGGATATTGTGTGTCTCTGGACAATAGTTGTTTTCTACTAGTTGATTACATAGTAGTCATTGTACTACTAGATCAATAAATCATGGAAAGATAACTCCCTAGATAAGAGGGAGTGTTGATGTTTCATCATTAGGCAGACCTTCTCCTAGATTGGCTACAGACCAAGGGAGATAGGATACATTTATCATAAAGGTTCACTTGTAGTAAATGGGCCTAGGCATAGTCTTCCTTGATCATGACAAGGAATAATATGGACTCAAGGTGCCACATGTCATTTGATATCAGACCGAAATTCACTCACAGGTGTGTACCTATGGTGAACGATATCGGTGTGGTATTTTTCCTAGTCATGGTTATTTGACAAGGAATGATAAAGACTCAAGATGCTATATGCTATTACATGTGGATCCAGAGTGAGCTTGGTCTCAAGGAGAGTCAATTGGCTTAGAGGGAGAGCTGTAGAAGGAGTTTTCCCTTGGTTTAGGTGTGAGAGAGACATCTCCCAAGACTGATAAACAATTTTCATGAGTCTAGGGTGAAGTTTTTATACTTCAAAGACAAGATTGGAATGATACAGAATGTCTCCCTCATTGAGAGGGAGTGTTGATGTTTGGAAAACATCGGGAATAAATTCTCTTAGATTAATAATTAATAATACAATTATTGATTATTAAACACTATATATAATAATAAAATGATAATAATAAATAATTATTAATTATCCAAGGGACGCATCCTTTCATGGATGGTCACCATATGTTCTTTATATATGAAACACTCATCATTGTAATAGTAAAAATATCGATGATATCTCACATAGAAAAACAACAAGTTAATGTATCAACTAACCACATCAAGGCCCACAAACATTTTGGGGCTTCATCTTCTGGGGTTAGGGTTTTGGATGTTTAGATTTTTTTCATTTATGCTTTATGTTAAAAAAACTTTATGTCCTCTTTGTAATCAACTTCTTGTGAATGATTCTAACTAAAACATATCTCTCTTCAGGGGTAAGATACCATCATTCTAGATAGCTTGTGTGCTTTTCATTTTATAGTCTTTTTTATTCCAAATAGTCATTAATAGAATATGAATTTAATTGTATTACTATGTTTCTTGAAATATATTTGTGTGTTTCCTTATTATATCTCTTCCTTCATGTCATTCTCAATATAATATGGATCAATGGTATCATATAAATATCCTCTTTTTTGTTTCTTTTGGCATGTCCCTGATGAGGTCAAGCTATCAAGAGTTGGGTATTGAACTAGTTGATCTTGGGGAAGAACACTCTTGTTGGCCCAAGAAACCTCCCATGGAAAAATAAAAGGGAGATGATGGAGCAGGATATCCTATCAAATTTTTGCTCGAGGAATCCCTCGTGCGACAGAGGAATGAGTTGATGGATAATTTATCCCAAATCCTTCAATGGTTTACAATAGAAAAGGAGGAACCTTCAACCAGTAAACACTTCAAAGGTGTGACGCCCTTCAAGGTACAAGCTAACTTTTATATTCCTTTATTTGAAGGCTAGATAGATTTCGACACTTTGGAAAAATGGTTAATTTTACTAGATGGTTATTTCTCTGTCCAAAAAAATTTCAATAGTGAAAAAATCACCTTCGTGCTCCTTAAATATCTTCCCCATATTAGAGATTGGTGGGATACTTACTGTGAGAAACATGACGGAAATGAGCCTACCATTTTTGGACCAAGACCCACTTGGGAATATTTTATTGATGCCCTCAAGGATATAACTACCCTATTGGAAACTATCATGACCAGTACATGAGATGGACAACTCTACATCAAGAGAGAGACCAGATGGTGTCGGATTACACCAACAACTTCCATACCTTGCGCACAAAGTTGGGTATTAAAGACTTTGAGAGGCACCTAGTTATGAAGTACCATAGTGGACCAAATAGGTACATCCAAAATAGATATGGATTTCTTAGACATGTACTCATTGGGAGTCACTTACAAATATGTTTTCAATATCGAGTAAAAGTTCAAGAAAAAGAATAAGAGTGATTTCAGTTATGTAATCCCATCGTAGCAGAATCACAGTAAAGGTGGACCTAACTCCTAGAGAAAAGGACAAAGAAAGGATGGGCACTAGCCCCAGGACAACCGATCCAAGCCACAATAAAAGAAGAGTTAAGGGAAGTCGAAGAAGACAAATATGTTTTCAATATCGAGTAAAAGTTCAAGAAACAGAATAAGAGTGATTTCAGTTATGTAATCCCATCGTAGCAGAATCACGGTAAAGGTGGCCCTAACTCCTAGAGAAAAGGACAAAGAAAGGATGGGCACTAGCCCCAGGACAACCGATCCAAGCCACAATAAAAGAAGGGTTAAGGGAAGTCGAAGAAGGGCACTAGAAAGTGTTGTGATCTCCACAAAATACCTCAACACAACACTAATGAATGTTGCTCCAAAAAACTATTTTTTTTCAAGACGAAATCCTCAGAGTTATATGTTGACTAGGAATCTAATTCAAAACTAGATAATGGAAAATGGATAATTGATGCAGAACCCAGTGTCACCTTCACTACCACAAAAGTCCAGCCAGAGGAACTAGAGCATCCTGAAGAAGGGGAGTGCTTCTTCCACTCACAGATGTGGGTGAAGGGGATCCCACTCCGTTTCATTGTTTATAATAGTAGCCAGAAGAACCTAATATCAGCAGAGGTCATCAAAAGGTTGAACTTGACAATGATGTTGCACCCTTAGCCATACACCATTGGTTGGCTCAGCTAGGAACAAGAAATTTGCATCAACCATCAAAGTCTCATGCACTATGGCATCAAACCCTTCAAAGATGAGGTATTGTGTGATGTTTCCCCCCTTGAAGTTTGTGATGTTCTCTTAAGACAACTATATATGTGGAAGTTTCATGTTGTTTATGAATCTAGGACACATAGTGTCATTATTACTGTGGGAGGTCAACTCTATAAGGTACCAAAGGTAGTCTCAACTACTACAACCTATTTGATCTCCATGAAGTAGTGAAAAAGGGACATCTCTTAGACCGAGATATTTGGCTTCTTTATGGTCTAGTTGGAAGGTGAAAGAAAGGTCACTACAACCACCAAAACCTTTGCATGAGGTCTCTCTACACAGTAGCAGCATCAAGTGGACAAGATAGTAGAAGAGAACAATGACATATTTTCCTCACCTAATGGGGTTCCTTTGTAATATCAATTAAAGCACTGAATTGATTTGAAAACTAGTGCTCTAATGGACCTGTATACAAGTGTTCTGTTATGGAGAATTAAGAAATAAAATGTTGGATCCAAGAGATAATTATGAAGGGCCACATCAAACCAAGATCCTCATCTTGTGAGAGCCCAATTGTTCTGTTACAGAAGAAGGATGGGACATGGTGACTTTGTATTGATTATAGAGCCCTAGAAAATATCATAGTCAAGAACTGGTACCCGTTCCCCCAAATTCATGATCTTCTAGATTAGCTCAAGTGTGCCAAATTTTTCAATAACATTGATCTAAAGTCAAGATACCACTAAGTGTCGATTGAAAAACTAATGTATGGAAGACAACCCCTTCAAGTCTAAAGAAGGTATGTTCGAGTGGTTGGTCATGCCTTTATGACTAATGCCCTGGCCACATTCATGTGAATGATGGATGATATATTGAGGCCATTCAAAATATCCTTTATGGTCATATATATGGATGGCATCCTCATCTTTAGAAAAACTTTGGAGGAACATTTGAAGAAAATTCAATAGTTTTTGGCACCCTGCAACAACGCAAGTTATATTCCAATTTAGAGAATTGTTCCTTCGACATGCAGAGAATCTAATATTTGGAATACATCATGGATGAGAAGGTTGTACATGTGGATCCATCCAAGATCCAAGTAATCCATGATTGGAAAGCCTCGAAAACACTAACTGATCTTTGCGGCTTCTTCATCCTTGCCAAATTCTAATGCAGTTTTGTGTTGGGGTTCTCTCATATCGCTTTGGCCCTAAGCCAGAAGACCAAGGTTGGAACCAAGGCCAAGTTTGTTTGGCTCACATCACAACACAGATCATTCAAGGATTTGAAATTCCACCTCTGCTCAACACCAGTCCTTATTCTTCTAGACCTGCAACATCCATTTGACATTGAGACAAATGATTCATCTTATTCTATTAGTGTATTCCTTACACAACATAGGAATCTCGTGGCCTTTCATATTCAAAAAATTTCTAATGTTGTTCACATATACCCCACCTATGATAAAGATATGTAATCCATTGTGAAGGAATGTCGGTAGTGGAAGCATTACATTCCAGGAAAGGAAACAATCATCTGCATTGATCACAAGCCTCTACAATTCATGCATAAACAAGGAAAGTTACATAATGAACTTCATAAAAATTTGCCCATGTACCTGTAGAAATTCCACTTGAACATCAAGTACAAGAAGGGAAACACCAACCATGTCACATAATTCCTTAGTTGATCCCCAGTTGTGGCGCTAACCAGATTTCTTAACTTCTATGGGAATGAGACCTCAAGGTGGACACAATTATACAAAAGTGACTCTGACTTTGTTGCTACCTATCATACATTTAGTGCATGAAAACCAATTCCATACTTTCATATCCATGATGGATTGTTATTCCATATGATCCATATATGTGTTCCTTCAAGAGAGCATGTAAATATTATTTTGAAATCTCATTACAGTTGGGTGGTAGGACACTTTGGCATTGAAAAAACAATGGCAATACTGCAAAATAATTGTTATTAATTGAAGCTTCAAAAATATGTTTTCAAGTACATCAGATTATGCACTTCTCGCACAATTTCCAAACATGCCATCAAGAAGTAGGGGCTATACACCCCTCTTCTTGATATTCCTTGGGATTCCATCTCCATGGATTACATTTCAAGTCTACCTTCAACCAAGTATGGTAGTGACTGTGTCTTCATGGTCATTGATCGATTCTCTAAGATGGTATTTTTTTCACCCTACAATAAGAGTATCATAGTTGATTCCACCACTGAGCTCTTATTTTAATGTGTTTAGGTTCATTTTGGGCTCCCACTAACCATTATTTCGGATCGATAAAGTAGGTTCCTAATTAATTTTGGGTCCAACCTATGGTCGATGATGGACACCAAGTTGAACAAATTGATTGTCTTCCACACATAGACTGATGAAAAAATAGAGGTAGTCAAAATGACATTGATTGTTCATATCTTGAGGTTGTACAATTCCAAAAATCCATGCACATGGGATGAGATCCTTCCTTATGTTCAACATACCTACAACATATTCCTCCAAGGCTCTATTGGTCACCTCCCTTTTTAGGTGTGCTTGGGGTTCCATCCATTGGCCTCCATTGGTGTATATATGCCCATTACAACTACACAAGAATATTCCTCACATGCTCAAACCTAGGTTGATCAAGTAGCCAAATTTTTTGAATGAATCCAACACATCCAACAACAAGTTCATGATATTTTGAATAAATTCAATGCCAAGTACAAGCAGCACCACGATTAACATTGGGTACCACACAAGTTTCATGTGGGAGATAAGCTATGGTTGAAATTGCAAAAAGAGCACCTCATAGGAACCCACCGAAAGATCTGCCCACTATGATATAGGACTTGCACCATCACCAACGTTGTGGGTGAGAATGATTTTAAATTAATATTCCCTCTTTCCTTGGCTTGCACCCCGTATTTAATGTGGAACTCCTTAGGGCATATTTTCCATCTCTCATAGACACTTCCAACATGGATGATCACTTGGACTCTACAAAAATCAATCCTAACTGCATTGAAAATGTGACAGTTGATTTGATCATGGACACCAAGATGAAGGGAAACTGCTAGAAAAACATCCAACTCTATTGGGTCATCAAAGCAAGGTAGCTTCTTCACTAGGGAAAGTTTCTCACCAGGAATCAGATTCAACAGAAGCTTCCCCATATGATGAGGAATTCGATGCAATGGGGAACATTTATTCCTAAGGGAGAAGGACTTATCTAGGTGGATATTGGTGGCCACCCACCTATTCCACTAATTTATAATGATTCCACATCTTGGCATTTCTTCTACAATTTTTTGGGTCCCAAACTTCTGGGATGGTTTTGAGGCCCTAACTGATGTTTTTTTAGCATGGCGGCACCTATCATGTAGTCAAAGGAAAATGATATTATATTAGAAATGTGTACTTCTCTGATAGACTTTTTCGACGAGCTATCTAGCACCCCAAACAAAGATCGTATGCAAAATTTACGCCCTCATAAAGTTGACATATCAACTAACCACATCGGGGCCCACAAACCTTTTGGTCTTCATATTCTGGGGTTAGGGTTTTGGATGTTTAGGATTTTCTCATTGATTCTTTATGTTAAAAGGCCTTTTCATCCTCTTTGTAATCACCTTCTTGTGAATGAGCATAACTGAAATATCTCTCTCATTAGGGATAAGCTACCACCATTCTAGATAGCTTGTGTGCTTTGAATTTTATGGTCTTTTGTATTCCAAATAGTCATTAATATAATATGTTGTTAATTGTATCATCATGTTTATTGCAATATCTCAGTGTTTTTTGTTGTTATATCTATGTGTTCGTGTCATTATCAATATAATCCAGATCAACTGGGTTTGAAAGGTCATCAATGACATTGTTAGTTATTACTTTATCTACTCTGATCTTAATTTAATGTCAGAAGTTGACCCATGTTCAGATTTGAACAAGCCTCCAACAAAATCCCTCTGAACTATCGGCCCTCCTGGTAAACCAAAAGGCAACGCAGTGCACAAGATGCACTACGCAGTCTGACCCAAGATAGTTCTAATGGGTGGCTACAACTCTCAGGTGCTTGTAGCCTAGGACATGAGTGGGGATCTGCGATTAACCTCTATGAACTTCAGTCATTTACTAGTTCATACATATAGATTTATTACACTGTCATTCTTACTCATGCATGTAAAATATCAGATCTAACTAATTCCTTCATTCATTTATCTAATGTCTAATAATCAACATCAAATAAGATACATAATATTCATTCACATAACACAGTGTCTCCCGTGGTTCACCCCTCCTGGGCTACGTCCACAAAGATTTGGCTATTATTCTCTTTTATTATTTAGGTTCCAACACTACAGTGCCTCATGCATTACAAATATCCATCAAAATTGGTCGATATCTACAATGAGGCAAACTATATCACACTAATATCCTCGACCTACGATCCAACCCTCAAGCTCTACCTTAGTCCCTCTCCCCATCTCAACATATTACAAAATTAGATCAGACTTACAGTTGCATTAAGCAACAAAAACTACTATCAATGTTTCAACCATTCCTCAAAAACCCACTCAAACATAACCATCACCCAACCTAGACCTCCTAGGTACCTACTTACACATGTCTTCATCTTAATAGCCATTACATATTCTTACCAAAACCCTAACCCTATCATGTCTAGGTCTTCTTGCATGTGTGCCTCACATGCCTTCCTCTTCTGCATGTGCATATGTTTAACATGTTCTATTTTTCCTACATGCACATCTTCCTTACACATCGTTATTTTTCCTCAAAAATAGACTGCACCCAACAAGCCCCTAACACTAACATCATGACTCATCTTGAGTCACTGCCAACTCTAGTTTCTACTACTTCTTGTGCCAGTGCTTCATAGATATCTACTACCCTTTGGCATTGCTCCTGAGCCTGGATGCTCTTTGTTTTCATTTCTTCGACCACCTGCACAGTTACTGGTGGTCTTAAGATATCGACCCCCTCCAAGCCTATCTATTCGAGGCATGATTTTTTTGCGTCAATTTCCATGACCAATTGTTCTATCGTTTCTTGTAGGGACTCCAACTGGGCCTGCCGTGAGATTTTTTGTTCCTGCACCGCTTTTTCTTCTTCCTAAAGTTTCTTCATTTCTACGTTCATCTTAATATTATCTGGAAGTGATATTTTCCTCTGTTGTTGCTTGACATCTGCCATTGTTTTGTGCAATCTATATTCCTCTCCTTGCATCTCTTGTAGGCTCCCATCCTCTAATAGTTGGGTCCATAGCTAACCTCTCTTCTCCAGTAGTTCTGCCACCCTATGTATGTTTTGTGCGATGTTTTATGCAGTTGTTGTGGCATATTTATCTCTTTGTGCTCAAACTACTGGGGGAGTCATAGGTACTGTGCGCTCCTCTAGTTCCTTGATCTACTCTTTATATTGTTGCGGATTCTGTGTTATCTTTGTTATCTTCTCCTCGGAAGATGTTTCCTCTGATGTTGTGTCATCTAAGATCACTTAAAATACTGCGTTTATCTGGGTCTCTATCTCATCCACTTTTTGTTGCGTTATGTCTTTCTTCTTCCCTTCTTGGTCGATGGATTCCTTCAGTACCATATTCTCTTCCTTCTCTATTTGTATATCCATCACATCGAACCTTTCTCTGGACTGATTCTCCTACATGATGCTAACGTATAACTTGAACAACGCCTTTGTTGGTATCTTGGGAAACTCCAAGTCCAACATTTTGACACCCTTCATGGTCTTCTGCATTGTTTCCTCATCGATGAACAACATATCTAGTGTTATGATAAAGTTATCACTTCCTTGCGTTGTGATTTGTATTGTCTCTCTAATAGGTGCTCCTTCTCTTACTGGCATCGGTTTCTCCTTTTTTTGTTCTTCTGCCTTGATATGCAGTTGTTCTAGAATAGTTTTTACCTCCTGTGCCTATTCCAAAATCAAACTTCGATGGTTTTCCTCATTTTCCCACTTCTAATAGTGAATGTTCTACTATTGTGGCTATTAGCTCTATGTCATATGTTTTCAGTGATGTTTCCATTTGTTTCATGTGGGCCTTTTCTTTCTTCCTGGCACCACTTTCTTTCTTCGTTGCTCTCTTCCTTTGGGCCTCTGGCTATTCATCTGCTTCTGGCATCCATGTATCCATTCTGGTATCCTACTCAACTTCTTCGTCCATGGTTACATCTTATGCCTCTGTCTACATTTCCTCTACACTCACATGTGTTGTCGAGCCTTATGGTGCCTTCTCTGTAGCCTGTGGACCCCATGTAGGACCATGTTGTGACTTATTTTATGTTCTAGTTTTCTTCTGAATTGATCTTCCTGCCCCCACTATACCTATTGTTGTTTTCTTTTTCTGGCTAGTGGCATTCCTGCTTATTTGTTGTGCAGGGACTGTGCTACCTTGCATCTAGACTTGTGCTGTTGGTGTTTCTTTTGGAATCTCTAACACTTTCCACTCCTCAGGCCACTCTTGGACTTCCATGTGGATGTCCCACATCATCACATATTACTTCAGCTACAACCACTCCTTGGTTGGGTCCTTCTTTTCCTGTAGCCACATGTTGTGACGTGGTGCATGAAAATTCGTTATCTATCCATACTCCTGAATAGTTTCTAGTGAGATCCTCCATGTATCCACCACATTGCTCTGAATCTTTGTTAAGTACTATGTGAACATGTCATTGTTGAATTTCTTTACCTTGGGATCTGATCTGCTTCGCAACAATGTGTAACGCGTTGCGCCACATTTTCCTATCCTTGGTAGGAACACTATGTATGTAGGTTCATGCCACCCTATAAGTGCAATGAGGATGAGTAACCATGAGTAGTGGAACTCAGAGCCCTAGTATTTCACATATTTATAATATTCAAGGAATGAGTTAAGTAGATACGGGGCCGAGCTCATCAAGCTCCCCTTTGCACACTACGTCGTAGCTGCTACTACTCTTGTGGGAACTTCTTCTTTTTGACACTTGCACATTAATTTGCAACTGAGCAATCTGGCTGCAAATCGTGTCACGGGATCATTGATGGCATTGATCTTGATACATTTTTTCCCCCTCTCTGTGCCATACTCCACTTTGATATCATCTAAAATGGATTTCTCCTTAGTCTTGTCTTCTAGGTATTGCTCTGGCTTCTCCCCATTTGTGGGTAGCCCTGTAATCTCTGTGATGAGGTCAACATTGATTGGTACTGGTCTGGTCATCCATAGGATTCTTCCGTGCACCCTTTATATCAATTGTTTAACACATTGTTTTATGTGTTTCCCATGCCCAAAGTGGAGTATGTCTAATAGGTTCATGATACCTCTGGTGTACAGTCCCAGGATCCACTGTGCAGGATCCAACAGTGGTGTTCCTGATGGGCCCTCTACCCTGCTCTATAGGTATCTATGTGCTACCAAATATAGGAACTTTGTGGCATCCGAGACATCATGTTTGGATTATTTAAGGTCATCGACTCCTCCTACCATGTTATCCCCATTTTTCACTTCATTGGGCATTTTCGTCATTACGATACGTATTTTTTCATGTGTGTGTTGCACGCCCTGCGTATTGCTTTCTACTCTTAGCTTATTTTTCCCTTATGGGGACGATATCGCACCCTCTTTCTCTGTTTCCTACTCTAGTTCCAGCTCCAGGCCCTTCTGTGTGAAATCCATGGTCATTTATGCTTCTTACGACCCTTTTCCCCTAGATGCATCAAATTTCATTTGTTCGGCATCCTCTACTAGTTGCTCAGGATCTTGTGCGGGTTATTACTCCTCTTCCACATGTAATGTGGTTTTCTCATACTCCGATGTGTGGATTTCATCCACATCCACGACTATGGGCATCTAATTGGATCCACCTTGTGGTCCTTTTGTGCTACTCTATTTGCTTCGTCTAGTTCTTCTTGGTGGTCCAACCCACGGTCATGACATGGTGTTTAAATTCAAAATATGAGCTCTCAACATGATGTCTGGTAGTGCAATTCCACACTCTATCACTCTTTCGCTCAACACAGCATTTTTCTCCTTAGAAAAAATCACAATGGTTTGATTCTCCCCCTCTTTCCGACTTTATAGCGGGATGGAGAAGTGACAGTTGTGTCACGCTTATAATCACAATGGGTTAGTTTTCCCCCTCTTTTTGACTTATAGCGGGATAGGGAAGTGACAGTTGTGTCAAACTTATAATTGTCACTTTTTCCCCTTTTCGTTGTGTTTCTTGGGCACAATACCTTTTTACCCGTTAACTTCTCTTTTGTGTGTCATGTTTTTGAAATCTAGTTTTCTTGCAGTGACCTATTTCATCTGCCCAGTTCTATTATGTCGAGGCCCTCCATGTGCACTGGATTGATTTTATTTTTATCCTTTTTACTTTTTATGGTTTTTCTTCTCTCTCTTTTTTTCACTATATATATAACTCTTTACTACGCGGTAAATTCCTAGGTACTAGGAGGTCGATTGTCCCTATACAGTTTCATTCGACTCCCACTGATCATTCCTCTGATCTATGTACCTCTGATATCTTTCAATTGTATAGCTCCCCCATATGTGACAGTCTTTAATTCATATGGTCCCAACCAATGCATTATAAATTTTCCTGGGTGTTGGAGAAATTTACTATCATACACCAAGACTAGATCTCCTTCCTTGAAACTCTTCCTTTTAATATGTTTTTCATGCCAAGCTTTGTCCCTTAACTTTTTACTTCTTGGTGAAATCCTACTACAATCCTATCTTCTTCGATGACCATCAGTTGAATTAGCCTTTGTATTGTACCTCGTTATGTCATGTTAATGATTGTTTCTACGTGCATACTAGGTACCAAAAATTCTAATGGCACCACTACTTCTTGTCCATACACTAACCTGAATGGTGTCTGCCCTGTCAACTTTTTGCATGAAGTCCTATATGCCCATAATACTACTTTATCTTCAAGTCCCAATCATCCCTGTTAACATTGCAGATTTTTTTCAGTGCATTCTCTAGGATCTTATTAAAGGCTTCCACTGTTCCATTTTCTTGAGGGTGATATGGTGTACTCTTTTTATTATAGAATTCAAACTCCTCAGCCATAGCCTTGATAGTACTATTCATGAAGTGAGTGCCTTGGTCATTCATCAAAATCCTTGGGCATCCAAATCTAGCGATCACTTTCTCAAACAGGAAGTGTGTTGATGTCTCTGCGCTGCAATCTTTTATCAATGTTGCTTCTTCCCATCTCGTTAAGTACTCTGCCATAGTAATGACCTTGCTCCTGACCTCTTTTTTTTGGGGTTAATTGAAACCACAAAATCTATTGCCCATTTTTCAAATACTTGCAAGGTCACTTGTGGTCTCAGGGGAATCTCATCCAGTCTATTAGGTTTTCCAACCCTCTGACATGCATCACGTTTCTGGCAGTAGTCCTTTGCATCTCTGTGAATGGTCAGCCACCATATTCATGTGTGCAATATCTTCTGCATGGTATATTTTCTTGGGTAATTTCCTCTAGCTATTCCCTCATGGACCTCTACTAAAATCCTAGGCATTTCATGTTCTAGTACACATCTTCTCAAGATGTTGTCTGCACCCATCTTGTATAAGTTTCATGCATTTAATTGATAGTCTGAAGCTCTGACTACTAGATTTTTTTTCTGCGCAGTGTTGAATTCTTGTGGTTCGGTCCCTGTACTCAAGTATTGAATTATGTCAACAAAATATTCATCAGCTACTTGGACTGAAAATAACTGGGCATTAGAGAAGTTGTCATCTAAACTCATAGGTTCTTCTCCATTGGTGATCCTTGACAGGTGATCAGGTCCTTCATTCAAATTCCCTGGTTTGACTATCACTTCAAAGTAAAATTAGTGAAACACTACTAACCATCTACAAATTATCCCCCAAAACACTGGCTTATTGACTAGGTATTTGAGAGTAGAATGATATGTGAACATTTTAAAGTGTTTCCCAAGTAGATAGTTTATGAACTTCTGCAGTGCACATATCATTACTAAGCCTTCTATTTATGTAGTATTGTATTTCTTCTATGACTCTGACAATTTTCTGCTTGCAAATGCTATAGGATGGTCTAACTCTCTTGCTCCTGGCTGCGCCAGAATAGCTCCAAGTGCTATCGTTGATGCATCTACATGCACATGAAATGTCTTTTCCCACTATGAGAATATTATTATTGGTGTTGTTACCATATTCTCTTTTAGAGTGTCCAGACCTTGTTGACCGTCCTCATTCCACTAAAATTTACTATCTTTCCTCAATAGTTTCTCCATCGGTGCTATAATATACGCATACCCTTTTATGAATTTATTGTAGTAGTCTATGTGTCCCAATGTTTCTCTCAACTGATGTACTGATTTTGGGGGTGGTAAATTGATAATCACTACAATCTTGGCAAGATCTACTAGCAAGCCTTGTTTGCACACTATATGGCCCAATAGTATCCCAAAAGGTGTCCCAAATATTCACTTATTGACATTTAATTATATTTGACACTTCCTGCATCTTTCCAACATCATCCTTAATACCTCTACATGATATTTGAATAAACTATAGACTTTCCAATCATCGAGATATACTTCTAAAAATTGATGGATGAATTCTTTGAATGCAGCTATGACTACTCTTGAGAATATTGTTGGTTCATTCTTCAGTCCAAAAGGCATGAATTTGTACTAGTAGGATCCCCATTCTATGGAAAAATTGTTCTTGTACCTGTCTTCTGGGGATATATTGATTTGATGGTAGCCTGAGAATCCAACTTTGAATGAGTATGCTTCCTGGCCTCCTACATTCTCTAATACCTCATCTGTGAAAGGGGTAGGAAAGGGTCATGTAGGAAAGAATCATTCAATTTCCTGAGATCTACACAGATCCTTATCCCTCCTTGCTTCTTTTCCTGAACTGCCATAGGGCTTACCCATTCATATTCTTCCATTGGTTCTATGATTCGAGCCTCCAACATTCTGTCAATTTCTAATTTTACTTTTTTCTTATATATTGGGTTCAATCGATATGGTCATTGTCGGATTGATATAGCTTCAAGTTTCAAAGGTATATTCATATCTCTTAGCTCTACTACAATTCCTTTCATCTTTGTAAAGGTTGTTTGTAATAGGTCATTGTACTCGTCCAGTAACTCTTTTATTCTTTCTACTGTCTAACCATCCCAGTAGTCTCTGATACTGGCCATTTTGGGATTGTCATTTGTCCCAATATTTACTTTCTTCACCCCTATTGGAACAGTAAATAATTTTGATTCGAGATATGGACCTTCCACCTCTATTTCTCCTTCAGGTTCTATAATTTGGATGTTGTGTGGGTCATCTTCATTTAGTGCTTCTTCCTGCACATGGTAGCATGACAATATTTCTTTCATTGTCTGTCTGTTTTGTTGTTGATATTATGTTATAATTTCAACCTATGGTTCTTGAATGAATATTTCCCCTCTAATTTGTTTGAGTGTTGAATCCATGTTGGGGTTATCATGCTCAAATGATAAAGTGACTATAAAATTATTTTCTAATACTATCCATTCTGCAGTGCCTCTGCGCAATTTCTAGTCTACATACCAGTTTGCTTGAATTCCTTCCAATGTGTGAATCAAATGATGAGGACATTCTTCTGGTGGTGTCATTATCTATAGTGTTTTCACTTCTCTAAGTGTTTTGTTGGTTTCCCCTGTCCATCATATCTCTACATTTGGTTTCTTCCCTACTCTGCGCCAAATCTAATGCACAGTAATCGCTTACATTGGTACCAGTATTTTATTGTATCTTTGTGTGCACCCCACCATATTGCAGGTGTTTCCTTAAGTGTTATTTCCATAGACAAGAGACTCTGATTTCATATCACTTCATATTTTTATTTTGTGAGGAATTCCTATAATTCATTCACCCCATGAAAGCTGGGAGGTTCTCTTATCTTTGTACCTACCCATCTTACTGTGCTGTCTATTCTTGCACACCTTCTTGTGGAGACTTCATGTAATATCTACTGCCAATTATCCAACCTTGTATCTGAATCTGACATGCATGATGTGATACTGCTCCAACTGAGTACCCCATCTGCAGTTGGATTCACATGATCTTCTTCTCGTGTAGTGGTTCTATATAACTAGTTAATTTCCTCCAGGTCTAAACAAGTGGGTTCTACAAACCTTTCTCCTTTTGATGGATCCAATGGAGCAATGACTATGTACACTCCTGACTTGAAATCCATCTTACTCAACTTTAGATTGATTATGGCCTGATTATCAAATTCCCAATCCAAGCCAAGCAATGTTGGATAAGATGTTGTTCCATCCACTATTTGTATTACTTCGAAATCAACTTTAGTGCACACTCCATCCATATCTATTGTCACACCCTTTAACCTTCCAATTGGTAGAACCCTGTGTTGATTTTCTAGTTTTAGCTAACGGATGAATATCCTAATGTGTGCTCTCCCATACATTTCCATGTCTTCTTGGGTAGTACATTCACTTCAGATCCTAAATCCAGTATGATAACTCCCATGTTGAAATCTTCGTTGTTGGCGTTCAATCTAAATTCTCTGCTTGTTCTCCTCCTTGTATGCAAATGATTAACTGTTTTATGCTCGATATTTCCCTCTACTTCTTTGCTACATCTTTCGAACATATTTTTTAACACTTTAATAGATGATGGATCATTTAGTAGTTTAACACAGGATTGCAAAAGAGCTTTATGGTACTTACTTGTCCTATGGGTTGTGATTCATTAGTGTGATCCAACGATGAAGGCATATTGTACGTTGGTACGTCCTGAGTATACTATGTAGTTGATGTAGATGCAATGTTTGGTTTCAAGAATTATTTTCTAGCTTGTTTGAATATCTCATTTTTGTTCTATGCATCAAACTGCTTATGTGGTTCAACGTTCTTCTTTACCCATTGGTGTTGTGTTGGATATTTTCTTACTGCATCATCTCCTGTCTTAGCTTCTTCACATGTAACTATGTTTATATTTCTTCCATCGTCCCTTGCTTCTATAGAAATCCATTGAATATTCTGATTGTTCTAATTTCTCTTTTCCTGGATCTTCCCCAATACTGTCGAGTAGTCTTCTATGTCATGGTCGGATGCATGATAATACATACATGTCGCAGGTGGAAGTGGAAATTTTCTTGCATAGTGTCCTGGTTGTTGACAATTATGGAATACCACTAGTCATCTACCTCTTCCAAAGCCTCCTCTACCTCATCCTCCACCTCTGTATCCAGCTCAATCTCCTCGCGGTGCGTTGTACTATGGCACTTGGTTATACTGTGTGGGATTATACTTTGGTTGCGCGGTATTGTATTATAGTTGTGCAGTGTTAAATGGGGTTGGTACTTGGTTAAATTGTGGTGTAGCTTACCCTTTCATCATCTCGTCCTGCACCCTATAGGTGTATGATGTTTTTTCCTTCATCAGCTCCATTGTCCTGCAATCTTTGTCATCATGGCCTACTGATTTGTAAAAGTTGCAATATGAACTCTTAGGCACTGTCTGGTATTTTTGCATCATTGGAAAGTGATAGGGATCATGCACCTGTGTCTTATAGATCTCACACCATATTCCTCCCTTCAACAAAGGGTTTGGTAGTCATGTTTCCATGTACTTCGTGAATGTTGGGAATTCATTCTTATGGTGTCCTTATGTCCTACATGTGGTACACCAAACAACTTCTCTTTTGTTCTTACTCATGTTCTAGTTTAATTGAAATGTTAGATTCTTCACGTCCTCCTTGAGATCATCTATTGTTGGATCTATCTTATAATATTGGTTCTCTTCTAGTCACAAGGTTGCCTCTAGAGCCTCTGTCTGGGTCTGAAACTTTTTTTGTATCAAAGGGTATTTCAAGTTTGGTAGTATTGAATTCACAAACAGGTTCTTATGTTGCATACATGTCATGACATACTTTAGCTTTCCCTTCAATGTTTGAATCTCTAGTCTATCTCCCAAAAATATTCTCCTGGTTTTTGTTTGATATCTATCATCTCATTCATGTATTGATTCTCTGAGATATGATTCTAGAATTCACTATCAGTATCTTCTTGATAACCACGATCATTCTAGTTGTTCCTAGTGGACTTTTTTCATCTAAGCTCATGTACCAATATAGTGTGCAGTCTCTTAGCATGATGGATAAGTACGGAATTTTAGGGTCCTCATCTGTGATCTGTTTTTCTTCCCAGATATTTTCACAGATGAACAAATTCTTCTCAAGGTCCTATGATGCCTCTCCTTTAAATTCAGGTAACCTGATGGTGGGATCATGTCCTACCATCCTGAATTCTGAACTACTACCTCCACGCGGTGTATATCCTTGACTAATGCTTCATGAGTTGGCTCCCCTGGTTGTTTATCCTTTTGTATATATACTTCCTTCTACGTTTCTTCCATTGAAATTTGGTTGTCTAAACGGTGGTGTTCTTTCTGGTGTATTAGTCGCACATGGGTTTATGGGTTCCACATTTACACTGATATGGATAGGAGTTTTGCCTCTGGTTTCTGCTCTTGGACCTCTTTTATTTCCTTCATATGTTGTGTGTAGGATTTCCTCAATCTACTCCACATCCTGAAGATCCTCTACCTCTTCTTCATCACTTTCCAAGCCTTCCCTCATGGAAATGGCTCTCTTCTTATTATTTATATTATATTGCTAGGGTACTCCACTACGCCTTCTTCCAGTTGTTTCCATGATCTACTTGATATGTTCTTCCTCCATCATTATTGGATCCAATTCCTCCTCCTTATTTCCCTTATCCATCTCTTCCTCCATTTATTTGTCTCTTGTTAGTGTTTCCCCCCTTCCCCCATGCACGAAGGGAAGTTTAGTTGTCTGAGGCCATTGTCATTACGCCTTTGTTATATAGTAACATATTGATGGAAGTATACAGTGATTTGATATACCTACCTCAAGGTCCCTTCAGGAAATATTCCTTTGCTGCGTTGTAAGACTTCGCAATATCTACTGCAAATTCTGTGATAAATCCTGCAACAATGTTGTCTAACCAGAAATCTATTGCACGCATAAATTTATTGTCAAATTGTTGTAGTTGCGTGATCTCAATAGGATTCCATTCTAGATGTATGATCCTATTTTTAGGGTGGTTGTATTTCAACCTCAATATCCACTCATGCAACACATGCAGGAAATCACAAAAAAATATTTCATGCAAGTCGTTGAATACGTACTTGTCCAAATATTTGTGCAGTGTTAACTTTGGGTTTTTTAAATCTTTCTTCACAAATTCAAACTCCTTTGTTTTAAAACAGCTCTCAATCTCTTCCTTTGTTGGGTTCCATGACCCCCTTTTATATTCTCATTATTTTAACGTTGTGTCACCAGACCTGACATTTTTTTCATGATTCTTCAGCAGATCACCTTCCCTCAATCCCTTTTTGTTCCAACTGACAACAAAATGATTTTTTGGTTATTACTTTATCTACTTTGATCTTACATTAATTTCATAAGTTGACCCAATTTCATATTTGAAAAAGATTCCAACAAAATCTCTCTGAACTATTAGCCCTCCTAGTAAACCAGAAGGCAAAGCAGTGCACAAGATGCATTGCATAGTCTCACCCGAGATAGTTCTAATGGGTGGCTGCAACACTCAGGTGCCTACATCCTGGGACATGAGTGGGGATTGTTGATACTAAGAGGGGGGTGAATCAGTATCAAGTACAATTTAAAACCTTTTTCAACTTATACTTAAACCATTCAATTATATCCAATGAGCAATGAATAATAGTATAAGAGTTACACCAATGCACCACAATACACCATGCACAATATATGAGAAATAATCAATAGTTATTTTTCAAGGGAAGTAATGACTTCCAAAGGTAGCTACATCTTCCAAATGTAAAGGGAGGGATAAACCTCCAAGAGGAAGATACAATCCTCCAATATCAAAAGAGAGTTTAAATCTCCATCCTTGTCCCTTCCTTCCACCCAAGAATATATGAGAGATAATAAAACTTTACATTAAATCATCACCATCAACCAATCATCACATAGAACCTGATAATGCTTCTTGAGACTTCTTCGATTTCTGCAATTCTTCAATTCTTGGAGTAATTTGATCCTATATATAACATTACTCAATGTCTTCTTTGAAACTCCTCCAAGTTTCACTCCTTGAATCCTCCTCTAAGAGAAGTTATAGAAAGAATAGTAGACTTTATTCAATTCTGGTCTATTTAGGAGAGTGAACTTGCACAGAATTCCCTACACTCAATATTTAACATCTAATTATGAAACTAGCACACAAGAAACTACAGTTCATACTATTTCCAATGAAATTTGTCCCACGTCATTTGGATTCTCTATGAAGACGTTATGATTGTTTTACCCGAAACACCTGTTTATTGACTAGCTTCAAGACTAGTCACAAACCCTATCTTCCACAGAGTGTATCTCCATAATTATAGTGAATCAAGAGTTGAAATTTTTACCACAGGTACCTTGATATGTATTCTCAATACCGTAGCAATTTCACCATCTTAATCATTCTAGAAAAAATGTTATAGCAAAAATGGTAAGATGACCTGAAAATAACATACCTTAGAACACATCACCAAAATACTTCATCCTCCCTTGAAATCCGGCCTTCTTTACTTTTGATTTCCTCTGAAATTCAACTTGTATCAAATGAATGTATAATGATGTGTATTTATACCATATATGTCACTTCCTTTTAAAATTAGGGCCGACCTGACACTTTCTTATTTTGTAATTCTTTTCTTTAATTATCTTCAGGGCCTACATGTACTTCCTTCTTCAATTCACTTTGTCATATTCAAAAACTCATTTCTCCTCAACCATGAGGATCCACATGACATGCCACATACCACTGGAAACAAAATGATGTATACTATCCATCCATGGGTGTTGTATATGCATGTGCATTTTCCTTCATGTCCAAATAGCTTCATCAATCTTGCGATCCAAAACCCATGACTAGGGTTGACATCAATGATAACAACCAATCTTCCAACAGGGATCTGCAATTAACCTATGTGACCTTCAATCATTTACCAGTTCATACATCTATATTTATTACATTGTCATTCTTACTCATGCATGGAAAATATCAGACCTAAATAATTTCGTCATTCATTTATCTAACGTCTAATCATCAACATCAAAGAAGAAACATAACATTCAGTCAAATAACCCAGGATCTATCATGGCTCACCCCTCCTAGGCTACGTCCATGAATATTTATCTATTCTTCTCTTTTATTATTTTGGTTCCAACACTACATTGCCTTGTGCATTACAACTCTCCATCATAACAGGTCGAGATCTACAATGAGGCAGACTAGATCGAACCAATATCCTCAGCCTATGATCTAACCCTCAAGCTCTACCTTAGTCCCTCTCCCCAACTCAACAGCTTAGAAAATTAGATCGGACTTACAGTCGCATTAAGAAACAACAACTCCTAACAATGTTCCAACCATTCCTCAAAAACCCACTCGAACATGATCATCCCCCAACCTAGACCTACTAGGTACCCACTTATACATATCTTCAGCTTACCAGCCATTACATATTCTTACCAAAACCCTAACCCTATCATGGCTAGGTCTTCTTGCATGTGTGCCTCACATGCCTTCCTCTTTTGTATGTGTGTTTGTTTTACACATGTTGTTTTTCCTGCATGTGCATCTACCTTACACATCGTATTTTTTCCTCAAAAATGGCTTGCACCCAATAGACATTAAGTATGAACACTTGCCAAAATATCCATACCAGTTTCTAGGGAATGTTCTCCTCAAAAATAATCCTTTGATAGGCATGTGAATCTGTAAACATGGTAAACTCAACCACCTTCAACACAATAAATGCATGAAATCCCATCAAAGTTACTATGAAGATGGCGTACAAGATATCGTTCAACTTTGAAACCATTGAAGGTTAATCCTTTAGTTGTTCTATGTACCTTCAGACATGGGGGACTACAATTCAAATTTAGACCATTCATAATTGAAGCTAGTTCTAATTGTGCTTCAAGATTGCCTATAAATTGGAGGCCATGGAGCAGCATTAGAAAAGGAAGAAGTTTCAAATTTATGTTGCCAAGATAGCCCTTGAGATCATTCATCTTAATCCCTATCTTGTTCATCCATAACCACATGCTTGTACTTGGATTCTTCCATTGAAAACAAATACACTTATTCACTTCACTTGAGAGAGAGAGAGAGAGAGAGAGAGAGAGAGTTCTATTGGAAACACAAAGAACCCTCCCAAGGAGAGTGGGAGAGCCCATTAGGTGTAAGCTTGAAATTTCTGGAAAACACTGTGTCGGAAGTTGGGAGATACCATAAGCTCAAATAATTCTCTACAATCAAACTTAAACGTTATTTCCTTTGGTATATGAATAATGGTGCTTCCCCTTTATTTCTTAGTGCAGATTTCAAGGTTTTTGTTTATTTCTTTTCCTTTTATTTATGTTTTTCAATAGTTCTCATGTGATTGGACTAGTATCCTAACAATTAACTGTTATATAGATAGTACCCTTGCGATAGAAAGGAACTTTTGGCTCACCCATGGCCAAAAATCCCATACATATTGGTGACTCTGTTAGAACTCTGTAAATTTGTTCAGATCATAAAAGAAAATGACAGAGGTAACCTACAAACCAAATTTAGAGCTAGGTACTATCCTGCTCAGCTAAGAGAGGGTTCTCTCCTATCACTTGGTATTTAACAGGTGATTTTTCTTTAACAAATCAATGGCTAGATTTTATTGCTTTGAAGGGTTCTTTATAATTTTTTTAGCAAGGAAGGCGAGGGACACCTGGGGATATGGAGTAAAACTTCTGAAAACAAATGGAAGAAATGACTAGTCGGTTGAACTCTCTAGAGGATAAAGGATAAATAAGGCGATGAATCTGAGTTATAGATTGTCATTTTCATAGTGTAAGAAGAAAGGAAAAACACATAATTGCATCAGAGTATTAATTAAAATGAATTCTGACTTACTTAGGAAGAACTTAACACAATTTAAATTGCTTCAGCTGAGAGGATCACAAGATGAATTATGGGCCTTTAACTATCCAATTTAAACAGAAGACATTGAAAATCGAATTTAAACACACAGGAAATACATACAAAGAAAGAAGATAAAACTCAGGCCACCACCATTAGAATCTTTTTGTGGAAATTTCAAGACATCTCCATGTGCATTCTATTCAGCTTCAGAAAATTACATTCAAGTTCCAAATAGCTAAAATCATTCCCTTTGCACTTCTTCCAACCCCTAATACATTTGAAACTCCTATTATTTATACAATCTAAATTTCTTCGGTTTGAAATTGGTTACAATGATAAGAAATAAATGTTTTGATTCTGAAACTAATTGCAATGATAAGAAAGAAATCATTTTAAGATCTGGATTTTGGCTCCCTAGTGTTTCGGTCCCTTTCTTCACCATTTTTCCTGCTACTAAGGTTATGATGGGATCCATGGTCATGATGAAAATACTTGGAAGCAAGCAGAACTGGCATGCAATTGGTGTATTATTGAACTGTAGGTGGAATATAGTGGTCGTGCCAAGGTTCTAATGGTCTAGCATTCAAATAATAATACAATAAAATAAATGATTAAAAGTCCCTTTTTACGTTTCTATTTTGTGAGGACACCAGGAAGTGATTTTGAGGTAACCCACCTTTCTTCTCGTAATGCACCTGGTGATGCCACGTACCCACAAGATAAAACTGTGGTTTAAATTGCGGGACCACCCTTCGAAATTATACTCTGTGCAACTTTTCCCCCACAATTTCTCTCAGTCATTGATCTTGAGAAATCACAATCCATGATACTTCGAACCCAATCGACTACTTTTCTATTTTGTGGAGGGGCGAGGAATTAGTTTTGAGGTAACCCACCTTTTGTCCTGCAATGCACCTGGTGATGCCATGTACCCTCGAGGGAAAACCGTAGTTTAAATTGTGGGACCACCCTTTGAAATTAAACCCCGCGCAACTTCTCCCCCCTGCAATCACTCTCGTCCGTCGATCTTGTTGCAATTTGCGATCTGGGTAATCCTGTTATTTTAACACCATGTTGAAGTTTATCTATTCGCCAACTCCATAATATTTTTAATCTAGTTTAGGTATGGAACCAATTTTGGCGTTCAAGAGATTTGAATCCTGAGAAGGAATACCTTTTGGAGGGTTATCTCCCAAATCTGACATGGTGACCTGATGTCATTGTGATGAAATGTCATGGAAAGAAGGGTGACACATCACTATCACACATGTCACATGGAAATGGACAAATGACACAACCAAATGACTATAAATGAGTGCCACGTGTCATGGCTGATGAGGGTGCCCTGTGTCTCAACTGATGGTTGCCACATGCTTCAGCACTTCGGGCTTCAGGAGTTTTTTATTGTGAAGCATGAAGTTCTCCCGGAGTAGTACGGGCACAGTTGACATGGCAGTCTTTCATCACTTCGAGACTTTGGAACTTTGACACTTCGGGAGTTTTGGATTGTGAAGCATGAAGTTCTCTCAGAATAGTTTGGGACTAGTTGACATGGTAGTCTTTCATCACTTTGAGGCTTCGGGACTTCGACACTTCGAGATTTTTGGATTGTGAAGCATGAAGTTCTCCCAGAGTAGTATGGGCCTGGTTGACGTGGAAGTCTCTCATCACTTCAGGACTTTAGCACTTTAGGAGTTTTGGATTGTGAAGCATGAAGTTCTCTCAGAGTAGTACGGGTCTGGTTGACGTGGAAATCTTTTGTCACTTTGGGACTTCGGGACTTCGACACTTCAGGAGTTTAGGATGCAAGGCATGGAAATATCTCAGAGTAGTATGGGCTCGATTCACATGGAAATCTTTCGTCACTTCGGGATTTCGGGACTTTGGCACTTCGGGAGTTCTGGATAGTGAAGCATGAAGTTCTCCCAAAGTAGAATGAGCCCGGTTGACATGGAATTCTCTCATCACTTTGGGACTTCGGCATTTGGGAGTTTATGTTTGCTCTGAATTGAAAACTCTTGAACTGGTATAGGCTTGGAGTGATGTGGTGTCATTTCGGCACTTTGGCACTTATGTTTGGTCACTAAGCCTTGCGCAACTTTGAAACTATGAATGCACGAGAGTCGTTAATCTGAATTGTACATGGGATCTTCACCTTTCAAAATTGAACCTATCTTCTTGCTTGTATTTCAATCCCGAAATGGACTTCTCTAAATGTTTCATTTTTTCTCATGGTTTTTCTCTGTGTATACAACATGCTTGATCGACCTGTCGTAAGCTCAATTAATGGAAAACAAGATGGCAAGAGATTCAAACCAAATCATGATATGTGTTTACCCTTCAATAAAAACATAAAAACTATGTGAAAAGAATTAGTCAAGCAAGACAATAAGGAAAACCAAGTCATTAAACAAATGAGAAACTGGCTTGACCAACTTTAAGAGGAAATATTTCTAGGAAGGTTTGCGGAAAAGAGAGAGAAGGGACAGGGGTGCAGACTTAGGTATTAACATGGGGGACATGATTATTTGGATGATTAGTCGAGTGAAGTATTTAGGTGATGGGAAATTGATGGAGATGGTGAAAATGTTTTAAAATATGAGTGGAAAGATATCACAAGGACAAGATGTTTTGGAAAAATTAATACAAATTAGTTTGTGATAACATTGTCTCCAATGGGGGCATTATCCTCCCAGTGAGGTAGCAAAGAAATTGTAGACACAGTGACTAATCCATTGGGATTCTCCCAAAACATGTGTGTACCCTTCTCTGAACTGTCACTAGTGTCCACCGAAAACCCAAGTATGTACACTACTCTCAATTGAAATCTGAACGCTAAATACACTACTACAATTTGAAAGTACACACTGCTGAAAACCCAAAATGAAAATTGCTTGACCAACAAGCTTATTGGCACAACCCTATCTACTCTAAAACTATTGAAATGAATACTCAATCAAGTGATGCTAAAGTATCAATGCAACCAATCAAGTAATTGGCTTCCTGATTTTCCTCTGCTCACATTTTTCTCAAGCAGGAAGACAAATGTAAAAGATGGTAGCTAAAAACAAAAATTGAATCCAAAATATGAGATTATGAATGAAACAAATTCCTCCTTCACTGATGATTGTAATAGTATGGCCACGGGATCTTTAAAACCATGAAAAAACATTTCTTATTAATGAACAAAAACAGAAAGACAAGTTGCATTCATAAGTGTTTGTTGTTCTTGCTTTATTTCTTAAGTTCTAAGAACATTGTCAAATGAAATGGAAGCAATAGGTTTGTCTACTCTTCCATTCATATCAAAAAAAACATTCATACATCCTTGAATGTCTTCAAATATGACAACCATATTATGTGTATCAAGGCTATCCTCTTATTCATCAAACAATTTTGATTTGGTTTTATTAACCTTCGAGGATTTTACTTGAGGATTGTCATTTTGACTTTCAAATGAATGAAGGGAAATATGTTTTTGCTCATAATCTTCTTGCAAATGTGAAAATCTAATAGCATGAACTATTTCACAGTCTAGAGTTCTCATGGATGCATTTTCAAAACCATGATTTTCAAAGGAATCAAATAAAACAACTACCTCTTCATTATCTTTCTGTATTTCTGATTGAAAAGTGGCATACACTTTTTTTTTGCTTTCCTGAAACTCTATGTCATTTGTTTGTTCACTTCTTGAAGTATCCATAGATGCAGTTTTAGAACCCTCATCCATGTCTAAGAAACTTAGAATTTGAAAAACCACATCATTCGCAGGGGAAGAAAGACAACTTTGAAGCACTTTGTCTTGCTAGAAATCTTGTTGAATATCTTCATCAAGTTCAGGAAAAGGAAAATGACTTTTAGCAACAATTTCTTGATCAGTTTCATCTTCGGCCAAAGGAGGGTCTACTATTTTTTGTTGGGATGAATATTCATAAAGGACTTCTATTATTTCATCATTCATACAACCTTCATTACCAAAAACATTTTCAAGGTACTTAATGAAATGTTCACAAAATTCACAACAATCTTCAAACACCAAGAATGAAGGATTAGAGTCTCCATAATACTTAAATAATATTATGTGGAAATCCTTAAGAGAGTATAAGTTGTCTGGTTTTAAACCTTCATACCATAATCTTTCTTTCCCCTCTAGAGCAGCCATAAACATTTTCATCAAACAATCCTCGTGAAATTCAACCCTCGGCTTACATATGTGCATATGAAATCTAATCAAGGGAAAGGTAGCATCATTTCCTTTCCCATGTTTGAATTTAGGAAAATAAGTTTCCCAATCTATCTATGGAATAAGATTTGGAAATCTAGGAATATGAGAGTGATTCATTGAAGCATACCTTGCAGATATGTGATACATATTGAAGCAGTGGAGTAATCAATAAAATCTTTAGGCCACTGAGTCTTTGGATAGTGGAGTCGCCATGAAAATTTTGAATTCTAGATTCTTGAAAATGGAGTCGCCATGTGAATTATGTACAACCTTTCTATGTCTAAATATGTTTCACCATCAGTACTCGGATCTGAAATTTTTTCGTTTATCCCAGGGAATATTTCACCTTCGCTCCCCAACAACGGCGCCAAAATGTTAGCACTCTGTAAATTTGTTTGGCTGATAAAAAAAATGATAGAGGTAACCTACAAACCAAATTTAGAGCTGGGTACTAGCTTGATTAGCTCAAAGAGGGCTCTCTCCTGTCACTTGGTATTTAACATATGAGTTTTCTTTAACAAATCAATGGCTAGGTTTTGTTGCTTTGAAGGGTTTTTTATAATTTTGTTGGCAAGGAAGGGGAGGGACACCTGGGGCTATGGAGTCAAACTTATGAAAAAAAATGGAAGCAATGACTGGTTGGTTGAACTCTCCATAGGATAAAGGCTAAATAAGGCGATGAATCTGAGTTATAGATTGTAATTTTCAGAGTGTAAGAAGAAAGGAAAAACACATAACTACATCAGAGAATTAATTAAAATGAATTCTGACTTAGTTGGGAATAACTTAACATGGTTTAAATTGCTTCCGCTGAGAGCATCACAAGATTAATTCTTGTCCTTTAACTATATAATTTAAACAGAAGACAGTGAAAATGGAATTTAAGCACAAAGGAAATACATACGAAGAAAGAAGAAACTCAGGCCACCACCATTAGAATCTTTTTGTGGAAATTTCAGGACATCTGCATGTGCATTCTATTCAGATTTAGAAAATTACATTCAAGTTACAACTAGATAAAATCATGCCCTTTTCACTTCTTCCAACCCCTAATACATTTGAAACTCCTAATATTTATACAACCAGAGTTTCTTCGGTTTGAAACTAGTTATAATGATAAGAAAGAAACGTTTTGATTCTAAAACCGATTGCAATGATAAGCAAGAAATCGTTTCGAGATCTGGATTCTGGATCCCTAGAGTTTCGGGCCCTTTCTTCACCATTTGTCCTGCTAATGAGGTTATGATGGGATCCATGGTCGTGTTGAAAATACTTGGAAGCAAGAGGAACTAGAGTGCAGTTGGTGTACTATTGAACTATAGGTGGAATACGCTGGTCATGCTAAGTTTCTAATGGTCTAGCATTCAAATAATAATCCAATAAAATAAATGACTAAAAGTCCCTTTTTACTTTTCTATTTTGTGGGGGCATGAGGAAGTGGTTTTGAGGTAACCCAACTTTCATCCCATAATGCACTTGGTGATGCCACGTACCCCCAAGAGAAAATTGTGGTTTAAATTGCAGGACTACCCTTCAAAATTAAAATCCATGCAACTTCGCCCCCTACAATCACTCTTAGTCATTGATCTCGAGAATTCACGATCCACAATACTTTGGACCTAATCAGCTACTTTTATATTTTGTGGGGGCATGGGGAAGTGGTTTTGAGGTAACCCACCTTTCATCCTGCAATGCACCTGGTGATTCCACGTACCCCTGAGGGAAAACCGTGGTTTAAATTGCGGGACCTCCCTTCGAAATTACCATGCACATATTTTCCCCCCGCAATCGCTCTCGTCCTTTGATCTTGTTGCAATCTGTGACCTCGGTAATCTTGCTATTTTAGTTCCACACTGAAGTTTATTTGTTCTCCAACTTCATAATATTTTTAACCAAGTTTAGAGATGGTGCCAATTTTGGCGTTCGGGAGATTTGAATGCTGAGCAGGAATACCTCCCGGAGGGTGATCTCTCGAATCTAACATGGTGACCTGGCGTCATTGTGTTGATGTGTCATGGAAGGAAGGGTGACATGTGTCATGTGGAAATGGATAAATGACACAGCCAAATGACTAGAAATGAGTGTCATGTGTCATGGCTGATGAGTGTACCCCGTGTCTCGACTGATGGTTTCCACATTCTTCGACACTTCGGGCTTCGGGAGTTTTGGATTGTGAAGCATGAAATTATCCCAGATTAGTACGGGCTCGGTTGACGTGGAAGTCTTTCGTCACTTCAGCACTTAGACACTTCGGGAGTTTTGGATTGTGAAGCATGAATTTCTCTCATAGTAGTACATGCCCAGTTAACGTGGCAGTATTTCGACACTTCAGGATTTCTGGACTTCATCACTTCGAAACTTCAGGATTTTTAGATTGTGAAGCATGAAGTTCTCCTAGAGTAGTACGAGCCTGGTTGATGTGGTAGTCTCTTGTCACTTCGAGACTTTGGCACTTTGAGATTTTTGGATTGTAAAGCATGAAGTTCTCCCAGAGTAGTATGGGCCCTGTTGACATGGTAGTCTTCTGTCACTTTAGGACTTCGACACTTCGTCACTTCAGGATTTCGGGATGTAAGGCATGGAAATATCTCGGAGTAGTACAGGCCCGGTTGACGTGGTAGTATCTCGTCACTTAGGGACTTTGGAACTTTGGCACTTTAGGAGTTATAGATTGTGAAACATGAAGTTATCTCGGAGTAGTACGGGGTCGGTTGACGTGGCAAACTCTCGTCACTTTGGGACTTTGGGACTTCGGCATTTGGGAGTTTATGTTTGCTCTGAATTGAAAACTCACGAAGTGGTACGGGCCCAAAGTGACATGAAATCATTTTGGCACTTTGGAAATTCTGTTTGGTTGTTAAGTCGTGTGTGAATTTGAAACTTCCAATGCGCAAGAGTCATCAATCTGAACTGTACATGGGATCTCCACCTTTCAAAATTGAACCTCTCTACTTGCTTGTATTTCAAGCCCGAAATGGACTGCTCTAAATGGTGCATTTTTTCTCATGGTTGTTCCCTGTGTATACAACATAATTTATCGAACTGTCGTAAGCTCAATTAATGGAAAACAAGATGACAAGATATTCAAACCAAATCATGATATGTGTTTACCTTTCAAGAAAAACATAAAAACTATGTGCAAAGAATTAGTCAAGCAAGACAATAAGGAAAACCAAGTCATTGAACAAATGGGAAACTGGCTTGACCAACTTTAAGAGGAAATATTTATGGCAAGGTATGTGGAAAAGAGAGAGAAAGGGAAGGGGTGCAGACTTAGTTCTTAACATGGGGGACATGATTATTTGGATGATTAGTTGAGTGAAGGATTTAGGTAATGGGAACTTGACGGAGCTGGTGAAAATGTTTTAAAATATGAGTGGAAAGGTATCACAAGGACAAGATGTTTTGGAAAAATTAATACAAATTAGCATGTGATAACAGAATCCATTGAGTTTATAACCCATAATTCTCTCTGATATTCTATTATAACATTCTCTCTAGTTACCATTGTCTTGTAGGGCTTCAAACTAGCCTGCGCATGAATTCAAAACTAGTTTTCATCATTTTTTGGATGTGAATTTTATCTTTCTACAACATAGTCACTTGCATGTCTATTTTTTTGAAACACTCGGCGATTATGTGACTAAACCATTCTTAGTCTGTGAAACTTTCGTAACTGTCTACGTATAGACCCATGCGAGAAAGTTTACTTAGTGTTTTTTGCAGTGTTTTTAAATCACGGTTAGAACTAGGTGTTAGATTATAATTTTTTGCAAATTGTAAGCTCATAATCTCTAGTATTTAGATTCATCCTTGTTTAGTAATCAACTAATCTATATTGGTAGGCGAAAAAAAGAACTGATTTTATCCTGTTTTCCTTGTCACATGGATGGTAAATTGCATTATTGTGCACTTAAACTTTTAGATTATAATTTCAAAATATTTAATACCTTGTTCTTTGGGGGACTTGAAGTAGTGTTTTTTTCTTAGTATTCTCTCTACCTCACACTCTTGAGTGATCTTGGAAGATCAAAATGGATTAAATAAGTTTTCATTTCTTTTGCAATTCACAACAAACACTTAGGATTTAACTAGTTGTAGAAAGCACCCCAAATGTGCATGTCTTCATTTGTTTTCCAATACAATATATAGGGAATTAAAGGAAGTAAGGACCCCAAATTTCCACATCTTTTACAATCTAGGAATAGTTTTATTGTTTTTTAAATCAAACACTTAGGGAGTTGAAGGAAATAAGGACCCCAAATGTCCACATATTTTACAATCTAGGTCTAGTTTCATTTTTCAAGCAATTTCAAATTCCATAAGGTTACTATAATTCACACTTAGAACTTATTTGGAAAGAGTAAAGGACCCCTCAACATCCACATGCTACAATTTAATTCATAAAAAAAAATGCACATTGTTGGCACAGGGGCAAACCCAGGGTTCAACGCTTCAACGGTGCACCAACAAAACCCTAACTACCGACCCTTTATGTAATATCCCTCAGCTGAACCCAAATGTAAATATAATCCAAGTATATTTAAGCTAGTGATTTGTTTAGACATCATTTTTGTAATACACCTTTCATGGCATGGTGCACGCATATACTGTGCAGTAAAGGGATGTAATGTGCACATTTCTGAATACCACGTGCAGTAACTAAGGTGCACGCAACCTTAAAGATAGAGGATACAGCGTGCAATGACTAAGTGTGTGAGATATTAAGGTCAACGAACCTTTGTGTATATAATATGCATTATAGGCTAGTGATCTAGTATTGTAATCCAAAATGTTTATGTCTTGGACTTAGGCCAGCGCGCCTAGATGTCAAGGGCCAATGCGCCTACTTTGTACATGAATCATGATTAATATAAAATACATCACTTCACACAGACCGACCACGATAAAAGAGATGGGGGACTGAACTTCACCAGTTAGGGTAAGGGAGAGCCAAAAGTCAAGGAATATTATATTAATATTTCCTAAAACATAAAGTACGGATAACTAGTTTATCCTAAGTTCTAAAGTTGGGGACAAGTGGACAAAAGTAACTTCTGATATGACAAGTGTCAAGTTGGATACATGCAATCATCTCGTGGGGAAACTTAGCCCAGTGGATGATTATGGAGAGGGAGACCTCACGAGCGGAAGAGAGGGAGAAACCATCAAGCTGACCATCATCTTTGACAGAGAGTTCACAGTGATTCCAAAACACTCTCAGTTATCTAGTCAATGACTCCATGACCATTTTCACTCATACATTCTGTTATCCTTGAGACATCCATTCCACCTTTCTGAAACTTGTTTCCCCATCCCTTTTGGTTGGTGTACCTAGTTATCTTGGAGAGGAATTGAAGAAGTGGGTTGTCAGGCCTGTGAGAAATTATCTGGGTGAGAGAATTGTTGTGGATTGATTTTCGTTGGTGCTAAACTGTAGCTAGAGCACTCTGATACTTCCGGTTAGGGTTGTTGTTGAAGCCCTAGAAGGGAAGTGGGGCAGTCGAGGGACTGTTAAGCAGAGAAGGGGCACACTTCCTTGGGTGGGACAAACATGTGGAGAATGAGAGGATGTAGGTTGTTAGTTGAGTGATCACCTGAGACAGAGTCTTTGCTGTTGTCCATGAGCCTTAGCCTAGATAGGAATCCCTTACCCTGGGTGGAGTTTAGTCCCAACTTGGGGGTGATTCACTGTTGAGAGTGATGAACAGTGTAGTCTATGGCTGGGAGGTTCGTGGATGGTCTGTAAGCAGTTGGTGAAAGACTTTCTAAGATAAGTACCATTTGTATGATATATGGATATGCTATTTTGTTATTTACATACCCATGTTACGATTTTATCATATATGTGACTATGTTGCTTGTGTGATTATGGGTAATTTCATGTCAATGAGGCATATCGGTAATTACTATTATTTTAGTATAAAAGTCGTATGTTACAGAAAGTAATGGTTTGTTTATGTTTATATGTAAAGCTTCCACGAGCATACGGTATGTATATGTTTTAGTTGCATGCAGTCTAAAGAATAAATTTAGGTGGCATTGCTTAGTTGACTACTGGGTATGCTACTGTATGTTCTGCAGTAAGGGAATGAAAGATGTTCCCTAGAGTAGCATGTCCCGGCCTCACGGCTAGGAATGTTAGCGACTAGTGTTAGGGTATGAGTGGTTGCTCTGGAAGTGGCGTACCTTGGCCTCCGGTTGGTCGAGGGGTTCATTACAGTTTGGTATCAGAGCCTCAGTACAACATTGATCTTGGATGGGCCAGAAGAATTGCAATCAAAGTGAATATTCACAGAAAAGTAACTTTGAAGTGACCAGAATTAGAGTCATAGAGTGTCCTTGGAAAAAGGTTGGCGTACTGGTGTGTGTGGTAAGTTTGGCACCGCACGGGAAACCGTGGTGTGCTAGTGTGCATGGTAAATTGTGGCATCACGTTGAAGATTATTATGTGTAGATTCATGCGCTAAAGTTATCCTTGCACGGTAAGCACACACATAGTAAGGTGCACATGGGGTGTGCAAGTATTGCTTAACGCAAAGGAGTTTTGTTGTTACGTGCATAAGTACGAGTATAAATTGTTTCGCGACAGTGTATTCAGTAGTATGCGTCGATATTTGAGCATGAAGGAATATGTTAAACTTGACATGGTGCATGCATAGGACAAAAATGCATGTGGAATATCGGTGCGTAGTATCGAAATGTGTGCAGTGGATATTGGCGCAAAATGCCAGAATAGTGCACATAAGTAGTCGGTACGACGAAGAAGAAATGCACAGTAGATTTAGGTGCGCGGAGAAGTGTTTACCTTGTAATATTTCTATGCACGATAATATAAATGAACAAGTCAAGTTAATGCGCATGAAGTTGCTTGGAAGGTGAGGAGTCTAAGTTTAAATTTCATAATAATAAAAGAAAAATAAACACACAACCGCATTGAAGCATTAATTAAAAAGAATTCTGAATTTTAATTTCTTCTGATTTAGACAGATGAAAATAAAATATAAGATTACAAGAAAAATTTATTATAAAAGAAAACAAGAGTCATAAAATCACTAGATATAAATTGTAATAAAACAGTATAAAATCCATTCCTGTATTTATATAATCATATTAATCACAAAATTACAAAAGGGTGATGACAACAGTTAGCATGTTGTAAAAAGGGTCACTGAAGAACAGGCCTATCATATCTGGTACTCTTTACCTCTGCTACTGGATGTTCAAAATTTGCTAAGACATGCTTATCTTAGTTAAAGACTTACTTCATCTTAGCGATCTCTACCTTTAAAGAGGAGTCTAACCAGACAGGTTGAGTTTCTCTGACACTTTCGGCCGCTTCAACTGTAGATTCCTCCTTCTTATGTCACTTACATCTTTTCTTCTTAGCAACGAGCATGTTGATGACTAAATCCTTTATAATGGGATTCAGCCTGACTTCCAATTGTGATTCTATAACCGGCTATGTGTGGAACTTAGTTTTTATAAGGTGTACGAGGACCCTTTCCTCCTTATTTGCAGGAAAGCCTAGCATGTTGCTCAAATAACCAGTCTCACTCGAATTAGCTTTGTCCATATATCTCAGGTTGAGGATACCGAAATGTTTCTCTACAGAGAGAAGGAAGTCGAGCAGCTTGAATATTACTACGGGTATGGATACGCAGATATCTTCATACTTGGGGAGTAGTAATTATAGAACTCCATTTATGAAGCCCAAACAGATTACGTACAAAGTGTGTTGGGTTTTCATGCTCATCCAATCCATTTCGAATGATTAGCTTTTGAGTTCGTTACATGGCGGTGTTCAGCTGATGTCACATGGCTGCAAAGTACTGAACGAATGAAATAGGGTGATCTAACTAGCCATCGCCCGCTCCACGAGTGGTGGATTTGACATGTTGAGACATGTAATATCATGTCTTGGAAAAAGTGGTTTCAACAATACCACCTTCTTGCGCGAGTGTATCTCAGAATGCATTGCACATCAGCATTCTTGAGACTTGGGTCTTCTCTAGAATTGTCATGGTGATAACACCAGGAAACCGGGAGTGATAATGTTGATGTGTATGTTGAATAGAAATGGTGCATTGTTGATTGGTTAATCTGATAAGTTTTGATGGTTGCACGTTTTGCAGAATTAACAACAACTCGGTCAGGATAGACCAATGCAGAGTCCATAGGAATGGAAGAGGCACAGGAGAATTACAGTCATCCAGAGAAGAGAAGAGGGATGGATGTCCATTTGGGCATGGAAGGAACGAAATCCAACAGACATGGAGAAGAAAGGAATGAAGATATGAATATGGCTGAGACCATTAAGAATTTGTAGAAGGATTTCCAAAGCCATAAAGATGATAATGAAAGGCTTATGAAAGCCAAAGAGCAGCAGGATGACTTCAACATGAAGTTATTGGAAGGTTTGAACAGAATAGAGAATAAATTGGATAAGGAGAGTGACTCAAGTAGATTTGAGAGTCACAAATATTTAGAGGAGAAGAGACAAGTAAAAAGTGCTAGTAGACATCACCATCATTCCCATGGACATTCCCATAAGAGAGAAGGCAACAACTCAAGCCTATCCCCTGCCAGAAGGTATAAGAGATCTAGGGTGGATGAGCTGCGAGGAGAAATGAACAAAATAAAACCCCCTACATTTGATGGTGAGCACAAGAAGGACGAAGATGTCGAAACATGGTTGCTAGGCATGAGGAAGTATTTTCAATTGCATAATTATTCTTCTCATGTTGAAGGTAGAATCGTTATTTATCAACTCAAAGGAAAGGCCACCATGTGGTGGGATCAACTTGTGCAGGTACAACACATTGTAGAGAAAAGTGTTACTTGGAGAGAATTCAAAAAGTATTTTGAGAAGAAGTACTTGACCAATAGATACTATGACAAGAAAATGAAAGAGTTCTTTGAACTCAAGCTTGGATGTACGACCATAAATGAATATGAGAGAAGGTTTCTGGAACTATTGAAGTATGTCTCTTTCATTAAGGATGAGATAGTCAAGATTCAACGGTACTTAAGTGGATTTCTAACATTCATCAATGAAAAAATACAGTATGATGATCCCAAGACATTAGAAGAGACCATAAGAAGAGATAAATGTTTATATGACCAGTTGAAAGCAAGACCATCTTTCCAAAAGGCTTGGGAAGAAAATAAGAAATTCAATATGGATCAAATAAAAAAGGGAGATAAGCCACCATTCTTCAGAAATAATCCACAATGGCAGAAAACACATAAGGAAACCAGAGTGATTGACACGGGGAGTCAAGGGCCAAGACAACCACCTATGCAATGTTGGGGTTGTAAGGGAGACCATAGATTTATAAATTGTCCTCACAGAGGCAAAAAAGGTAAGGTTGTTCACAATGTACAATGAGCTGAGACAGTAGAGGACATGGGAAGAAATGTGCCAAGGATTGATGCAGCCCTAGACAACAAGAAAGCAGAGTATCAGTCCCACATGATTGAAGTGGAAGGTATGATCAACAACCAAACCCTTGTTATTTTAATTGATTCAGGATCTAGCCATAGTTATATAGACCCTAAGATGGTGGAAAGTTTGCAATTACCAAGAAGAAAGCATGGGAAATCCTGGTTGGTGCAACTTGCTACAGGAGCCAGAAGAAAAGTTAATGATATGGTTAAGTCCTGCCTCATAGACATGAATGGACTAAATACAAGGGCAGATTTGAACATCTTACCCTTAGGTTCCTATGACTATTTAATTGGGATGGATTGGTTGGACCCACATCATGATTTATTTGATTGTCATAACAAAGAATTCACTTTCTTGGATGAAGAAGGGAACCAAAGGAAAGTGCGGGGAATTCCCAGGGCAGTAACCGTTAGAGAAATTTCAGCATTACAGCTAAAGAAATGTTATAGAAGGGGATGTCAAATATTTGAAACTCATATAGAGGAGACACCTAAAGACAAGGTGCCAAATTTGGAGAATTGTGCAGTCCTGAAAGAATTTGAAGATGTATTCAAGGAAGTACTAGGACTACCCCCAAGGAGAGACATTGATTTCTATATAGATTTGATGCCTAGAGTAGCGCCAGTATCAAAGACTCCTTACAGGATGAGTACACCAGAAATGAAGGAGTTGCAAATGCAGCTTAAAGAACTTCTAAAGAAGGGGTATATATGCCCAAGTGTATCACCTTGGGGTGCCCCAGTATTGTTTGTGAAAAATAAATTTGGAACGTTAAGATTGTGCATTGACTTTAGACAATTGAATAAAGTGATTGTTAAGAACACATATCCTCTACCAAGGATTGATGGTCTCTTTGATCAATTGAAGGATGCAAGCATATTTTCATAGATAGATCTCATATCAGGATACCATCAGGTAAGAATTAAAGAAGAAGATATTAGTAATCCTTTAGGACAAGGTATGGTCATTATGAGTTCACAGTGGTACCGTTTGGATTTTCGAATGCACCAGCTATTTTCATGTGCTTAATGAATGGTGTTTTCCAAGAGTATTTGGACAAGTTTTTCATTGTCTTTTTGGATGACATTATTATATATTCCAATTCAGAGAAAGAGCATGAACATAATTTGAAGATGGTGTTTCAAGTATTAAAGGAGCATCAGTTGTATGCCAAATTGAGCAAGTGCTCATTTTATCAAAAACAAATTTATTATTTGGGGCACATCATCTCAGAAGATGGGATAGAAGTGGACCCTGAGAAGGTAGAAGCCATTAGAGAATGGTCAGCACCAAAGAATGTGAAAGAGGTCAGATCTTTCATGGGCCTTGTAGGCTACTACAGGAGATTCATTGGAGGATTCTTGAAGATAGAACACCCAATCACTTCCTTGAAAAGGAAAGGTATGAAGTTTCAGTGGACATTGAACTGTGAAAGGAGTTTCCAACATTTGAAACAATTATTGACAAGTGCTCCAATACTAAGGATCATAGACCCAAATGAAGATTTCATTGTATGCAAAAATGCATGTAATAAAGGACTGGGTGGAGTCCTTAGTCAAAATGGATGTGTGATATCTTATGAATCAAGGAAGTTGAAGGAGCATGAAAGAAACTATGCCACTCGTGATTTGGAGTTGGCATCCATAGTGCATGCCCTAAGGAAATGGAGACACTACCTCATGGGAAAGAGGTTTGAGTTAAGAATAGACCACAATGGTTTGAAATATTTACTTGATGAACCAAATCTAAATTCTAGACAAAGAAGATGGTTAGAATTTCTAAGTGAATATGACTTTGATATAAATCATGTAAAAGGGAAAGAAAATAAAGTGGTTGATGCACTCAGCAGGAGGGTGCATGAGCTTCATGCTACAACCATCAACATGTTTCAGACTGATGTTAAAATAAAAATTCTGGAGGCTGCAAATACAGATATGCATTATAGAGAATTGGTAGAAATGCTACGGCAAGGTAAGACACCCCAAAAGATGGATATTTATAAGTTGCGAGTAGATGGAATATTATTGCACAAGAACAGAATTTTTATACCAAATGTCCAAGACTTGAAACATATAATTTTGCGTGAGATGCATAATGCTCCTTATGTAGGGCACACTGGATATCAAAAAACTGTAACAACGGTCAAGAGCCAATACTTTTGTCCATGTATGAAGAGAGAAATTGCAGAATACATCACTAGGTGTATGGAGTGCTAGAAAGTTAAAATAGAGCATAGGCACCCAGCAGGATTGTTGCAACCTTTGCCCATTCCTGAATGGAAGTGGGAAGTGGTGAAAATGGATTTTATTATGGGATTTCCCAGAATAGGAAAGCTACATGATTTGATTATTGTAGTGGTGGACAAGCTTACAAAAGCTTCCCATTTTATTCCACTAAAAAATACTCACAAGGCAGCAGATGTTGTTGATATTTTCATGAAGGAAGTGGCACGATTGCACGGAATTCCTAAAACAATTGTGTCTGACAGAGATCCAAAATTCACCTTGAATTTCTAGAAAGGATTATTCAAAGGATTTGGAACGAATCTGAAATTTAGTGAAGCTTATCATCCCGAGTCTAATGGACAAAAAGAAAGAGTGAATAGGGTGATAGAAGATATGTTGAGAATGTATGTGACGGACAAACCATCAAAATGGGAAGACTACCTACACTTGGTAGAATTCGCTTATAACAATGGGTATCATGCATCATTGAAAATGAGCCTGTTTGAAGAACTTTATGGTAGAAGGTGTAATACTCCAGTAAGCTAGGATAATCAAGATGATAGAACCGTAGTCGAGCCAGAACTGCTCAAGGAGATGGAGGACCAAATGTTAAAAATTAAGCAGAATTTGAAAGTTGCCCAAGACAGACAGAAAGTTATGCTGATAAAAAAAGAATCCACAGAGAATTCAAAGTGGGTGATCATGTTTTCCTAAAAGTGAAAGCTAACAAAATCTCCCTAAAGTTGGGAATCTACGCCAAGTTAGTAACCAGATTTTGTGGACCATTTGAAATCCTAGAGAGGATTGGTCCAGTTTCTTATATGATTGCATTGCCTGCATCTATTTCTATTCATAATGTATTCCATGTATCATTGTTAAAGAGATATATACCTGATGATAATCATGTTATTGATTGGAATGTTATTCAGGTGGAGAAAAAAGGCGCTTTCCAAGTGCATTCGGTGCGCATCCTAGATTGAAAAATCAAACAACACCGGAATCGATCCATAGAGCTTGTAAAGGTCCAATGGACTTGGTACGGACCTAAAGACGCTACTTGGGAGCATGAGGATACAATGTGAGAAGAGTACCCACATCTTTTTGAAGAATTTTGAATTTTTTTTGTTGTATATGGGTACATGATGCACTGAGGACAGTGCATAAATAAAGGGAGGGGATTATAATATCCCTCAGCTGAACCCAAATGTAAATATAATCCAAGTATATTTAATCTAGTGAGTTTTTTAGACATCATTTTTGTAATACACCTTTCATGGCATGGTGTGCACATATACTGCGTAGTAAAGGGATGTAATGTGCACATTTCTGAATACCGCATGCAATAACTAAGGTGCACGCAACCTTAAAGACAGAGGATACAACGCATAGTAACTAAGTGCGCATGATATTAAGGTCAGTGAACCTTTGTGTATATAATATGCATTATAGGCTGGTGATCCAGTATTGTAAGCCGGAATGATTATGTCTTGGACTTAGGCCAGCACGCCTAGATGTCAAGGGCCAATGTGCCTACTTTGTACATGACTCATGATTAATATAAAATAAATCATTGTGCACAGACCGACCACGATAAAAAGAGATGGGGGACTAAACTTCACCAGTTAGGGTAAGGGAGAGCCAAAAGTCAAGGAATATTATATTAATATTTCCTAAAACATAAAGTATGGATAATTAGTTTATCCTAAGTTCTAAAGTTGGGGACAAGTGGACAAAAGTAACTTCCGATATGACAAGTGTCAAGTTGGAGACATGCATTCATATCATGGGGAAACTTAGCCTAGTGGGGGATTATGGAGAGAGAGACCTCACGAGCGGAAGAGAGGGGGAAACCATCAGGCTAACCATCATCTTTGACAAAGAGTTCACAGTGATTCCAAAACATGCTCAGTTATCCAATCAATGACGCCATGACCATTTTCACTCATACATTTCGTTATCCTTGACACAGCCATTCCACCTTTCCAAAACCCGTTTCCCCATCCCTTTTGGTTAGTGTACCTGGTTAGCTTGGAGCAAGATTGAAGAAGTAGGTTGTCAGGCCCATGAGTAGTTCTTTGGGCGAGAGAATTGTTATGGATTAATTTCCATTGGTGCTAAATTGTAGCTAAAACACTCTGAGACTTCCAGTCTGGCCTATTGTTGAATCCCTAGAAGGGATGTGTGGAAATTGAGGGATTGTTGAGAAGATAAGGGGCACACTTCCTTGGGTGGGGCAGGCATGTGGGGAATGAGAGGTTGTAGGTTGTTAGTTGAGTGAGCACCTGAGATGGAGTCTTTCATGTTGTCCATGAGCCTTATCCTAGATAGGAATCCCTTACCCTGGGTGGAGTTCAATCCCAGCTCGGGGGTGATTCACTATTGAGAGTGATGAACAGTGTAGTCTATGGCTGGGAGGTTCGTGGGCAGTCTGTAAGCAGTTGGTGACAATATTTCTAAGATAATTACCAATTATATGATATATGGATATGTTGTTTTGTTATTTACATACCCATGTTACGATTTTATCATATATGTGACTATGTTGCTTGTGTGCTTATGGGTAATTTCCTGTAAATGAGGCATATCGGTAATTACTGTTATTTTAGTATAAAAGTCATATGTTACAGAAAGTAATGGTGTGTTTATGTTTAGATGTAAATCTTATGCAAGCATACTGTATGTATATGTTTTAGTTGCATGCAGTCTAAAGAATAAATTTAGGTGGCATTGCGTAGTTGACTACTGGGTATGCTACTATATGTTCCACAGTAAGGGAACAAAAGATGTTTCCTAGAGTAGCATGTCCCAGCCTCATGGCTGGGAATGTTATCAACTGGTGTCAGGGAATGAGTGGTTTCTCTAGAAGTGGTGTACTCTGACCTTGGGTTGGTCAAGGGGTTCGTTACACTTTCGATAACACCTGTGAAGCAGATGAAGTCTCACCTGAGGTAGAGGCAAGGGTGGTTGCAGGACTCAAATGTCAGCAACCTAGATGGGACACATATCTATTATTATACCACTTAACAAATCACTTAGCAGTTAACATTCATCAGTAATTAACCGTTATTCACATCGCAGATCCAAACCCTAATTACAGAACAACGCAATACTCTACCAGATCTAACACATCTAAGCACTTAGCACATGGAAAAAGATCATATCTAGCATTTATTCACATTACTTAATCACTAAGTTATCATACTAGACTCATCTAAACATACATTATTTCACTTAAGCTTAAATTACATACACAAGACAATAACCAGAATGAATAAAGCAACCATAACACAGGATATACGTGGTTCACCCCAGTGTGGGGCTACGTCCACCAACTCTGTGTCTTATTTATTATCTTCTATCAATATCCTTACATGCACAAATCCTTAGAACCCACTCCACATAAGACAAGAAATATGTGCACACCTCGCCAAATCCTCCTTTCTCGAGCTAGGTTTAAGCACAAAGCCTTCTTACAATCACTTTCACTTAGCTTTGTAAGTCTCAACATGCACTATGCACACAGCCTTTGTAATCACATAGATAGAACTCGAGCACTTAGCATCTTCAACTATTCGCACTTAGCACATTGGTCTCTTCCTACATTTTCTAGATATATATTTATACATTACAAAATGGGCCTAATCATGGGTAAACCCATGGGCTGAAATCCCATGCCCATTACATAAACCCTAATCCCAAAACTTCCCTAAAAAGGTCTGAGATCCCACAATCTCTTCTTTGACTTGCGCTTCGCATTCGACTAGCCTGTTGAATTCCAAAAAGAGGTCAAACATGACCAAGGATATCCAAAAATTGGTCAAGGGCCAACAGGCCCCCAACACTCACCTATGACTCGTCCTAAGTCACTCTAGTCTGGGTAAATCTGCCTCAAAAGACTCAAGCTTGGCTCGAGCTGCTTCAACCTATTGTTGTGCCAAGGACTCCTTCTCAGTGAACTCTTGAATAATTGCCTCGTTCACATGACCCTCTAAGTGTTGTTCTACCAAAGTGACTACTTGTTCTAGCTCTACTCCTCAGCCTTCAATCTCCTTAAAAAGTAGGAAAGTTGCATCCTGGACTGGTTGAAGCTTCTCAGTCACTTCCATGACCTTTCTTTGTATGGCATGGACCTATTGTTGAGCTGTGCGTTGTTCTTGGGATCTTTTCATCCTCTCAATTGCTGACAGGAGTTTCAACTACACTTGTACTGATGTTTCTTGTTACTTTTCTTCCTGGAGCTATGACTCCAGTGTCTTCAATTCAGGGTCCTCGGTAAGGTGCTCATAAGTCTACACACTACGACTTCTTATCTGTTTACATTCCACAGCTAATGCTTTGATCCTTTCAACTACGCTTCGTGAAGTTGCTTCTCTCTGGTCTCACACTTCCTGTGGAGTGCTTGGCACTGTTTATATATCTAGTTTTGCAACCCTATTTTGAAGCTATTGAGTGTCTTCCACAAGATTCACAACTTGATTTACTACCGGGTCTTCTTTCATTTGCTCTAATCCTGTCACAGAGGGAAGTGATCTATTAACTACTTCTTTAACTCTGACCTACTCCACGAGCAATTATTCTTTATCCTGTTGCACAACTCAGCGTTTCTCTATGATTTCCTCATGTGATTGCTTCAGGGCCACTGTGGACTATTATTTTTCTTCATGTACACGATGAAGGTGAGCTTCAGTCACATCAACTATTCTTCAGAGTTGAGAAGCCTCATCTCCCAACTTTGGTTCTTCTAGTGGTGGGGGCGCAATGGACACTACGTGGCTAGAGTGAAGGGATTGTTGTACTCCTCTCAGCTCTGCTTCAATCCTTCCATACATGTTTTCTTGTTTGGCTTCATTTCTCTGCAAAATATCTTCTGAGGCATATGATACAGCTATGAAAATGAATTTGAAGTCATCGACTGTGAGTACAGTCTGTAGCTTCAGCTTACTCACTTTGGACTTCTTTTTCTATGTAGGTTTCATGGGGGAAACCTTTATTTTCTTGGATGTTTCTGTCTCTTCAAGGGGGTTCCTAGGCGGTGTTACTTCACCCTGCTTCTGCTTGTCTTCTTCCCCTTTTTTCTCTTATTTCTCTTCTTTGTCCACTTCATTGTCTCCTCCTCCACTAGGTGAATCTAATGCAGTCTCTTCTAATGTGTTGTGTATTTACTGTACATATTCCTTCTTTTTATTCCTATTGTTGTTGGGTGCATCATACTCTTCGCGAGTAACCACCGGACTTCCAATAAGGTTGGGATCGGACAGTGTTTCTTGGTCGACTGGTATAAGGAACTCTGCAGGCCATCCCTTAGTGATTTCTTCTAGGTCCTCCTCTATGAGTTTGTAGTAGGACTAAATCTCTTCTTTACTTTCATCTGTGCATGTAGTAATATAAATAAAATTCCTATATGCGCAAAACTTCATAAGGGGCCTGAACCTATCCAGGGTATTCGACGTCATACGGGGGAAAGACTCAATAGCCCCCTTTAGCTACAGGTAGTAGGTATGGAATACTACATTTGATTTCCATTGTTTCCCCATATCACTCGAATACCAGAGCGTGGTGAACTTTGTAGCTAGTGGCTTGAACGACTCAATGTCAAGGAAGGTCATACTTTTTGGCATCTCCCAAGCAGTGAATGTGATGAGGATCAACAAGCCAACTAAAATGGAACCCATAGCCTTGATCCTGAGCTTCGCAACAATCCATTTCTAACTGATTGAATAGGTAACTGGCCTAGTTCATATGTAGTCCTTCCACACATTTTCCTGCGAGGTCAACGACAAACCCTATGACCTACATGGGTCTGTTCTTTCAGACTATATTACCAGCAATCAAGGCACATTATGCCATTTTGAATGGAGGCTACCTTGTAGCCTCGCATCCCTTTCTCTACATCTTCGTAGGTGTCTTTGATCTTCTGTGCCAAGGTGCAGTCTGCAGCCTTCCATAGATAAAATTCTTGTGGGTCTGGTCCCTACATGCTCAATTCGGTGATCCTATGGATCAGCCCCAGATCGATGGTGATGTGTCTATCTAACCATTAATACCCGCCATGGAAGCATTATAGTAGGATCTTAACGCACGCATTAACCTCCTAGTGCCTTCCAAAATGTGGTATCTTCATCACGTTCAAGACAATGGAACTTGCAATGCCCATATTCCACAGCTGGGGGATGATCTTCTATTTATTCCCCTTGGTCTTGGTCAAATATTTGTGAGGTGAGAGCATGCCATAGTTCTTGCAATATCCTAGGTTATAGTCATTGATCTTCAAGGCTGGAATCCTCTCCAACTGTGATCTGACTTCTTGTGTTCCCTTTGGGAGGTACGCAATGATGACTGTGTAGTCAAAGTCCCTCGAGACACTATCACGACTCACCACACCAGCTAGGGATGGGATGTAGTCGGGTAGGATGAATGGAATTAGCTTCACATTCACCAAGTCATCATGATGCTTGGCTCTTTTCTTGGTCACATCTTGGGATGGTCCATATCCACGACCAGTGGATGGGGAGGCTTGCACTCCTCGCGTCAATGAGGCTTGGATACCTATGGACATCACCTTCTCATCCATGAGGTCTATTAGAATCTCTTCGACATCTTTTTTTTTGTGCTAATTTTGTCCAACATGCACACTTGAGATCTCATATCTCAAGTCGATGAAAAATACTCAATGTAACAGAATGGATGGCGAGGTCTCAATGATCACTGCATGAAATCAACTAGTTCTTTGTGGGCTCGGATAGTCACAATTGGAAAAAGTGTTCTCGGTGCAACGCTCAATGGGAAAAATAGATAACACCATAACGGTTTCTTTCAACGGGTCGCAAATCCTTATTCAATGCAATTCCATCCATTATGGCATGGTCCCAATGGTCCAACGGTGAACCTTCAGGCCATAATTTCTTTCCTAACCATTCGGGAGAGTCAATTGAATGGGCATATTGCCTCCAACGGTCATATTTCTCCGCCATGGAGAAGTGTCATTTTGTGTTGTACTAATATTCCAGTGAAGTTCGAGTTCTGGAAACCTTTCTTCTGTGAAGTATTCTTTGGAACCTCTTGCAATTTTTCTAACTTTTCCCTCTTCTTACTGAGCTTTATGGCATTCTTTCCTGTGATCTGAATTATTGATTTCCTCTTTCCATTATCATTCTTATCTCCTCTTGGCATGATAAATTTTCACTGTGGAGGGTCTTTCATAGGGTTCAAAGGTAATACTTATTCTCTTTCTAAGGTGGATGCTCTACTCTCTTGTACAGACAGGTGTCTCCAGTCTTCCTGTGTCCTTTCAACTTCAACATCCATATCTTTGGTCTCTAGTAGCCTCGACTGGTTCTCTTGTTCTTCCAATAAGTGCGTTATTCTCCTAGCCATGAAATCTCTTAGTTCTTTATTTTTTTGTTCTATATCCTCCTCTTCTTATTTTTTTTGTATCTAATCTTTTCAATCTAGGTTTTTCCTAGAAAAATAGCAAATGGGGCGTTGTTCTCAACAAAATTAACGATCTCATATTCTTCTTTTGTCGAAGTGCCATGAGCACACATAAATATCTGGGTAAGTCTTCCACATAGGTTTATCATATTTCCTCTAAATAATACTATTCCTCCTAATAAAGGGACCATAACAGGCTTTCCCAAAATTTCCCAAGTTCTTTTTGTCATGATATTCACCTGTGTTTCCTCATCCAAGACACAGTCTATGTTGAAGTCTCCTATTCTTGTTTCTATGTACTCTTTCTCTTTTAAGACCTCTAATAAGTTGATATCTTTGTGATCATTCAAGGTTTCTTTCATCTGTAGTAATACAGTCTCTGGTTCTTTCTGGGGTTCTATCATATGCTTAGTTTCTTGTCTTGTATCATAGTTTCCATGTTTCATATTCATCTTTTCAACTTTAGCAATCATTCTAGGACAATCCAAAACTTCATGGTCCATAGATTTACAACAAATACAACTAGGTATTCTACTAGGGCATTCCTTAGAAATATGTCTCAGTCTTCAGCAACTGTAACAAAGGGTTAATCTTCTCTTTCTCTTAAATGATCCCCAACCCTTCCTGTACTGCACACTGGGATCACAGTAACTAACCTGCAAAAAAACAAATCTAGGATCCTGCATCCATTTTTTAGTCCAAACATTCTTTCTATGCACAGGGATAAAATACCTTTCATTATTTCTATCAGATCTATTTGTATCAAATCTTCTTTCTTCTAACTGTGCCCTAGTTTTCAAACTAGGACAAAATTTATCAAACATACCTAGATTCATTCTTTCGAAAAAACAAATTTCACTTATCTTACCTTTCTTAGAGCACAAAGCTTCAATATCTTACCTCTTTTCTTCAAATGGGACTTCTCTTCTTAGCACAGAGCTTCACAAGTCAAGTAGAATACTGCGCACTAAAGCAACAGATCTATGCACAAAGCTTTCTTTTCTTCAGTTCCCATCAATCACAATTTCAGGTCTCGACAACGGAACCATTTTTTGGCACAGGGGCAGACCTAGGGCTCAACGCTTCAAAAGTGCACCAAAAAAACCCTAACTACCAGCCCTTTCAGCAACACCTGTGAAGAAGATGAAGTCTCACCCAAGGTAGAGGCAAGGGTGGTTGCAGGACTCAAATGTCTGCAACCTAGTTGGGACACATATCTGGGATTATACCACTTAACAAAGCACTTAGAAGTTAACATTCATCAATAATTAACCCTTATTCACATCGCAAATCCAAACCCTAATTACAAAACAATGCAGTATTCTACCAAATCTCACACATCTAAGCACTTAGAACATGGAAAAATATCAGATCTAGCATTTATTCACATTACTTAATCACTAAGCTATCATACTAGATTCATTTAAACATACATTACTACACTTAATATTAAATTACATACACAAGACAATAACCAAAATGCACAAAGAAACCATAACACAGGATATACGTGGTTCACCCCAGTGTGGGGCTACGTCTACCAACTCTTCATCTTATTTATTATCTTCTTTCAATCTCCTTACATGCACAAAGCCTTAGAACCCACTCCGCATAGGACAGGAGATCTGCGCGCACCTCACCAAATCCTCCTTCCCCGAGCTAGGTTTAAGCACAAAAACTTCTTACAATCACTTGCACTTATCTCTACAAGTCTCAACATACACTATGCACAAAGCCTTCGGAATCACATAGAGAAGTCTAGCACTTAACATATTCAACTATTTTCACTTAGCACATTGGTCTCTTCCTACATCACCTATATATTTATTTATACATTACAAAATTGGCCTAACCATGGGTAAACCCATGAACCGACATCCCATACCCATTACATAAACCCTAATCCCAAAACTGCCCTAAAAAGGGGCCGAGATCTCGCGATCTCCGCTTTGACGTGAGTTGTGCCTTTGACTAGCCTATCGAAGTCCCAAAAGAGATCAAACATGACCAAGGATCTCCAAAAATTGGTCAAGGGCCAACACACACTTTCCATTTTCACACACTAAAGACTTGGATATTGCCCTCTCTTGAGAATGAGCTTCTCCTTGCACCCAAAAGCAACATAGGAGAATCAGAAAAATTGATTTTTGACAATATCCATCATCACACCCTTAAGCAAAAGAATTGGTTCATGACCCCAATTCCAAAATTTTAAAATACAACTCTAACCAACAAACTAAAATCTTCCCTTGAGAGGTCACAAAATAATCTTTAGTGTTAACCAGAATTTTGGGGGCAGGTATCCAAATAAACCCTCTATCTCTTTTTCATCTAAAACATAGAAGTTGACTATTAGGTTTCTTTCAAAATATTTTCTATGAGACATGGTTAGAACCCACTTGGTAATAGATGTGCTCTCTGAGTGGATAATGCCAAGGTTGGGACCAAATGTGTGATTGAGTCTCCCAAATATTTCACTTCCGAAGATGCCCCAACTATTATATTTCAACTTAAAGGTAAGAAAACCTATTACACATGTGTTTGAAGAGGTGACCTAGTGACCAAAACATAGAATATCTATCGAGGTGGAAATTGTGGGACATGACTACACCTTAATCAAATGTTGAATGGATATTGGGAAATGTTGTTAATTCTTTCGGGACATGCCTCCAGTAACCCATAGGATAATTGATTCATTCTCACCTTCACTAGTTCTCTTTCAATGGTTTCATACCCCATTGTCAAAACTATTGGAAGTCCCAATTACATCTTTTAGAATAAGTACATTAAGTCGTTAGGATGTGTGTTTTCTATTTTTTCACACCCTCGTGTGAAATATTTAATCCTACCAAAACACGTATTTCTTTAGACTGAACTATCAATGTTGTTGCATTCATTAACTCAATTGTTTTATTTTATTTCAAATATTTTTATTTGATTAGGCCATTTATTTTATTTAAAACATTTATTTTCATCTTCCACTTAAAATCACATATTCCCAGTAAGTCTATAACCATAAGGGATCATTTTTCACCTTGATGTTATCAACACCCGATCAACCTCCCACCAATGTTGGGAGGTGTGTTGGGTCTTACTCCTTTTCCAATTTAACCTTCCCACCCACATTCACCTTTGAACATGACGTTACTTAGTTGATCCCTACTTGGATCAACATACGTAAAATATGGAATATAATTCATAGAAAAACCTACTAACCACAATTGTGGCCAATTTACCTTCTATGGTCTCATTGAATCTTCCATATTTAATGAAACTGACCTATGATCCCATTTTGCATGATGCGACATGGCCCCTTGTTATCAATGAAATTTCGTCAGCAAATGGTTACATGAATCCAACATCTTCAAAAAGTTATGAGGTCACCCATGGACCAAAATTACCACAAAATCATTTCCAAAAGGTCCAAAACTATACAACCGGTGATAAAATTAAGGTGCGCTATGACTACATAGGGCATGTGCGCACATGCACCATCCAGAAACACACGAGCACACATGTGCATGATACGCGACTGTGGTCACTAAAAGCCGCGCACACCTGAGAACGACACATTTATGAGATTGGTCGGCCTCCCACCCACTTCTGGTTCAGCTTCCAAGTTGATTTGACATCCAAATCTCGGTTGGATCTGACTGGGTGGCTAGTCAAAGACCTAAAAATGCCCTAAATAGCCCCTTTTCACACTATAAGCTGGTTGCACAATACCTCAAAGTGATGCTATAAAACAAGGCCATGGGTGCACTACATTTTCAAGGAATTCATTTGCAAGGTTATCCTGCTGCTATCCTCATGTGGAATCCTCTTTTCTCATCAAGAGCATACTAGCATCATTACATTTGGGCAATCCATCTCACCTCTTGAGTGGATTAGCTTGGGATTCTTTCACCATTTCTTTCAAAGTTGTAAGAAGAGCTTAGTTGTGGGGGTCCAAGAGCCCTCCCTTGGAGGAAGAAGGGACCCAAAGTCCTCTTTCTTCTTGGTGTTTTCTTTTCACTAATATAATTCTTGCCATTGGTGACATGAGTCTTATTGGTTTTTTGTTGTTATTTCCTTATGCTCAATAGTTTAGTTGTTCTTTCATTTCTTAGTTTAATTCTTAGCTTAGTCTTTTATATTTCTTTTTCTAACCCTTTCCTTTACTGTTGTCTTTCTTAGCTAACCCAACTAAGCTTGTAAGCACCTTTGTTTTGCTCATTTAGGTGACAAAAGAGGCGCAACAGATTGGCAACTCCACTGGGGAAAGGTATCAATTTCCTACCCCATTTAGGTTTTTCTATCTTTTATTTTGGTTTATTTAACCTGCAGGTACCTTAACCGGCCCAATCCGACCTGCAAAACATCCAATTCAAAGCTGAATTGAGAGAATTCCATCTGAAATTTTCTTCAAGGCCATGTGTCAGGTGTGCACGGATTTATTGGCCCATAGTCACGCATCGTGCGCATGTGCGCCAAAATTACTGTGTTGTTCTACGCACCTGCACCCAAAATTCTATTTTGGTTTGCGCACAGGTGCTCAGTGCACCTCTGTCTACTCTGAGACCCATGCACCTGTGCAGAAAAATACACATTGTAAGTTTTTTTGTGATTTGGGGAAGACCCCTAGCCTTCTTAAAAATGATTTCATGCATGTTGTAATCTGCACCATACTTATTTCCCTCTCCGTATAAAGGGATTAGTCAAAACACATAGGCACTTAGGGGGTTTAAAATCATTATTTCCTCTTTTGCTTTCCTTTTTCCACTTAGATGGCTTGCTTTGACTAAGAGTATAAGTTGGAATCATTTATAATCACATAAAACTTGCATTGGGACCAGAAGTTGGATAACAATCATTTAGTATTCTCTTCTCTCGAACTTCAAAGCGACCTTGAGAATAAAAAAAAAGTTGTACGACAATTTCATCTCCCTTAAAAAGACTAAAACCTTTAGGAGAGGACAATAGTGTTGGACAACTGAGAGGG